>CM042334.1:4641224-4983724 GCA_023566125.1 Zingel zingel | reverse complement strand
TAAATTCAAACATCCCTTCTACAGATGCCAGCAGAGATGCCATAAATTACTCCGGCAAAGAAAGCATTCAGTCTGGAGTTGTTTGGTTTTTTGACACACTCACATACCAAGTGCATTACGTCTTGTTTCTGTAATGAGATTTTCTTTGTTTTTGTTTCTAATTTGAAGTGAGTGAGTCATTTTAAAGCACTAAAGAGGAGACAGACAGTGGTCAGCAGCAGCAGCAGCAGCGTCCATTAAAACGTTCCTTAATGAGGCCTTGGTTTGGTTTACATGTGGCCATCGTCAGACTGCTGCAGTGGATCGATTGGCGGTGCTTTGATGTCTCATCTTCATGTTTTGCTCGATCGCTTTGATTGGCTCTGAAAGCTAATATTTAACTGAGTATAGCGTCAATTAATGCAAATGAACATCTTTGATCTCTGAGCCGTGCAACCGTCGACCCAGAGACAACTGGAATAGTGACCAGATCTATATGTGGTGTCCAAAAATAAAAGTTGTATTGTTTCTAAAGCTGCAGAGTGAGACATTTTATTTAGTTTAATTTTAAAAGATAAAATTGAGTAAAATGTCTCTCAAAACATGTACGCATATCCCCTCAGTAAGGAACATGACTGAAACTAATGCAGTCCAATGCGCCATGCAGAATGCTCAGTTAAAAAAAAAAAATCTTAGCATTAATTGCATTATACTGGACATTTTCAGGAGCTTTCAGCCACATCCTGTGGGTTTTATAAAGGCTATAGTTTCAACAGTTCTCAATTAAATTGTATGTAGTGTCAAATCAAAACAGAAGTTATCTCTGGACACTTTACAGATAGAGTAGGTCTAGACCACACTCTATAATTAACAGAGACCCAACAATTCCCCATGCAGGAGCAAGCATTTGGTGCAACAGCGGTGAGGAAAAACATCCTTCTAACAGGCAGAAACCTCAGGCAGACCATCCCATGTGACCACAGTGACAACGGAGCTACTCTGTACTGCTGATGAAGGCCATGCAAAGCAGCTTAAAGCTCTGGAAATGTCCTTTTTTGCTTTATGGAGGCTGTAGTGTTGAATTGTATTACAATATACTGAGAGAGGTTTCTAATATTGTGTCCTCCCTAATCACTGCATATCAATGAGTACTGTATTTAGTACAATTTTGATATACTTGTTATTTACTTTTCTGCTACTTTACTTCTACTCCACTACATCTATTTGACAGTTACTTTTACATAAAATACGAGATGATGCGGTACTATATTACTAATCTACTCCGTAGTAACCTAATTCGTCTCGAATTGGCTCCACATTGTCGAACTGCATTAAAAAGTATTTGTTGTCGTGATAAAAACAGAATATAATTCTGTATAATGGAGTTCTTTTACTTTTGATACATTGTGTTGCTGATTATACTTTTGTAACATTTTGAAATCAGGACGTTTACTTGTAATGTGTTTTTAGATTGTTGTATTTCTACTTTTAATCAAGTAAATGCCCTGAAGTGCAGTACTTGGTTACTTAAACTTGCATCAGTTCATGTCTGAGCTCTGGTTCTGTGTGTACTCAGCCACAGACGCCCATCAAGGACCCCCAGGTACAAGGAAACAAACTTGTAATGAATTACTTTTAGATTGTTGTATGCCTACTTTTAATTAAGTAAAGGCCCTGAGTACTGCTTCCACCAATGCATATATGTGCCATAAATCTCTCTGATAGCCTACATTGCTCTAACAAAAAAAACCTATATCAATACAAAGAAAATCAGGAGTGAGGGTGGGGGGCTTCTGGGGCTCCAGCCCCAAATGTTTTGTGCAGCAAATTAATGGAGCAAACGTTCTGTTACTGGGGAAATATTGCCGTTCATTCTGTGAACTGTTCCCGCTGCCTCAAAAAATCCCAGAACACACTTAAAGATCCATGTCACCCCAGACACTCTCTGTTTGAACGTCTGCCCAAGGGCAGACGTTTTTCAGGACAATTAAAACACAAACAAACAGACTCAGAAACCATTTTTATCCACAATAACTGCACGTAACACTACTTGCATTTAAATGATTAATCATGAAGTGAATGCCTTGTTTGTGTTTTTACTTTGTGTTTTTTTATTTTTTTTAAAACCTACCACTTTTACATATTTTATAGTGACTTTTAGAGACTCTTAGATTTATTTATTCACCTACTTCGCACGCTCCATGGTGTTTTAAGCCCCCAACTTCGACTTCAAGGCAGCGCTGTGACCGTTGGCTTCAAGGTACCTAACCCTATAGGTGCTGACACACCGAGCCGATAATCGGCCGTTGGACAGTCTGGCAAGGTCAGTGACTCGAGTCTGTTCGGTGTGTTCCGTGCCGTCGTCCGTCCGAGGGGCCGTCGTTCATTTTGGCCGATTTGACATGTATAATCGGTGGTCGGGCACTGCCGGCAGTCGATCTCAAATGACCAATCTGATTGGTGGAGAGCTAACCCGGAAACGGGGAGCGGAATTAGCGTGACTAGAGCCTCTCAAAATCTGACAAAAATCTTTTAAACTGACCTTTGTTGATCTGAAATGAAGACAGATTCAGAAACTTTCTCGCTTCAAATGTTTTCAAAAACACGTTTCGGTGAACTATTTTAGTACAATATGAGATCGTATTCTGAACAAGCCGCCATGACAGTTTGGCTTTGAATTTCCAGAGAAACAAGACCCACGTGACGGTTCCTCCAATCAGCTCCCGGTTTTCATTTTTGGGCGACAATACAGATTAGCGCCGCCTGCTATTATGGAGATGTATTACGTCTCGTCTCTTCGGTGTGTGGCTTTTCTGCCGACGGTTGGCCGTCTGGTTGGTGTGTAAGCAGCTTTAACCCTAACCCTAACCACTGCCTAGTGCCTTCCAGGCAGCGCTGCCTGGAAGACCACGTTGGGGGCTTAAAACACCAAACACCGCTTTGCACTTTTGCTGATGTTTTGCACTGATAGGACTGCATTCAATCTCGCTGTACATGTACAATGACAATAAAGACTAGTCTATTGTATTCTGAAAGTCCCCCCAGGTCTGGGCTGATCCCCGAATGTTAACAACGTCTGGCTCCGTCCTTGATAAGTGCCGCTGTCCTAAATCCTCCTGTGATACGTATATGAGGCAGCCGGAGAAGAGGAAGAAGAGGAAGATGCAGACTGACATGATGAGTTAGTGTACAGTGTAAATATGAATCCATGTTTGATCCCTGTGCGGCCTGCAGTGTGACAGTTATTATTCACATATGACAATATATCCCTAAGCTGCACTTTCCATCCCGTCTTCATCACCACGGTGAGCTCCACACTCTTCAGGCTGCCTGTCTGATCTGTGATGGACATGTACACCCCCACCCTCTTCCTCACCTCCTCCTCCACCCCTCCGTTCAGTCTGCCGGCCTGCTGACAAACCTCTCCTGTCAATTAGCTGCAGAAACCACGTGTCCACCAGGAGAGGATTTATGGCTCTGGATTCATTCAAACACAGTTGAATCCACAGTAGAAGCAAAGTCCCACAGCTAACATAAGCAATAAAGCAAATCAATACATCATAATAACTATAACTAACACACAGTTTGAATAGAAAACAGGTTTGAAGTGCAAACAAATACATTGTTTTTCTTCTAAATCTAAATCAGAGTCATTCAGAAAACTTCAGTCTACTTTAACTAATAAATACTTTATAAGCAGTATATAAATACGTTTTTAACACACTATAATGTAGATGTTAGCAGATGTGATCGTTTATTAATGTATTTGTCATCAAATATAACTCCTGGAGCTGGTGTATAATGAATTATAATATGGTTAAAATAAAGTTGTTGTAGCCTAATAATGTAAAATAAGTCTTTATGGAAGGATTTAGGCTATACTTGCTGACAGATACTGTACATTAATTAACACTTAAAGGGGTAAATGAAATAGGTTAGAGTCTACTTTAACTAACTACTTTATAAGAAGTATATAAAGAAATAATATATATTATAAGTGGTTTATAACGCATTGCTGACAGACACTGTACATCAATAAATACTTAAAATGTCCTTATATCTGCTTAAAACTCCATTAAAGTGCGTTATAAATAATTAATTTACTGGATGTTTTTACCTTTTGCTCATAGTAAAGTGTCACAGAGTATTCCCTCAAATCAAATGCAAACTCACACTATTCACTTCTATTATCATCACAGTTAAATAGATATGTAATTACCTTACTTTTTCCATCTTCTCACCAGATTCTCCGGTCTCCAGTGTGTTGGGAGCCTGTTGGAGCCGTTTGTTGAGGAACTCTCCTCACATTTCCCTGGAAAAGTAAAACTCCTCCTCGACCAAACGGGCAGTGAAGTGCAGTCAAACGAAGATAAATGGTGTGCCGAACAATGCCCCGCATTGAAGGGCTTGTCCTGCAACATTCACAGATGTCATATTCTCCAGCAATGTGCAGCTAAAAGAGAGAGAAAAAAGGGAACACTTCAAATATTGTATGGACTCTGGTGAGGGCTCTGTGCGCTCCATACAAAACACAAAAACAACACTTTAAAACACACATTACGAGCCACAGAAAACACCAAACATGCAGCATTATTTGCCATGAAATATATTCACCGACACACAGAAATCAATGAGTGTTTTCTCCTCGTGTTATTCTTCCCCTCGAGGTGAAGTGTCATCACCTACATACTCCTCAAGACGCGAATTTGTGGCTGCTGTTATATTTACACAAATTCGGATCTACAGGGTATATATAGATGACAGGTTGTCAGCCTCTGCCTGCACGGGGACAGAAACTGCAGCCTCCTTAAACTGTTAACCCTCATGTTGTCCTCGGGTCAAATTTGACCCGTTTTCAATGTTTCTACATCAGAAATATGGCTTTCTTTTCAACCAAATTTCCCAAAAATAACACGGAAGGTTCCATCCGCTAATTGATGATCACTACTTTTATGGTGAAAATCTGTGATCATCCATAAACATATGTTTATCTGACCTTAACTATTAGTCAAGATAATTCCTAATTTCTGCTCATTTTACTCAAAAATTACCGATAATTTCATGTAAACGATGTTTATTCACCATCAATTCCATAACGAAGTGTAAAATTAGTGGTAACAACTTATGAAGTTGGCTAAAACGATATAACATACAATTAGGTAATCATTAAGAGGCTACTTTATGCTTTATAAACAGGCAAACCAAGTGCGTGGTTGACGGGAAGACAATACTAAACATCTAAATAATAATAATAATAATATCCACATTAAGGAGGCAGAGCTTTTACTTTTTAAAACGTCATCTCATCTGTAAGGAACCTCTTTCTAATGAGGAACCCTTTATAAAGGGTTTATTACTTACTATTAGCGGCTTTATTAATGGTTACTAAATCATTTAGATCCGTTCTAAGCATACACAAGAACACATTCTGGGTTGCCAGGTTGTGAAAAAAAACCCATTTCCATTCCATTGTTATTCCATGTCTGTTAGGTAATAATGTAGTAATACAGGTTGGTTATCCATTTATAAATGCTCTGGGTGTATTACTTTCTAATTAGCCATAAAGTATGCCGTTATAAATGCTAATAAGTCTTTAATAAAGCAGTTTAATCCACCATGTCTGAAGTTGTAACCTTTCATCCCAGAAGTTGTTATTATGCTTACAAAGGATTTATAAAGCATGTTAAAAAAAAAACATCCAATTTGGACATTTTCCAACTATATGACCTTAAATAGTTTGGTTTCATCTCTCTTCGGGCTCTGGTGGAAGAAGTATTCCGATTTATTTATTTTTTTTGCCTTAACTTAAGCAAAAGTACCAACACCACAATGTAAAAATACTCCATTATTTACAAGTAAAAGTCCTGCATTCAAAATACTACTTAAGTAAACGTACAGAAGTATTAGCAACAAACCACTTCACCTACCAAAAGTAAAAGTACTTGTTCTGCAGAACACATACATATATATATATATATATATACATATATATATATATATATATATTATTTACAGGTGTAGCTGCTGGAGGTGGTTATTTTGAACTACTTTAAATAGGCTGCAGTTAGCTATTTTAGTTCAGTGGTTCCCAAACTCGGGGTCAGGCCCCTCCAAAGGGTTTCTCTAATCTTTGGTGTTTTTGTGATATATTGAATCATTTGACCTCTTTGGGGCTCACATTGTTATTCAAACTAAACAATCTGAGGTCTTGAGGGGGGGGGGGGGGGGGGGGGGGGTCTTTGGTCTCTTTGGTGGAACTTCTAGCAACTTTTTGTAACTGGTCCCACAACCCACGAAGTGTGTGATCTTTAAAAGAAATCCTCTTTTTTTATATGAAATGTAAATCTGAAAAGTTACTGAAACAGGATGTCAGATAAATGTTGTCTATGAAATAGCTGACTAAAAAGTATCATAAAATGGAAATACTCAAGTAGTCAATACTCAAAATTGACTACATACACATTACACTGAGCTGCTTTCCAAAATAATAAAGTGAGAAGAAATCCAGTCTGGTCATCAGACTCAACAACCTGAACAAAAAGGCAGCTTTAACCTCCAAAGAGAGTTTCCCTCTCAGCTCAAAGTCTCCCGGATTCAACTTCATTGTAGGTTATTATAAATGTATCCTCTTTCTTATGTACAATCTTAATCTGAAAAGTAACAGGCTGCAGATAAATGTAGTGGAATAAAAAGTTGCCTCTGAAATGCTGGACTAAAAAGTATCACAAATGGAAATACAGGTATAGCCAACTAGCTCAAAATTGTACTGCAGCACTTATGTTAATATAGGCCTACTCAGCTGCTTTCCTGAATAATAAAGTGTGTCGAGAGTGTGACCTAGACCTACTCTCTGTAAATTGTCCTGAGATAACTTCTGTTATGATTTCACACTATAAATAAAAATGACTTGAATTGAATTAAAGTGAGAAGAAATTCTGATCTGCCTGATCAGCAGGCTCAACAACCTGAACAAAAAGGCAGCTTTCCAAAGAGAGTTTCACTATCAGCTCAAAGTGTCCAGGATTAAAGGTTGATTCCGCCCACTCAGCCTGGACAAAGCTACACAGAGAACTAATAAACACGCCCGGAGTGATACTGGTGTTTCTGTGTTCTGCTCTACATGCTCCACATGATAAGAGCCTGAGCACGGGGAGAGAAAAAAAACCCATCCATCATCAGCAGGGCCGGTCTGAGGCGCCCTCTGCTGGCAGAACATCTGCACTACATCTCTCCTCACTGCACTCCCACACACATCCTGCCAGATGTTGAACATCCATGACACGATAAACTGGCCTCCCAAAAGTGACTTTTGTTTCATGTAGTTCAACATTATGATTACACGAATGCGTTAATATCCACGAATTTTATTCACATTAAGTTATTTAACCTTTTTCATGATAAATATGCACATTTTCTTAATTTACATTTAATTGTAAGACACATTCGGAAATATATTATTTACGTTGATTGCGTTAAAGCTGAAGCTGCATCAGTAAACAGTGTTTAAATAGATGTAGTATTAAAATGATGACCCATATAGGGTTAAATATATGTTTGTAATGATTTATAGGTGGCTTATTATTCACTGTACATATTGCACGACTTTCTAAACACACGTGTAAACTATCAGACTAATCTTGCTGTAAAGGAGCAAAAGAAAAAGAAGAGGAAATTCTGTGATTTATCACCAAAAACCGCCGTATCTTATACTTGAAATATATTAGAAATAGAAATATTTAAGTATATTATCTCGAGTGCAAAACACAGACTTTTTTTCCCCCCATCGTGACAGTGCAAAGTGTGGCAGCAGTGCGCTTCCTCCTCCTGGAGCATCTGCGGCTGCAGATCGTCTCCTGACCCAGCGATGATCCCCGCCGCCATGAATTATTCATAGAATCCGGGTACAGATTACCCCTATCAATATGCAATACTCATTACGCTGGTTAAATTGCCACTTAATAGTTATGAATATGAGGAAAATGTCTGGGACACATATAGCCCACCACTGGTTTTAACTTCTTTTTTTCTTTTTTTTTTTTTGGTACCTGAAATGAGTTTGAAAAGACTTTGAAAATATTGCACAAGTCTCATATAATCTTTTAGTTTTCTGGAGCTAATGTCATTAGGTTTAATAAGGGGGTAAAAGCAGACATATAGCCTGCAGATTTCTTTATGTTAAGTCAGTTGAGCCTGAGTCCAGCTCAGGGTTGTCCGAGACTTCACCTTTGGCCGCTCGGTGACTTCGTGACAGATCGGGATAAATCGCTTTAGGACTTCGCTCAAGTTCGTTGCATAAAGCCTCCAAATAGTCTTAAAGTCTAAATAATGAGATTATGTTTTTTTTTTTCCACAGAACATTTTTGTGTTTGCAAATTAAATCACTTTTCTTCTTTCTTTTCTTTTAATACGAGAACCCCTGATGAATATTGGACACTGTTGAGCAGAAACACATATGGCTTTAAAGCCTTTCCCCCCCAAACAGAATACGTGTTGACATTTTAATTCTAACAAAAATATTAAAAGTGTCAAATAATTGGAGTTCTTCTGCGGTGGAGAAATGTGGAAGACATCTGACTTTTTTCTGAAATTGTAGCAGCAGCTAGTTACAATAAAGCAGAAACTTAAGCTGACATTTTAAAATAAAATTTCTAGCAGCCACAATATTTTTTCTTTTTATAGAAACCTGTTTTCCAAATTCCCCAGCAGCTTAAAGTAACTTAATATAACTGGTCACTACTTCCTTCCTTCAGTCCAGCCGTTCCAGTCCCATCCATGCAGTTAAGCCGTCACTTTCATTCAAGGTTGTGAATTATATAGTACATTGTCTACTCCCCAAAACCATAAAACCAACTTTATGGACCTCACGTGACTTTTCACAGTCTGTAAGTAATATAGGTCTATACAATCTTTGGTAAGGGGGGATTTTTTACCAACTTGCCTTGCTTATATACCTGTAAGCCAAAGCCACGTTGTGTTTGGGGGATTTTATCACCAACATATTTCCTACATGGCAAACACGCATCTCGCTGCAGAAGTCAGAGTCAGAGGAGGTAAGTTTGAAAAATAAAAAAGTTAGATATTTCTGTTATTTCTCTGCTGCAAGGAGGCAAACAAAATGTCGCCTGAAATCTTTATTGTTCTTGTTAGACTTTTCTACTTCTAACAAGTTAATCTTGAGTTTAAATCGGGTCCAAAGCGAACCAGAAGTTGTTACGCAGCTGCTTTGACAAAAAAAAAAACTTGACCTGAATTTGGTATTTCTTCCTATTGATAATACAGTCGAGACAAAGTAATTGAGAGAAACTTTTATTTCCAAGCGCTATGAGTTCACTTACAAATACAAAAAGCTTATTGGCGAAAAAAGCTTACATCACTGCCTATCCACAGAATAACCTTTGCACTAAAAATTCATCACATTGACAGGTTGAATACATTTGCATTGCTCATAATTATTCTAAACAATATTATTAATAATAATAATAATAATAATAATAATAATAATAACACAATATCCTAAAGCTACACATTGGCTTGAAACTGTATGGATCTGGACACAAGATAACCATCGAAAATAGCAGTAAAACTTACACTAAAGCGCTTTGAATGGCCCGGAGTACATCAGGTCTACATTCAATGAAGAGCAGCATATGGTTTGGAAACTTTTTGTTTTTAACTGTACAGTGAATTTACTCCTGTTAGACCGTCAATAAGTCACAATAAAGAGCTCAAGTTGAAACACCTTCAAGAGAGAGAGAGACAGAGAGACAGACAGAGAGACAGACAGAGAGAGAGAGAGACAGACAGACAGACAGAGAGAGAGAGCAAAAAGCATAAACAGTCAATAATCCCAATAATATTTACATCTTATTTTTCCAAATAGGACATCTAAGCTATCATAGAACAACAACAGGAAACTAGAAATGGCATTTTTAAGACGACAGAATACTTCTTTTTCTATCACAATAGCATGCTGCAAGGTGCTGCGCTTTCAAATAGCTTTACAGTACTCATGGATTCTTTTGTATTTCTTTTTTCTTTTCTTTTCTTTTTTCAATGATGATTATTATTTTTTTTTACTCTCCCCCAAAAAGTTATTCAGTTGTGGAAGGCGCTGCCTCCTGTTACAAGACTCATGCTTTTCAGTTTATTGTCCTTCTTCCACTTCATCCTGCGGTTCTGAAACCAGATTTTGATCTGTCTTTCGGAAAGACACAGGGCGTGGGCTATCTCTATCCTCCGCCGCCTGGTTAGGTACCTATTGAAGTGAAACTCTTTCTCCAGCTCTAGCGTCTGGTACCGGGTGTACGCGGTTCGGGCCCTTTTCCCATCAGGTCCAGTCATATCTACAATTTTACAGAAAATCCAGAAAATTAGCAACTGCACTGAACAACACCAACAACACCAACAACAACAGAGGAAGGTTTTACTGCCACACTTTGAAATTTGGCTTCACCACGAGGATGCACAGAGAGGTCACAAGACGAAATGAAGCAGGGAGGAATCATGCAACCAACACGACACATAACAGCACTCACACACGGTTATTACTGCCTTTCTTATCTCCAGCTATATTGCCGACAGCCAGCCTGCCTGCAGCACATTCAAATCCACATTTCACAACCCATCCTATCTCAGGCTCCAGCGGCAGTTAACCTGAACCCAAACAACCCCATAAAGACTTTTCGAATAACGTCTTTTTTTTTTCAATCACCCACACCGAGCTGCCCACTCATGCAACACTTGACAGATTTATGGCACACCGTCAGCTGACATCCTTCGGAAATAAATATTATTAGATGTGTAAATAAATATACCATGGCTTATGTGCAGTTTCCGCATCCAGGGGAATATTTGTGGCGATTGGCAATCGTTTGATGTGGGAGTGGAGGAGGTGGCGCTGGGGTCTTGGTGCTGCTGCGCCCGAGGAGCCGAGCTGGAGCCGCCGCTGCTGTGTGCGCCTTCCTCGGTCTCTGAGGCGACGGTGGCGTCCTCTATCTCCGTGAAATGAGCGTTGTTGTTAGTGTTGAGATTGTTGCCGCTCGAGGTCGAGCTCCGGTCAGAAGGAGGAGAGGGGCTTTTTAGTTCCAGCGGCTCCCGGTTGGCCGTGGCGCACGACGGCGGCACCGGATCTGGAGATGAGAGCGAGCAGTTGGGTGTCTGTCTGTAGCGGGCGTCTGGCGCGAATCCCCGGGCATCCTCTCTCACGGCCCCGAAGTGGCTGCCGGTGTTGGTGCGGTTCACGGTTAGGTCCATGCCATTGTAGTTGTAGCCGAAAGACCCGGAGTGCATGGTGCCAGGGTCTCTGAAGGAGCCGCTCACAGCGCCGTTAGTCCCATAATTTAGTAACTGATAGTCGGAGCCATTTGGATAGCGCCCTGAGAACGAGTTTACAAAGTAAGAGCTCATTTGCTTGGATTTTTAAAGCCTCGATTTGTAGATCTTTGTCGCTATAATCCTGTGTGCTTGCACGATTTATGGATGCAATCATGAATTATAAGCAATGAAGCCCTACTGTACTTTGCCAGGTATGCGGCCAAATATGGGAGAGCGTTCGGGAATCACGTGCCTTTGTTGACCAGTCGTAAATCCTCACTGATGACTTCAAGAGGTAATTCATGCTCCATGGTTACAAATGATGACGAAATAATGGTCGTTAGGCTCCAGTCAATGGTGCCTCCCCGCTGCGCCCCGAGACCCGCGCAGGCAGAGAGCGCCATCTTCCGGACAGAGGCGGTAGTGCCCCGCCGGGACGCACTGTCAGGCCCTGAACTCATCCATCATTTATGTAACGCGCTGATAATATAGGCCACAAAAGGCTCAGGTAGCACATAACAGAGACTTATCAGCCACACTGCCGTCAGTTTAACGTGTTTAGAGTGTCAAACTGGAAATTATTTTAATCTTTACGCAGGTTTTATGTGAATTTAAAGCCTTATTTGATAGGTTTATTGTGACTCCAGAAGCAGCTCAGTACCCTATAATAATAATAATATAAGTACTACTGCTGCTAATAATAATACAAATCATCTTTTTTAAGCATAAATGACGCCACAAGATTTTCCAATATACATCAAAAAGCCTTTATTTCTATGTACAATTTCCTAAACAAAATATTGCACACAATATCCAGAGGTGCATTGAACACAAGGTGAACAACAATAAATAACATGTAACATTTCTGATCTGTACAGATTGAAGAGTCGATGGCACAACAAGCCTAAAAGGACTATTATAGAACAACTAACACCACAGGATGTTCAGTAAAGGACAAAAAGCCTCTTTTAATGTCATAAAAATAACAATAACAAAACTCAGTAGGCCTACGATAATGAGGTAACAACATTGTCAAAAACTAAACACTAAAAAGTATATACATTTTGGCGGATTTTTGCATAGTCCCCTAAATAAAAACACGAGCACAAGGACGAACAGAGGAGGACCTGATTTTAACCTCTAATGCAGACATCATCACCGTGCAGATACTATCGCTCACGTCTCTAACTTGGGATTTGCAGCACTTTATCTACAAAGAAATAATACATCATTTTATGTTGGGAGTGTGCGCACAAACACACACACACACACACATGCCTTTTTATTCAGTGTCCTTTTAGCTCTTCTTGTCCGCCTGCTCCTCCTCCTCCTCGGGTGTCTTTGAGGGATTGAGGAGTTTGTTCTCCTTTTTCCACTTCATCCTGCGGTTCTGAAACCAGATTTTGATCTGTCTCTCCGTCAGACACAGTGCGTGGGAGATCTCTATCCGGCGCCTCCTGGTCAGGTAGCGGTTAAAGTGGAACTCCTTCTCCAGCTCCAGAGTCTGGTAGCGGGTGTAGGTCTGTCGGCCCCTGCGACCACTGTTTCCAAATGGACCTGGAACAAAAATAAAAACAAAAACAAAAAAATCATGAATTAATAATTAAATGTTTGTCTCGAGTGAATTTCCAAAGTGTAGGAGAAAAATCTACCTGAGAGTGCACTTGAAATCTGTAGTGGTGTGTCTGAAAAAATACAATAAAGTGGTAATTTAGCTCCAAATCACACTCTTATAACATTCAAATATTATGTTTTGTTGTTTATAAAGTAGGGAATTATGAAATAGTAATAAACTGTACTTTATCGTGGGTGTTTTTTAAATGTTCCATATATTATTACACCTCTTCACAGCCTCTTCCTAAAGGTGCGCAAATGGCACTCAAGCTTGTATTCATTTCTGTTTTAATCTATTCTATAATGTCACTATATTTCCAATAATTATGCATATGGCACGTCTTATAGTGAGTTTAGAATTACCTGTATACATTTTATTCTTAAAAAAAACAAAAAAACTTCTCAATGATGTCTTTAATGTAGGTTACAATAGGATGTAGCCTACGTAGTGCGTAAAAGTGCCCCCATGGTGTGTTTTCTCCTTTACGACAGCAGTATATTGTTCTTTGACATTACAGTAAGGATGTACAGTCAGAGTCAGATTGCGCACTGATGCACAAAGCTTATATAGCGTCTTGTTATTTGAGATTTTAGGCCTGAAATGAAATTGTTTTGGACATTTAATCGCTGCTGAAAGTGTTTCTGCGATATTTAAACTGAAAAAGACCCATTCCGAAGATACCACGACGCTAAAGAGCTTTAAATTGGAGCTTGGGTGGTGTAGGCCAAGTCTGTTTGTGTGTGTGTGCGTGCGTGTGTGCGCGTGCGGTCGTGTATGTATGTGATGATGATGTAGCAGCCAAAGCCCTGAGGGCGCATACAGATCCGAGTGCGCAATCACAATAATCTCAAACTCTACTTTCGGCTCTGTAATCGTGCAATTATTTTCTGTTCCTGTTTCTAAACGTTAAGTAGATTACATATCAGTGCGAGTATGAAGCTCTCCACATCTGACAGGTAACGTCACTCTGTGAGGCTCAGGGTGCTCACAGAGAGCAGGACTGTTACCTTCAGGCTGCGTGACAACAACAGAGTTAAACGTTTGTACTCACCGGCGGAGCAGGCATTCATCCTCTGCATCCACGGGTAGATCAGAGTGGAGGACTTGTCGTCGATGCTGCTGCTCATACTGACAGTCTGCTCCGGGCACTCCGCTTTGCGCTGCTCCTGACTGACAAACAGCGGCTGGTCGTCGCGGCTCGAGAAAGCGCACGAGCCCTCCGCGTCTTTGTAGAAAGTCCCGACCGGGTTGTAGTCGCAGGGTGCTCCGCCGCCGGCCCTTCCGTAGATGGCCGCGGCCGCTGCGCCCGTCTGCTGGTAGTAGGACGCCGGGTAAACCTTCTCCTGCATGTTGGCTGCTCCATATGTGGCCGCGTTGGAGTAGTGTCTTAACGGATCGGTGTATCCCGAGGAATATAACGGTATCTGACCCAGGAGAGAGTCCTGTCCTCCCGGCAGAGACACGGGAAAAGTAGAGTTAACAAAATAGGAACTCATTGGGTGGACAACGGGGTGTATATACTCCGGAGGAATATGATTTGTTGTCTTTTATAGTCCAAGTGGTTTTGCCATTACTTTATCCGAGATTTGGTTTTTGCTGAAAGGGGGGGTTGTGAGGTGCCACTGAACACAGAGGGGAAGTGTACCATCTGATCAACCTCTGGCCAATCACCGCCGTCTGCGCTTGCACTATTGCACCCATGGGGGGGCTCTTGTTGCGCGCAGGGGTCCCCGGTGAATCGAAATGAAGCGCTCGAGCCTGTCGGTCTTTACGCACACTCACGCACGCACTCAGAGAGAGGCTGCGACTCATGGAAACACATATACACTAAAAAACAACATATAGAACAACTGTTTGTATAATAACTTCGTTTCATGCAAATACAGCCCAACAAAGCAGACGTACTTCCCCCCCTCCGTTATAAACAAGCACGCGTGCACAAACTCTCCCTCTTTATCTCTCTCTCTCACACACACACACACACACACACACACACACACACACACACACACACACACACACACACACACACACACACACACACACACACACACACACACGCACGCACACACAGTGCAAAAAGAAAAGACAAGAAAGAACAACATCGCAACGAAATGCCAAACATTTTGCGCATTATTTCCATTTTACGCACAGATTACTGGCTCCCTCTCTTTCCTCCTCTTCCTCTAACCTTCACTTCCATCTTGGTAAATCATCTAAGAACTAATAAACACACGAATCAAACACTGCACTCTCAACAGCAGCTGCCAGCAATCCTAATGATGAGTATCAATTCATCCAAATCCACGCAGAAATTAAACGCGTCACTAATAATGGTGATCTTTCACGCTTCTTTCTCTTTTTTTTCAGATGTGAGCTCTTCCTGATTTCTGATTCAACACCAACTGGGACTGAAGTCCATGGAGACGTGCAGAGGGCACGAGGGAGGACACGCGCTTCCACACAGATCATCACCTTCATCCTCATCATCATCATCTTCCTCAGCCGGTGTGATAAAGTGGAAACTAGTTCCTCATTTTTAAAAAGCTGTGTGAGTATCAATGTGTGAAACAAGTCTGAATCAGCATCAATTAAGTGTAGCTATTATTATTATTATTATTATCGTTATTTAACTATTAGTAGCTATTATGTACCAATCAGGTGCTTAGTATTATTAATAACCTTCAGATGAACTGGCTCTTTCTGCAGTGAGAACCCCTTTTCATAGTTAATTGTGCGATTTGACAGAATTTTCTTGCAAAAAAAAAAAAATAGCCTACTACTAGCTACATTTGTTAAATTAAGTGTTATTATTTATTTATGATTCCATAAAGACAATTTCTAGCTTTTTAATTAGCTTCCGCTTTTGGAAAAGCCCCCCTATTAAATAATGAATGAATAAAAAATAACGAAAAAATAAACTGTGTTGTTAAAATAATGTGCATTTTAAATGTATTACAGTGTTTTGAATGAATTAGACAGAAAAACAAATGGGTGTGGGATGTTAACACACACACACACACACACACACACACACACACACACACACATATATATATATATATATATATATATATATATATATATATATATATATATATAACATCCTACAAACATTCGTTTTTCTGTTTTTGTATATATGTATGTGTGTGTGTGTGTGTGTGTGTGTGTGTGTGTGTGTGTGTGTGTGTGTGTGTTAACATCCCACACCCATTTGTTTTTCTGTCTAATTCATTCAAAACACTGTAATACATTTAAAATGCACATTATTTTAACAACACAGTTTATTTTTTCGTTATTTTTTATTCATTCATTATTTAATAGGGGGGCTTTTCCAAAAGCGGAAGCTAATTAAAAAGCTAGAAATATACACACACACACACACACACACACACACACACACACACACACACACACACACACACACACACACACACACACACACACACTTTCATTTAAGATCCAGTTCGCTCCTGATGTAAATCTTTTTATTTTATTTTGATAATATCCGTTTAGAAATAATGTTGATGTAAACGTTTGATTTCAAACATCTTACGTGTCTGGCTTTAAGAAGTAAACGCCTCTTTAGCAGGCCGCAGCCCCACAGCTGCTGGACGTTTGGAAAGAGCAAACAGACAAGCCCACACATTATAAAACTGTACATAAAAAGACAAAAAAAAGAGAAAATTCCATGTTTGTCCAAGAGCTGATCTTATATCAGGTGTTTTAAAGCTGCAGTATCAAACACGACAGACACAGAAAAGCGCTGCAGAGGCGCCGGAAATCTAAAACATGTGTTTAACCTGGTCATTATTGACTTCACAGTTTTGGCAAAATCACACATTTGCCTCAATCAGAACAAATATTTGTCCAAAAGTATAAAAGATTAACATATAAAAACAAAAAAAGTCAAAACAACTCGATGAGGTGGCGCAATGTCAACCTGAAAGCCATTCTGACTCGTTTTTCAGAATAAAACAACAACATTAAACAATATCAAACATAATACAATAGAATTAAATCCATCAGAAGAGTAAAAGGTGGATTCATTTAGCTGAATTTGTAAGAAAAGCGTGTCTCAGCGGTAGCATGGGGCCTGTATGACCATCATCATCGCCACCACCATCATCATCATCATCATCATCATCATCATCACAGTCAAACCAGTCTGGTTTACAGCAGAAATCACTCCGGATTATAGAACATCGTTAAAGGTCTCAAACTCGCAACATCTAGGATTATCTTCCGCACATTTTAGCGCAGATATCGGGTCTGTGGCTGCAGCGTGTCACGGGTTAAACACGCATCAGCAACTGGTTGGGAATATCACGCAGCGTAAGAAAAGATGGAAGAAGAGGAAGCTTTGGATAATTGCCATTTCTCTAAGACTGATCTTCCCATTCGCAGTAATATAAACAGCAGGCCTACAGTGACAGTTCAGCCACAACAGAGCTGCAGCGGCGCACTCGTGCTGCTGGAGTTAATCGCTGGCATATTAGAAACATGGTGCCCTTACCTTTGTTGATAATCCATCATTTCCTGTGTGCAGGGTGCCACTCCGCAGAAGAAGACTCCTCTCGCCTCCTCTCGAGTCTTTCCCCCCCCCCAAAATGTCCCACTCTGTTCAAGTGACTTCATTGAAAGTAATCCCACCATCCAGCAGTGATCATCCCTCATTTTCGAGAACATATAGCAACACACAAGTACAGCCACATTAACATGGCGCACACGGTAAAGCACCTCGCGGAGGCTCCATCGCCTATTTTGGGTTCAAACTAAATTACGCACGTTCACCGTGTCTCACAGCAACACTGCGTACGCGTATTGCATAAACACAGAGCCAAGAAAAAGGTTGTGTTACCAGTGTTAAGTGAATGAGCGGTGGAAAACAGCAGCTGCAATATAACCTCATGGGAAATAAGTTCCCATTCCTGCTCACCACATGACCGCCAGCAACCAATCCCGGAGCCTGGCGAGTCGTAAACTTCCATGGCAAAGTTGTAAATTTTCATAATCAGCAGCCTTTTTTGTGCTTTAGACATGCTTTCTCATCGCCATCTTTATTTTATCCAAAGCCCGAGATGGTTGACTTTATCGCTGGATTAAAAGGGAATGTAAAGATGCTGAAATGAATATTCTGAGATTGAGATTTTGTTCCGTGTGCGCTTGGTTCTGTTCCAGCTCACTAGAAAAGGTCTGTGCAGCTTCCTATTGTCCTCTAATCACAACTGTAGTGGTACCCAGTTATGTAAGAGTTTTAATCAGAGGCTATTAGAGGATTTTAGCTTCAATTTTGCTAAATATTAAACCTTGAGTGATCTATTTCCTCCACATTTGTTCACTTATACGCACCTATACAAAGCCTAATCGTGTCATCTCAAAGCCAGTGGTGTAGTCTAATGTATTGTAGTGGGTATACTGTACTGTATATAAATATATTGGCCTATATATGTATGGGCCAGAATCTGCCTTTGGGGGGGGGGGGGGGGGGGGGGGGGGGTCTGGGTGTCCCCCCTACGGTTATTTTGAACGTCAAAGACTTCATTTCCTGCATTCGGATACACTTTTACGCACCAATTTACGATGGAAATACCTTTATTTAGCCCATGCCAAGAAGAAAAACACAGAGGGCAATTCAAAATATATCAAAAATATAATAGAAAGTATGTTGTTGCGTGTCATTGGGCCTTTTTAAGAGGGTATATGGAGCTTTCTTAGTGGGTATACTGCGTATACCTGCGTATCACGTAGACCACTGCTCAAAGCGCCATGAGTCATCGTGTTTTCTGATTAAATCAAATTGTTCCAGGCTAAAAATGTTGCATTAAAGACTATTCTGATCTCTCAAAATGGAGGGTTTCCTTCAGTCCCTGCAGATCCAACATGTCCAACATGTCCCATACAGGCCAAAGACGGAGATGGTGTTCGGCTGACTGCAGTCCTGAGGGGGATTTTAAGGTCACTAAAAGTTTAAACTGCACATTCTTCGCCAACTTTTCTATTAAGTTAATCAGGACGTCTTAGCACAGCCAAAAGAATTATTTGAAAACCGTTCTTTATTTATTTTAAAACGCATTTCTTCGGCGTCTTATTATTATATCTAATGTCTTACTTCCGTTTAGTTTAGTTTTAGAATGGTCTTTTTTTCCAGCTGACATCTGGAGATTTCCACCAACAAACGAGGATTTCCGACATTTATAGACGCAATAAAACCATAAAACCATAAATTCCTGAAATGCAACACATTCATCCTCCGCCTTTGATTAGTTTTTTTTTTCCTGGCCTCCAAAAGAGACTCAAACTCAAACCAAGTGACTGAAAATGTTAAATTGTTGGATAAAAAATACGTTCATAAGAAATTAGGAATCACAGTTTGAACGTGTTTAAAATAAAAGCAATTTAGGCCCATCTTTTATTCTGTATGTTAGCTAATAGTCATTCCTAATTGTTAGAATAATACATCTATTTAGGCCTTGTGAGTTTCTGTCTACCATCTGTTGTGTTTTTGTAATATTTCAGTTAAAAAAAAATCAAACAAGTCTTCAGCGAGGCCTCGCTTAACCCTTGTGTTGTCCTCCCATGTCAAAATTAACAAAAAGAATTTAACATATTTTTGTAGCATTTTTCAACGTTTTCTGCGCCCCCCCCCCCCCCCCCCCCCCCCCCACTACTACCAGTACTTACTTACACCAACTTATTATCACTATTTTTAAACTCATTTTTGGATTTTATAGTCAATAAACATGTATCCTTTATGACATTTTATCTAATTTTAGAGTAAAAAAAAACTGCAGAAAGTATACATTATTATGACTGATAGTAAAGACCAGGGGATGTTTATGGATAATCACAGACTGTCAGTCAAAAATGGATTAAAACACCCAAAAGGCAATTATAGTATTGAACTGATCCTTACCTTTACTTGTGAAGAGCGTTTCATGGAACCATCTGTGTTACTTTTGGGCAATTTGGTTGAAAGAAACCCAAATTATAGATGTAAAGATGTAGAAACTTTGAAAATGTGACCCGAGGACAACAGCAGGGTTAACACAATCTCCTTCGACTGAGCCCAATCGATGAGTTTACGTTTAGTTAAGATTAAGATTAGACATTTCATGTTCTTTCTTTTGCGCGATACCGATTTTAGAACTACAATTCTATATTTTCTGCACACTTACAGTGCACAATTTATTTTCCAACTATTTTCTGAGGAATAAATTCGTCTTTTTCTCGATCCCGGATGCAGAGATGCTGTAAAACTTGATGTCCTTTTTTTTATAGATTTTTTGGGGGAATTTCAGCCTTTAATGGAAAGAACAGATAGATATGAAAGGGGGATGACGTGCAGGAAATAGTCTCAGGTCGGACTCGAACCCTAGACCTTCTCCGTCGAAGGATACACCTCCATATATGTGCGCCTGCTTTACCAGCTGAGCTCACCCGGCCACTGATGGCCTCTTTAACTCTCACTGAAAAGATTAAGCCACACAAACAGAGCGAACTTCATTCTCTAAGTGACATATATATATATATATATATATATATATATATATATATATATATATATATATATATATATATATATATATATATATATATATAAAATGAAACCATTAAAAAAATTAATCGTTTTTGTTGTAAAATTGAATGAAAAAAAATCAATCTTTAATGAAGATGATGAAACAAAATCACATTAAAAAAAGATATTTATTGACCATCAGTGCAAAAAAAATACTTGACTGCACAAACATTTCCTTGAGTACAGCAGGAGGCCTTTATTTTATTAATATCCCTCAGTTTATCTTCAAACAGGGTTTTAATGTGAATTAATGATAATTAATATTCACTGAGCCAGCTTCAGCTCACATCAACTCCCAATTATCAGCGAGTTTATTACATTTTCTTCAGGGGATTTGGATCATGTGTGCTATATGGTGTTAAATCAGCCTTGTCTGCTTTTATTTTGGCACTGTCAAACCGGTGAGGTTTGTTGGAGATAATTCATCCCCGGAGCAAAATATTACACATAAGTGAGCACACACAGTGGGTAGAAAAAGTTTTCAAAAAAACCCACGATGGTGGATTTTTTCTGCAGTGCTGGAGGTCGCAAGCAGAGTAAACTGCAGGAGTCCAGATATAAAACGTGAGGTATTCCTCATAGGCACGGTGTGTTCCTCAGTGTGTTCACAGTTTAAAATCCTCTCTACCTCCAGTTCTCCTCAGGTCCCGTGTGTCTACGGTGGTTTTAATCCCGCAGCAGCTCTGGCCGGCTGGGGGGCTCTGCGGGAGGCGTTGTGGACCATGGGAGAGAAGCCAGGCCTCCTGACCAGGGGGGCGCGAGTGGAGATGACGAGCAGGCTCTGCAGGGCCGAGGGGTCGTGGGACATGTAGGAACAGCACAGGCCTCTTTTAGGGACGGGGGTTATGACGGGGATGCTGGGACGGGGCCGGGCGTCGGTGTAGAAGCTGCTCCTGGCGTCCTGCCTGACGGCCAGAGAGCCACCGACTGAGGAGGAAACAGAGAGAAGATCTGAAATCAACAGACTACAAATCGGGCTGTGAAGTTGAACATAAGATAAGATAGAACTTTATTTATCCCGAGGGAAACTGTGCAGCAGTTGCATTACAAAATTGGAAAGAATGCAAATATAAAGATCAATAACAACATCAACAAACAGATATCCAAAATATGAACAAAGTTAACGGTAAGTTGCTCAAATCTCAAATTGCTTTTAATTATGTTTTAATAATAATAATGTGGCTATCGGGAAACTTCCTTTTGTGATTTAAAAAATTCACACAACTCTACTTATGCTATGCAAAACAAAACGATGCATTAACAGTAATAATAATAATGAATGATTTCTCTCAAAATTAAGAGTACACACTAATTATTAAAGTGGAATAGTTCATCGTTGTGTGATGGATATGATGGACACCGTAAGGAAGTCAAACGTAAGTACTGAGTGCTATTTCCTCACACTTAAAGCTAATATAACTGTATGAGGTCATTTTTGTGATAATTGATAATTATAATTATTGATAATTAAGTATTTTTCATCACAAGCCAGTTTTGTTTTCTTTTTAGAATATAGTAGAACACACAGTGTTAAGTGTTTAGTAATAAATAAACAGAGTCAAAACAGAAGCTAAATACTGATTGTGCAGTTGAAAAAAAGCCCAACGCAGCTTGTACAGTAATTCCTCTAATCCAAATATATTAAAGATTGCGTTTACTTGCCTTTAGCTGCAGTGTTGAGGTCACTTGAGTCAAATCCCAGCATGCAGAGTGCGGAGAAGTGTTTACCTGGCCAGTTTATCCGCTGGGAGCTGATGGTCCTGTGTACGTCTGCCGCTCTGTTGTAGCTCTCGAGCTCCGTCGTGATCAGGCTCCTCTGGTCCATCGGGGGCCGGAGCAGGCGCTGCTGAGTCATCTGGGATTGGATGTGCTGCAGAACAGAGAAGACATTATGTCAGTTCGATTCTACTTCACAATGTTTCACTAGTGCTGCAACCACTGATCAGTGATACATAGCACCAGACCCTTCATTTGAACAGCCTGACCGTTATACAATCACTGACAATGACCCAAAATCTAATCCATTAATACGTTTTCATTCTTAATATTATGATTCGTCAGCTGTTTATCTGTTTATAGAGCCGCTACAGTTCCGGAGCAGGTGGTCAAAACACCTGTTTATTTTTTTATTAGAATGAATGTTTTATTTAAATGAACTATGAATGTTCATATCTGAATACTTATTTCATACCTACAGAGTTGCAAGTGCAGCATGCACCGCTCAGCCTCTGGGAGAAATTGCAGTTTTATTTGAAAACATTACTCTACATACATACATAATCCTACAAAACTCAAATAGTAATAAGTGTTACAAGTAGAGCTGCAATGGTTAGTTGATTCATCGATTTGACAATCGACTAATCCCTTCAGTCATTTTTCAGGCAAATATTCTCTGATTTCAGCTCCTCAAAAGGGAGAATTTGCTTGTTTTCTTTGTCTTTTATGACAGTGAATTGAATGTTTTTGAGTTTTAGACTGTTGGTCGGGACAAAACAAGCAAATGGAAGACATTGTGAATGACATTTTTTTCCACTATTCTTCAACATTTTATAGGATACTTGATTAATTAAGAAAAATAATCACCTGTTTGTGCCACTTGTGCTATTTCTATGAGGTTGTCTGTTACATGGACTGAAAGTTTGGCTTGTGTGTGTATGTGTGTGTTGGTGTTGATGTTGATAATGACCAACTGTTCTTGTTTATATGTTGATCTTGTCATTTTCTATTTTTTACAGTTATTTATAGTCAATTTTACTTGTAATGGGCTAAACCTGTATGTACTATTATAATCCTTTTATCTTTTTAGGTGTGACATTGTACGATCTGTCCAGGGACAGCAGATGTAAAAATAGCCTTTTGACTAATTCTGGCACATTTGACATTTGTATATGTATTATTAGTGTGCATTGTCCCTGTTAAATAAACCTGGAATAAATAAATAAAATAAATCTGATTTATTAATAATAAAAAATCGGTAGCCCTGGTTAGGAATTCAATGTGAAACTGTTAAACAATGAGAGAAAACATCTTTCTAGGTAAGTTTTAGAATTAACTGAATCTGAATTTATTTTTTAAAATTCATTTTTCAAAGGGTCAGGAACCTTTACATTCTTAATTTCTTAAAAAACAAACAAAAAAAAACTGATTTGGCAACAAAATATAGGATTATTTTGATTGTTGTCCTGTGTCTCTACCTGCCATGACATCTGCGTGTGGGGCGGCTGTTGCTGCTGCTTTGTCCTCAGGGAAAACTGTGTCAAAGAGTCCAACTGAAATAAAAGAAAACCGAGTGACTGGAGGCTAAAGTAAGCACAATTATTATCATTTAACTACCAACAAACAAGTGCAAATTGAGACCACAAACTATTCAAGTTATTTGTGTGTTCATGTTGGCGGTTTATGACGCATTCAGGGGGAACACAGTACCTGTAATTTGGTCTCACCTTTGTCTGTTGTCTCTGATGAGCCTGCCTCTGCTGCTGGGTGCAGGCGTCCTGCAGGACTCCCCCTGCGTCTCTGCGGCCCTGCAGCAGCTGGTGGATCTGCTCCACCACCCCCAGGTCCTCCAGTAGTTTCTTCCTCTGGAGCAGCGCGTCGACCCGCTCCTGCTCCTCCATGTCTGTGTCCTCCTCCAGCAGTTGCTCCTGCTTCTCCTCTCGGACTTCTGCTGCTTCAGGATGCACCGCTACACTGGACAGAGATGGCTAAGACACATTTGATTCAATTAGTTTGTATTGCTTCACTGTATATATATATATATATATATATATATATATATATATATATATATATATATATATATATATATATATATATATATATATATATGCATTTACAATGTATTAGCAATTTCTGTCGCTGGATACTGTTTGTTTTTCCCGTCTTCACAATAAAAGGTATTTGAATTTGAAATGAGAGATGTCCGATAAGCAGGAATATTATTCTAGCTAATTTAAAATGGGTAAGAGTTCATTTACTCATAAGGGGTCAGCCAGAATGTGAAGCATTCATCATAAGACGGAAGCTGTTTGACTCCCTCTTGTGGTTTCACATGGACACTGCACCTGTAATGACACCATAATAAGACTCACCAGCTGCAGCTCCCAGTCACAGTTTGAGCTGGGGGGTTGGGTTTGTGCTCGTCGTGGTTTGACTCTCTCCCCCGCCGTCTCCCCCTGTAAGTCTTTCCTCCGGCCTCCCCTCTGGTCCTTCTGTTCCTGCTTCAGACGCAGCTCCTGCAGTTGTTGCCTAAACACATAAATGCACACAGAATGTTTAGCATCTTTCCCTGACATTAAGTCAAAGGATTTCTTATAATCATTGTAACAATTTACTACTAATTAAATACCCTCAAAAAACCTAAAAATTCAAGTCATTTAAAATGCAATGTTTATAATAACAATGACCGAAAGAAGAGCAAACTTCCACCAAAAGTACATTCAAATATGTCAATTATTTCAGTTGAATTATTTTCAGTTTATATGTTTTTCCCATCTAGCAACATATGTCTTGTCATAGACATGTCATTGGTTCATGCAATAAATATTTATACTGTGCAATGATTTGTCACGGACAGGTTTAATTGATTTAATTTGTTTGCGTTCTTTCCAAGGAGGATGATCATGCTCTCCACCATTGAATTTAAACATCCTGTTACCGATGAGGTGCTGAGAGAAATGCGTTGTTCCTCATGATATATTTTAGAGTAGGGGTCTTCAACGTTTTGTAAGCAAAGGACCCCTTAACTGAAAGAGAGATGGCACAGGGACCCCCTACTATATATATTGTATAAAATTAAGTTGCATATTAAACTGGGCCTACCATAACATGTAGGGCGGCCTAAAGCCTTTTGTGCATTGAATACCAAGCTATTAAAATAGCCTAATTGCTGGGATGATTTTATAAATCATATTTTCATGTTAAACATACATGTGGATTAACTGTGTGTGTATAGCCTTAGTGACTACCTTACCTATAGGCCAGAGAGCCTACCATCTGTGGGGATTTATATTTGCTAATAATATGTTGGATTCATGTTAGAACTTTTTCATTTTGAAAATTAACAATAATTTGGAGCCCCCCTGCTTTGATTCTGAGGATCCTTGTTTTAGAGTGTGCCGTCACTAACACACACACACACACACACACACACACACACACACACACACACACACACACACACACACACACACACACTTATTTTGACTACTTGTTGTCAATTAACTGTTGATCAACTAATCAACTCGATTAATTGACTAATCATTTCAGCGCTAACAGGGTTGACATTAATAACACCCACTATCACACAAATTGTTTTGTGTTCATTGTCCCCAGAAGTTCTGCATTTGTGAACAAAATGAGCAGATTCAATTTTCCCATCTTCTCTCTTTTTCTTTGTTTCTTTCTGTCTCATTTGGAAAGACTTATTTTCCTTCTGTGTGGACAACAAGATCTATGTGCATCACTAACAGCCTCTGCTCTCTACTCTCTACTGCATGTTGAAAGCGTGCTGCAGGTACCTGGCACACTCCTCTCTGGCCTTGGACGCTGTGGTCTCCTGGAAGAGCGAGCTGCTGTGTTTGAAGTACTTGTCGTATTTCTCCCCTCCCTCTCTGGGATAGATCCTCTTGAAGCCTCCCAGGTGTTTGGCCTCGTACTTTTCCATCTGCTCCACCGTGGCTGCCTGGCACTGACGCAGCTCCTCCGACCTGCGCACACACACAGTAGCAGTCACCTGCATGTGTCCCCAGGAGGCATTCAGGGACAAGTGTATGACCTTGGGGTAAAACACACACACACCATTTGTGAATGACAGAACTCTACCTGGCTTCTTTGGTGCTGATTTGCTGCAGCCTGTCCTTCACCCTGCGACGCTCCTCTTTGGTGATCTTGCGGCGGTCGCAGGCGCCCAAGTTGATGAGAACCAGGGTGTCGTACAGCAACGCGTCCTTTACCTCGCGGTCCAGCTGAGAGTCGGTGGTAAAACTTGGGGAGTGATTCACCTAGAATACAAATATACTGATCCATTTAGACATCTAATAGGATCAGGGATTTCCTGAGTAACATTTTAACCCCTTAAACGTTATAACAAACTCATGCTGTGCAGCCAGATTCTGTTCCAAACCACAGACATTTATTTTAAATTCTAGAGAGCTTCATGTAAGTGACTATGAATAAGACATGCAGTGGTGCAGCCTTAACAAACATGGACTTTGTTGTTTGACTACTTCACAAATTATACACCTGATACTGCCAAACAGTGTGGAATAACATTTGTTTATCAACCTAAAAGCTACTTTTTAAAAAGAAAAGCTAAATATGTTAAGGGGTGGATAAGAAACTTTCTATTCATTCATTTCTGTTACCTGCACGCAATTGTGAATAATAACTGTAAAGATCCTGGGGCATAACAAAACAATACATTTGCATATTTATGGCTAGTATTTTAAACAGAGGTGTCATGGTCTTTCACCTCCAGCACCCAGGGTCTGAGCCGGTGATCCAGCAGCACATCGAAGCCCAGGATCTCGAAGCAGGCGCTACCTGTGGTGTGGTTTGGGAAACACGTGTGGTAATTATGCTTGAGGATTGGGTGAGCAGAGATCAGAGTCTTTACGATCACATCCTCAATGTCATTCCACATCTTGTCTGTGTTGCAGCTGATGGACTCCAGGACCTTGTTCAGAGTGGACAGCTTCCTGGGAGGACAAAAAAAACAACAAACATTCAATAAATATGCAGTATTCTAAGTAGTATTATGACTACGACACAACAAGCATTGTCTACTGTACGTGTTTACCGTTTGCTGCCAGTGTCCTCGTCCCGAAGAAAGTTCTCGCTGTTCTTGTTGATGGAGTAGTTGGTGAGATGCATGCACAC
Organism: Zingel zingel; assembly: GCA_023566125.1. Classification (NCBI taxonomy): domain Eukaryota; kingdom Metazoa; phylum Chordata; class Actinopteri; order Perciformes; family Percidae; genus Zingel; species Zingel zingel. The sequence goes on along the minus strand of CM042334.1, from coordinate 4,956,359 downwards.
ATCATCCTAACATGAGAAAGACGAGGAAAGCAAGAGAGATATCACACTCAAGACAGAAATATACAGTTTGTTTATAGAGCTGCAACAATTAGTTGATGAATTGTTCGACAGACAACAATTTAAGCAAATGATCACACAAAAATGGAAAATATTATCGTTTCACCTGCTCTAATGTGAGTATTTTCCATTTTCTAAATCTTAAATGGTAAAAAAAAAAAAAAACACTGAATATCTTTGGGTTTGGACTGTTGGTCAGACATAAAGTAATTTAAAAAAATCATTTTTATCCAACTAAGGTTACATTCAGGCATTTTGTTGCATGTCTTGGCAATGTTCACATATGGCGTATTTGCTGCCAGCCTCTGTTTTATATTATAATCCTATAGAATTTGCATTTCAGAGTGTCTTTTTGAAGTTGAAAAAAGTGCAACTTTTCTGAAAAAAACCGCCCTACGTGAAGCGCTTTTTTGACAGCCGACCAATGACAAGTAGCCAGACCTGTCGTTTTTATATCAACAAGAAAAAAATGGAGTCGGAGCACAGCGAGTTATGCGCTTATACGGTATGAACGGGTGCTCCCTGTACAGGGAACTCGCTTTGTTTTATCTAACGTTAGCAGCACCACTCTCTCTCTCTCTCTCTCTCTCTCTCTCTCTCTCTCTCTCTCTCTCTGTTCTTTCTCTAGCTCGCTCCACCGCTTTGTTTTATCTATCGTTAGCAGCACCGCTCAACATATTGTAACAGTAGCTGTTGTCATAGCAACAAAAGACACTCTCGGCTGCTTTTTGGAATAAAAACGCGCCAGCTTTTTTTTCACTACTAAAGCGACCTAGTCAACTTTTTCTTGTCAACAAACACGCCTAGTGTTATTTATTTCTAATGATCTCTTTGATTGTAAAGTACTCGGTAATCGGTATTATCTTACGGATAATACAACATGCATGATCTTCAAATATGCATCCTACTTTTTATTGTAACGGAAAAATGATAATTACAATGAACAAACTTGTTCCTGACCTTTAAATGCTAAGGCTGGTTACTATGTTTTTGTTTTTGTCGACAAATCTAAATGTGTTAGCGTTAACACACCAAGAATGTGTTAGTCTGTCTCTCAATACCCATTGGTTCCTACTGAAGACTTCAGCAAGAAACAGCTCACAAATGTGTGTGTGGGATTGAGTCAAAATAAACTTTTGTGTGTGTGTGTGTGTGTGTGTGTGTGTGTGTGTGTGTGTGTGCTTGTTTACTATATTCGTGGGGTCCAAAAACCAGGGAATACAGTATACTTGTGGGGTCTGCACAGCCTTGTGGGGCCCAAAATGCTGGACCCCACAAGGTTAAAGGGCTGTTTGAGGGTTAAGACTTGGTTTTAGGATTAGGGTTAGAATTAGGTTATGGTTAGGGTGAGGGTAAGGGTTAAGGTTAGGCATTTAGTTGTGATGGTTAAGGTTAGGGTAAGGGGCTAGGGAATGCATTATGTCAATGACGGGTCCCCACAAAGACAGTGAGACGCACTATGTGTGTGTGTGTGTGTGTGTGTGTGTGTGTGTGTGTGAGTATGTGTGTGTGTGTGTGTGTGTGTGTGTGTGTGTGTGTTCATGGTGATGAATGAAACATGTCACGCACTGCAACAGTGTGGTTCTCTGATGTGCTTTTATGGCACAGAGGAAGAAGATATATCAGTCTTTGACACACACACACACGCACACACACAATACTTGTTATTATAGAATATCAACAGACTTATGCTTTAACATGTCTTACCACATTGCTGTGTGTCGGTTCGTTGTACTTGGTGGTGCAGAAGCGAGCCAGTCCCTCCTTAAACATGAATATGCTGAATGGGTCACATGAAGTCACCAGCACGTAGATACGCAAGTCAAACTTGTATCCATCGATTATAAAAGGCTGAGGAGGGAATGAAAAGCACAAGTAAACTTCAACTTGTGTGTGTGTGTGTGTGTGTGTGTGTGTGTGTGTGTGTGTTTCTGTGTATGTGTATGTGTTTAGCAGACCCTCACCCTGGAGATGTAAACCTGGCAGATCATGTGTTCTCCAGGTTGAATTTCTTTACTTGACTTGGTGATGATGATGCCTTTGCCTTGGCAACCGGTATCTGGCTTACAGATATAAGTCTTGCTTTTTTTGGCCCTGGTGTAAGCTTGGAAGTCACTGTAACTGCAAAGTACAATCAAATAAGGAGTTAGTATATTAAGACACACTGAGACAAAACTAAAACTAAATAAAAGAGCAAAATCACTGTGAAAAGTACAAACTGACTCTGCGGGAAGGCACCACGTTTTGGGGAAGATATTGTAGTCTTTGGGGAAAAGCTTGAGCATACGATTCATGTTTCTTGCGAGTAAATCCTTGCGGCAGATCTCAATCATTCCTGGGAAATGGTTTATTTTCTGCAAAGACACAAGAGACACACATGACTGTTCTTAGAGGGGAAGTAATCTGTTGGCAGAATACTGAACACTCCTGAATTACCCAATTAGATTAAAAAAATGGATTGCTTGAGCTGAAAAGATGTTATGAGCCATGAATACTGTGCGCTGAATAAATTACTCAATCTCATAATCTCTATGGAAATCTCCGTTTTATTATTTCATGGGTAGGCATATTGAGCAGAATAATTTAAATTACATGTAAGGCTATTATAATTTGACAGAGTAAAGTGACGGCTCCCCATTGATTCCTTTTCAGCTTAATTAATACAATTGAATTCAGTTTAATTAGTCTTCTATGATGATGGCAGTAATGTGTATATATATATTATGTGAGCAAATTCAGTTGAATACCTGGTACCGCTTCATGTCCTTAACACGGTCGAGAGAGACAGAGTAGTCGGTCCAGAAAAGTGTCCAGTCTTCAGCCTCCATCGCCTCTCTGAGGCCGTATCTACGAGCAGCACGCCGCACTGAGACGAACAAACAGCAAGGAGTATTTTTACTGTGTGTGTATTATTGAAGTGCATGTGTCTGTGAAACCCTTCTGCTACAAGGAATGATCTAGGAGCTACGGGTTACAGCACAGGGCCAAAGGTACGTGGACACCCAAACATTACACCCATACGTGATTGATTAACATCTTATTTTAAAAACTATGAGCATTAATCTGCTGCTGTAACAGCTGCTTCACTTCTGGTTTCAGTCTTTCCTCTAGATGTTGGAACTGCTGCAGGGATTTGCTCCCATTCAGCCAAAGATGTTGGGTGGGGTTGAGGTCAGAGCTCTGTGCAGACCAGTCAAGTTCTTCTACACCAAACTGGGAAAACCATTTGTTCATTGAGCTGTCTTTGTGCATGGGGGTATTGTCATTTTAAAGCAAGAAATGGCCAAACAAACTGTTTACAAATGGTCTAAAATATAATTGTATTATATAGCATTAAAGCCTCTTAAAACACACACACACACACACACACACACAACACACAGACACACACACACACACACACACACACACACACACACACACACACACACACACACACACACACACACACACACACACACACACACACACACACACACACACACACACACACACACACAGGATTCACTTATTCTGGATCTGCTCAGGTTAAAGGGGGCCAGAGCTTAGATGGGAATTTATTAGGTCTCAAATCTTTTCTACCAATAAGAATGATAAAGCTGTCATTTGTTCTGCCGGGTGCAACAGAGCTAACAGAAGATCCAGGAAGGTGTCAATTGATCAGTCTAAACACACCCACAGTCCTGGGAAGAGGTCCAATCAGCCAGTTTAACTGGATACACCTGTGTGGGTGTTCAGGGCCTTTAAAATGTCCCTTGAATAAAAAAGGGGCCTAGCCCAAACCATGAAAATCCGTAATGTTGACAGGGGTGTCGACATACTTTTGGCCATGTAGTATGTAGTATATATAGTGCTTCCCATATTCCAATACGGTCTCTGTTTTACTCAAACAATTCACTCTACACGACTAAAGTGTCTGTGAAATATAAATATGGGATGGTGCAGAGCAATGTAGACATCTGCACAGACATAACAGAATAATAGACATTTATGATTTAGTCGTCCAAACTTACCACTTTCATATTTGCAGTTGGTGAGGTTGATCCACAGTCATCTGGAAGAAAAGAGAGACAGAAAGAGGGACAGACATCTGCTTTGCTGCAAGGTCCTACAAAGGTCTCATCACGCTCATCCTACCTTCACCAAATGATGAGGATAAGTGAGAAAACTACGTTAAGAGCCTCCAGGACAAATTACAAAATCATAACTGTCAGTGCTCAAATGCAATGTACCTGCAATGTGAAATTACGGCAGAAGTACAAATGGATGAGATCCTGCAGTAAAGTACCTCTTCTTGCCTTTCCTCCTCTTCTTGTTGATGGGTGGTGGGGTGCGGGTACAGACTTCAGCTTGGCTTTCACCACCCTCTCCTTCTCCCCGCTGCTCATATTTGTGTGCATCTTCATTTCTGTCTGGGCTGTCCACAGGTAGACCCATCCTGGATATGCACAAACAAAAGCAAACGCACTCATTTGACTGCGAGAAAATGCAAAAAAAATCTTACAGTATGTGATAGTTTACACACACATAAAAAAACTAATGATGCCATTCCATATATGACACTCATTTACATGATATGTTTTAATAGGATTTGCTGTGCAGCCTCTGAATGAAATTCAATGAAACTGAGCCATGGACATGCTGTAAGTGAGTGCATGGAATCATGTTTCCGTTTCCATTTCTCTCATCAGGTGAGTGCTCTGGCTGTCAGCACATTGTCACACACCGGCTATTCAAGAATTATCGTGGCGGGACGGATACAAACAGTGGGTAATAGTGCAACAATAGCAAGGGGGAATCCACTCTAAGCCAACCACAACTGGTTGTAATGCTTTTCATAATGCTGAAACAAAGGAGGTACAATGTACTGATACACATTTAAATATCTCAGTCTTTTCTTTATATGATGGTTTTAGTAGAGTCCTTGTGAGGGGTTTTATAAACAGTCCACTTTACCCATTGTCCACTAATTAACAAGATAAGTTCTTATGTTGTATATTTTTTCTCTCAGGTTAGCTAGTACAGTACAACACGTGTCTTTGGTATTTTATAACCCAGTATCATTTTTAACACTACTCAAAATGTTTCTTTTTTGGACACTCTGCATGAATACATGAGTGTCCGCTGTCTACGCTAAAAGCATTTTTAAAATGTGACCACACCGCAGTGACTGACCCCTTTTATCATGAGTGAAGTGCACATTCATCAATAAGATAAACAAGACTGACAGTGTGTCCCAGATCCATACTACACACTTATTCTACGCAGATTTTTAGTATGCAGTGAACGGATAAAGTTTAATCGAAACAGACAGGAAACAGACTAAATACGCTCGATTTTGACTCTGCTGTTCTCCCACAATGCAATGCACAAATGAAATAGAGGAGCTGCTCACAGAAAGCCCTAAAACTAAAATAAGTAATCAATCTTACTGTGTCATTTGGGACACAGCTTAAGAGTCCACAGCCATGCTAGCGGCTTTGTGAGTCTGTACTTGAGCAAAACGCTAATGCCAGCATGCTAACGTGCTCACAGTGACAATGCTTATGTTCAATGCTTTTACTAATTACTGTAGCACTAAACTAAAGTACAGTTGAGGCTGATGGGAATGTTGGTGCTAGATGAAAAGTCAAGGGGTCACCAAAGTTATAACAATTCATTATGGAGGGGAACATATATGTGTGTAACAAATCCATGGCAGCCACTGGATGAAATGTCAATCAAAGTCATTAGGAGTCATCCTCTGGGGACCATAAATGTCTGTAAAAGATTTTATGACAATTAATTTAACAGTTGTTTGGATATTTCAGTCTGGACTAAAGTGATGGACCAACTGACCAACACTGCTATTCATAGAGCTCTGCCTCCAGCATGGCTACAAATCTAAAGTTTATACAAATAAACATAGGCAAGTTCAGTTCCACCTATTTTGTCTTGCTCTGTGAATGTCCGTCTGCACTCTGACCCGAGCACGGTGTTCAGCAATCGTCACAGTAGCATCTCAGCTGTTCGCCCCTGCCTCCTATCTGGTGTCTTGTAGGGTTGAAGGTGAGGTCAAGTATACTCGTGGAAATGATCATGATCGTGGTGGCGGTAAGGAGGGACATCCCAGGTACACTGCGGGAGGTTACGGTGCTAGGTAACAGTATTCTGATCCAGTGATCTGGATAATCCTGGCCCTGAACTGTGAGCTTTCCACTGGGCCGAGACGCCCCACTGACCTCAGTCCGGATACAGTTACAGTCCCATAAGGATTTCTCCAAAGTTGTCCCTCAGCGTGCGACACCATCAGGAACATGAATAACACCTCTGTGCTATCTGTCCTTAACAAACAATGACTGAATTCAGTAAGAATGACTTTGTTAACTGCTCAGTGTCACTACATAACATCCAACATTCAGGCCACATCTTGACACGCCATGCTAGCACTTAATATTGTCTAATAGCCTATAAAACTAACAAACTGCAGCACTAAGCACTAAATCAAGTTGTTTGTTTAGAGGGGATACACTTGCAATTTTAGAATCTAGCTCTTGTTGCTGTGGAGGTTGTCACTGTCTGATTAATGAATATAATAATGTAATATAAGAAAAGACAAACCTTTAAATTCTACGTAAAAACTTGTCTAATTAAAATTTCAAATTAGTACAGCATGCTGTCTTTCACATGTGTACATTCACAATTAATGCTGCAGTTAACAACAATTATCTTTATTATTAAATAAAAGTATATAGTCTTACCAAAGCACAACGTCTCCTCTTAAAACTGTTAAACGTGTCTGACTGCAGATACATATATAATATAAAAACAAAAGATATAAAACAAAAAGAGAAGCAAATCGTTGTACATTTGACAGGCAGTAGTACACAAATGCTCTCTATTTTTAGATAAATTACTTAAATTATCATCAAAGTCACCATCAGCTAATTATTAATTAATTTATTGATTATTCAACCAATACTTTCGGCCCTAATCGCAATCCATCAGGTTTCAGTGATGCAACTCACTCAGTTTATTAGATACACCTAATGGCTAAAACGAATGCAGTCTAAAACAAATCCTCCCTTCATGTCCAGTTTTCGAGAGGTGTTGATTTAAATTTGTGGTCGTTTTTTGAAGGCTACATTTTGTTGAGTTGAATCTAATATCTAGTCTGCCCTCGTTGATATAAATGGGATGGAAACAAATATGAGAAACACCGCTGCAGGCTGCATAAGTTTAAGCCAATTGTACGTCATAAATTGGCAATTGAGTTTCCTACTGTCTCCGTCTTCATATCAGAAATGATTCTTACTCACCTGCACTGTTAAGCCTACATTTGTAAGGACCAAGGTGTTGCAAGATGCTGCCTCCCCTGTCCGTCCGTCTGTCTCCACGCGTCTTTGATACACTAATATTTGTTTCAAGAGCTTTTTAAGACGCTGTCACACTCCTCAGTAGAAAGACCAATGAGCCACATCTCCACCTCGAGCACCATCTGCCTCTGGAGTCTTTAAGAAATAAAAAGAGAGTAGATTTGTATCATCACAAGGATGGTTCAGTTCAGATTGACTTACTCCCAGAAGCAAGGATCTGGTGACCAATTAGAAACTGTGGGGACAAACACCTGATCCCTTCTGACACGGTGGAGAGAAAATGAGCAGGAGACTTCAGCACTGAGCAAGAGGAGAGGGATAATCCCTGATACTTGTTAACTGAAATAGGAGACGTGTTTTTCAACGCCTCCAGATGTTAAATTTAAATCTGTGCTGAAAAGCGGCGTGGCGGTTTGTGGTGTAAGTGAACAGGTTGGACATCCATCTTGTTAGCCAAGTTGAAATAGAAACCTTCAGCTGAAGCTTAGCCTTCCATTGAAGACATTAAAAATGGAGCACAGGCAGAAGGGGAAAGGCTGGTCAAAGAAGAAGAAGAAAGTAGACAAACAGGACGCTGTATCTTGTGTTTCCCAGTTGTCATGACAGCCAACCAGGTATCAACCAGATAAAACCAGACAGGATGATAATAGTTATGTGGAAGAATAACACAAAATGATGTACCTCTCTGTGGCTACAATCTAGTGCTGAAACTATGTCTTGATTACTCAGTCAATCAACATAAATTAATCATTAGATGACATCCTACACCCTTCCACACTCACTTGTCTACCCTTTGTCTTTCTTATGATGCTTTAAAGACCACAGCCTAAGCTTCCAGTGCTGATGTCAGTTGCTGAATTGATAAATCATGACAACATTTGAAGGTATTTAAACTGTATGGGTGCAAACCTTTTGTGTGTGTGTGTGTGTGTGTGTGTGTGTGTGTGTGTGTGTGTGTGTGTGTGTGTGTGTGTGTGTGTGTGTGTGTGTGTGTGTGTGTGTGTGTGAGGGTTACATGGGCAACATGAGCTTGTATACAATTACAAACCAGGACAATTATAATTTAATGTGACAATGGTGTATTTTTTATAGCAATATTAATGCAAGTAGAAAAAGTGCATGTGCTCTTTTCTATTATATTGTCCCAGGTGTGTTAATAAATAAGAAAAGCAATGACAATTTTGAAGAAACAATTTGAAAAAATGTAATTTTGTTTTGTCTGTAAAGAAGCACAGCTTTGCGAATTGAATATGTAAAGTGGGGATACCATGTACCATTTTCTAATTTGTTGTGTAACTGGTAACAAACCAAAACCCAAAACCTTTAGATATCAGGTATGGACTATATCTATAATCTTGCCAAGAAACCAGAACAATAAATTGCACATTTTACATTGGGAACTAGCGCTCCCTGAATGAAATGTACCATGGAGAAAACTAAAAGTAATCGGTTACACTTTACGTGAAGGTATCTACATAAGAGTGACATGACACTGTCATGAACGTGTCGTAAACATTATAAACAAGTCATAAACGTTTAGGACATAACGCTTCTTTTAGTAAGTGTCATTCTTCACTTCTGTTTTTGTCATGCCAAGTTAGGGTTAGGGTTATAGGTCATGTGTTCATGACAGTGTCATGTCACTCTTATGTAGATAAGTGTTACCAAGTAATCTAACTGAAGTAAACTGTTTTCATTATAGTTGCAGTGGGGGAACCAGAATAAAACTAACTTTATCATAACACAATTATAGTATCTATATATTTAAGATAAGGTCCCATTTACAATATTTTAATTACAGTTACCATCCAATGTTTTTAATTCACAGCTTTCAAAATAATACTAATAACAAACTGGTGAATTTACTACTCACAAAATGCAATACATCATTTACACAAGTAGCTGTACTTATTACTTAAGTACAATTTTGAGATACTTCCATAGGCTTACTTCGACTCCTCTAACTTAAAGGGAAATATTGTACTTTTTACTCAGGCTACATAGCTAGCTACATTAATGTAACAGCTACAGTTACTTTTTAGATTAAACTAACCAACAGTAACGTTAAAGAAATGAGTCCGCTCCACCTTGACAAAGCCTAGGCCTAATAGTTAATGAATGCATAGCTACATATGTTTAGCTTCTTTACTTTTTTTGAGTATTATTTTCCATTATATGCACTACGCTGTAGCTATGGTAACGGAATGCTGACTTCTCCCTAGCGATTTTAGGCTAACTACTGCTAGCAAGAGACTTTAAACACTCAACATTTAAACAACTAAAAACGTAATAAACGTTACATTACCGTTACAAACAAGTGTGTCCTCTCGTTACCGGCGACTAGCTAACACTAACCGAGCAGCCTTTTGTAATGTTGTTGATGTTGTCGGGTCGTGTCTAGTCTTGACGCACAGTGGAGACGTAACCTACAAATGTAAACATGAATGAACTGGAGGCACACACGCGCGGTGCCTTTTCAGATGGAAGGTAGATCTTTAGCCAATCACAAGCCGGGGTTGTGAAAGTCCTCGTCTCTCATTGGTTGTTGGCTCACCGATGAGAAAAGACCCATCTACAGAATGATCCACAGGTGCACCTTGCAGTTTAGATGGTTTCCAGATAATGTAATAAGGTCAATCCTTACAGAAAACACAAATTTGTCTCTCTGAAAAGAAAATTCTGATCACATCTGCCCTTAAAAATGTAAATAATACATGATGTTTTTCATTTTATAGCGTTTAAAGAAAATAATTCCATCACACAACAAACCAAATGTTTTAGTCAAGTCAAGTTAATTTATATAGCACATTTAAAACAACCAAAGTTGACCAAAGTACTGTACAAATTGAAGTGCACAACACAACCACTAAAATCAAGCAAAAGGAGTAAATAAATAAAGCAATAAATACAAAAAATACAGTACAATATTAGGTGTTATAAATCACCTTGGCAGCCAAGATGTATCATGTATCACTCATTTCACTAGTTTTATTTATTACTGATTGACAATTTTCTGAAGAATGAAAAGATGCAACGTAAAATACCTCGCCTGCCGACATTTTCATAGCTCACTCTTAAGATACAGTTTCTGTTTGTGGTCACCAAGTAGCAGTGTTGGCTAAGCCATCTTTTCCCCAATAAGTAGGTGAGGATGATGATGGCCAATGCAGTGTCCAACAGCACACCGTCTTCTCCTGGTACATTTATTCTGGTCGTGTCCACATACCAAGAAACTTTGGAGCGATTGTCACAAATGATTATTTTAACCACATTTTTATTGGCATAGGCTCAGTCAAATTTTTCAGCTTTTTGAAGCTGACTGCCAATGTTACGCAATATATTGTTTCCATATATAAATGTACAAACAAAAAAACGGTTAAATCATATGACCTCAAATATGTATTTGAATCTTTTCTTGCTTTTCTTATGTATATTTTCTGTTTGGTAACCCCTTGACCTCCCTTAGCTTGTTTGTTTGCTTGTTTAATGTACACAATGTGTTGTTTACCTGCTGTATATCCACGTCTGTGAATAAAGATTGATTTAAAAAAAGAAAGAAGTGAATGACAGTGTTTAAATGAAATCATACATTTCAGTACAATATAGCTACTGTGATAATAAGGATGTCCTGTTCAAAGGATACAGCCCAAATACTCTCATATGGCTGATATGTTAGGAGCCTGTCAAATACAGAGCAAAAATACAACCAATGCCACTGACATTTAAACTGACCGATATCTAAGTGTTTATTATAATAACATTATTATAACACACATTCAGTGTTACTGTTGTTTTGATGAACAGAATCAGTTCCACGACGGACAAGAGTTTGGCTCCCTCCTGTGTTTTTATGTCATACTGCAGAAGTGAGGAAGGAGTGAGTTCTTGAAATTGTCCTACATTTCCCATAATGTAGCAGCATACAGGGCTACAATAACGGAACTACTGATGCCTTCAAGGACAATCGGAAATAAGGCAGTACAGTCTTTGATTTGAGCGCACATGAACATGATGTTTAGCTGTGGTTCTTTTTGAGGGCTACAAGCATATAATGTGTCTGTGTGAACTTAATTGTTGATTAACAATTATGTTAATTTATTTATTTATTTATTATGTTGTATAAACAGCACCAGTTGTATTCTAAAAAGTGTCCATGATAGGCTGATGGTTGACTAAAAAGTACCTATTTGTGTTTTGGTGCACTTTCTTTGCATTCAACTCAAGTCTTTCTTTTTCATGTATTTGAAAATGTCAACAAACACAAACGTGCGTAAAAACCTATGGTAAAAACACAGGCAAAGGAAACAAAATAAAAGTGACACACCCATTATATGTTATAAATATGAGGAAATTAAGAAAATGTAAAAAAATAAATAACTACAGGGCTTGTTAATTAAAGATAGGACACAAGATATGAATTGTCGTGCATCAGTTACAGTATAAAGTGGGATTAAAGTAAAATATTAAATATTAGTAAGGTGAAAAGCCTGAAGTGGTATGTCGTATTTAGGATCTATTTAGTAGTACAAAAGTCCGAGGAGCACCTGAATGCAGCACAGCGGCTGGTTCTGTTCTGACGACAGGAGCTGACGGTTGATGTCGGGCTGGTTGACAACAAGCTAACATGTAAGTTTTATCTCTTCACACGAATATTTTATCAAAATTGTAGCTTTTGTTAAGACTTCTTGTAGTAAAAACAGTTTGTTTATCAAAGTTAACATTATATAATGTCTCGGGCGCGGTCTTTGTGACAAGCTCACTTTCGGTTTCTTCATTTTTTGATGTTTTTAATTAAACTTCAGCCGTTTAAAAGTTTATTTAACATGTTAAATGTCACGTCCAGGGAGAAGGGACTCGTTTTAATGTGTAGTGTAAGCTTTTTTTAGCGCTGGGGAAAGTGTTTTTTGTGACAATTATTTGTGCGTAATCGAAACTAAGATAGGTGCGCAAAAACAACAACAGGAAGAAGCTGCTCTCTGTCATAACACCTGCGCTCATCAATCATAATATGCTCTTTATATGTTTACTGGCTGTAGCCCAGCATGGAGAGCTCTACAGAGGCGGCTGCCACCGGCCCCACAGCACCCAACTTTTCCCAGGTGGTGTTCATCGACACCCCTCACTCATACCCACCCTCAACCCCCGTCACCTGCTGCTACACCCTCACTGCTGCCTTCCAGCCCAACCCGAGGGACTGGGTGGGCATTTTTAAGGTGGGGAAAGAATATTGTTTATTCCATTTCCATATGTTTAATGCACCAAAATACATCAAGGCAAACTCCATGCAAGTGAAAACTCACTTTTGGCAGTCAGTCTCATTCTGATTAGGCCTTCAACTAACGATTATTTTCATTGTCAATTCATCTGTCGACTATTTTCTTGATTAATAGATCAGTTGTTTTGTCTATAAAATGTCAAAAGCCCAAGATGACGTACTCAAATGTCTTGTTTTGTCCATAGCTCAAATATATTCAGTTTACTGTCTCAGAGGAGAGAAGAAACTAGAAAAATATTCACATTTAAGAAGCAGGAATCAGAGAGTTTTGACTCGGTTACCCGATTAATCCATTATCAATAGTTGACAACTAATCGATTAATGGATTAATATCTTTTCAGCTCTAATTCTTATTCTGATATCGACTTAGCTTTTATATATCTGTGTGGCTCATTAAATAATCTCTCTTAGTTTTTGTCCTAACTTTTCTTGTACAGGTAGGGTGGAGCACAACAAAGGAATACCATACCTTTGTGTGGGTGGAGCCATGTCTGGATGTGGTTGGGCATGAGTCTGCAACTAGGCAAGCTTTTTTTAAAGGTAAGAAATAGTTTCACCTTTAGTGCAGGGTGCTAATGCTTTGTCATCTTTGTTTGTAATGTACACTTCCTGTCAGATGGTTTTGAACACCCTGGGCTTCTAATGTGCCAACAGATTAAGCAGAAGAAGTGCCACAAGCTCTTAAATCTGTTTTTATGAGCTGCTGTGACACATGTCTGACCCTTTGGCACAGCGTTGTTGAAATCCTATCTGATAAAGTCAAATCCTCTATGCAAACTAGAGAGTCAGATTTAGTTTTAGGCAGTGGTGGAAGGAGTATTCAAGTCCTTTACTTCAGTAAAAGTACTAATACAACACAGGGAAAATACTCCACTACGAGTAAAAGTCCTGCATTCAAAACCTCACGTACTCTCAGGTTTTGTCTGTGGGCGTCCACCCCACATTGTGAACTGCTGACTTACATTATTTGTCTTTTACGGATGCCTCAATAAAGTGATTATTTCCCTGATTATTTCCAGTGACATAATGAAGACATTTAGAAAAGATGTTGTTCTCTAGCGGTCTGCTCTGTTTCCTGTCCCATCAGATTACTACCTGCCTAAGGATGAAATCGAGTTCTATCAGTTCTGCTACATTGACAGTACTGGTCAAGTGCGGGGAGCCAGCACTCCGTTCTGTTTCAAAAACCCGGTGGAGCAAAGCACCGAGAGCAGCCCAGATGATGACCTCATGGTTATTACAACACAGGTATCACACACATATGACCGATGTAGAGCAAAAGCCAGCGACTGTATCTTTTAACGTGATAACGTTGTTCTGTGTTGTAATGACAACGGATGTCAGCCTGAAGGCAAAAGTAAGCAAGGCTTTAAATTGATGTAATGTGTTTTGTTGAACCCAGGAGCAGGTCGAAAAGAGCGTACGTGAGAAAGCTGAACTGCAGAAGAAGTTGGATCAGATAAGGAAGGAAAATGAAACCTTAAAAAATGATCTACAGAAAGAACAGCAAGAAGCTGCCAGCTTCAAGGTCTGCTGAGAGATACTGGACATATTTACTCATTGCGCAATAGAGAGAAATAGATAAATAGGAATTGAACTTTGATATTTGACACAGTGTGATTATTTTCTCCAGGGGCAGAATGAACAGAAAGACAAAGAAATGAGTCAACTGGTCAAAGAAATGGATCAAATGAAGGAACAACATGAAAACTTAAAAAGCCTCTTACAGCAACAAGTGAAAGAAATGGACAACTTAAAGGTTTGTTTTTGGTCTTTGTGTGAATTCAGTGCTACCGTTTCGGTGTGAAAACTAACGTTGGTGTTACTGCCAGGAGGAGATGTTGACCCAAAAGACAAAGCAGATGGAGATACAGCAACACGATGCTACAGAGCAGAAAATACAGAGTCAAAGCTTGAGTTTAGACGGAGCATCAAGACCAACTGAGGTAGGATCCTTTATCTCTTCTGCTGTTAAAGGCTCTGACAAAATCTTGTGTCAATCCTTTGTTTTTAAACATGCTCAGGAGAAATACGACCGAGCTGTGATGAAGATCAACCAGCTCAAAGAGGAGCGTGAGGAGCTGAGGGGGAAGGTCGATGCCCAAAGTGGGGAGATTTCCATGTGAGTCGTGTCCGCTCATTTGTATATAATTTCATTATTAAAGTTGGACTTGTTGCGTAATGTTTCTTGGCCTGTAACAGCTTTTTTGGGGGGTTTCGTTTTTAGGCTAAATTCCAAACTCCGAGAAGAAGAGAGGGAACTGCTCAAAATGAAAGACAGCATACAGCTCCTTCAGGTAAATCTACTTTGCATTACAACACTTTCGAGGCGATGAAGCTGGCGTTATTTTATATTTCTCTTGTTATTAAATCAAATGAAAAGACCAAAACCCATCTGACTTCCCTAATCCGTCTGTAACACTCGTACTTTTATGTAAATAAAAAATAAAAAACAGCTCACATTTATATAGTTTCATATAAAAAGGCGCAATAATTACCCAAAACAGATGGTCTGTAGTCTGTACTAGACTGTAGTTTTTTAATGATCTGACAAGTTATCCGTCACTTAAAAAAATAAAGGTCAGATAAAGATTACTGTATTTGGGTCCAGGTCAGAACTTTGTTGCTGTGTTCAAATGTGTGTGCATTACCTTTTGGCAGGTTGACCTTCAGAGCGGTGAGAAAGACAAGGAGAGGCTCTCTGCAGAGCTGCAAAGGTTGAAAAGCATCGCCCACAACATGGACGACGTAAAGAGAGAGAACCAGGAGTTATGCAGGAGGCTGTCGCAGCAGTTGACACTGCAGAACTGTCCAGATGACGATCTAAAAGTGGGAACATAAAAAAAAATTAATTACACACGATGACATGAATTTCCTCTATGCTAAATGCTTGCTATCATGTCCACTTCAGGTGCGGTTTCAGACTCTTGTCAGCCAGCTACAGGACGCTCAGGGGAAACTGGATACGGAGAGGGAGGAGAACAAAAACGCCAAGAGACACGCCGAGTTTCTGAACGAAGAGCTACTGCAAACCAAGGAGCAGCTGGAGAAGATGGTCTTATCATGTGAGCAGACACAACGGACATGTGGCAAACTAGAGGTAAACTCAAAAAGCATGTGCAGGAATTTAGACCTTGCTTGAGATATACTATGTGGCCAACAGTTTACCTGTGGTCTCCGGGTGTTTTTTTTTGTTGCTATTTTAGTTCCAGTAAAATGAAACTCTTTTAGAGAATAGTGAGATGATTCCAACAGTTTAAGGAAGTCCCGGACTGTTTCAACATAACAATGCCCTCGTGCACAACCAAGCAAACTTAGTTTATGTAGCACTTTCAAGAACAGCAGTTACACGAAGAAGAAAAAGGGAAAGAGAGAGAATACGACTCATTAAACTATTAAGTGTAGAGCCCATAAAATAAAGAAAAAAGCCGAAGAACATAAATGGGTTTTTAAGATGCTTTTTAAAGATGTGCACAGATGCGGCTTCTCTGAGACTTTGAGGAGGGTTGTCAAAGAGCTGTGCTCAAAGCCAGGTCTGTAAAGAAATGGTCTTCCCAGTTTGATGTGGAAGAACCTGACTGTCCTGCACACATCACTGCCCTCAAACCCATCCAGCACCTTCGATATGAACTGGAACACCGACTGTGAGCCAGACCTGATCACCTAACAATGCTGGACCTCACTGATGCTCTTGTGGCAGAATGGGAACACATTGCTGCAGTCAGGTCAGGATTTTTCCTGCATAGAGGATTGGTGGCACCCCACCAAAAACATTTTATACCCTGAGCCAACGCAAAAATGTCAGGAGGAGTAGCTGCTGCTGATGAAGTGGCATCAGTATTGAATTGAGAGGGAATTATTACAAGTTAAAAACTTTTCGTAGTCACGTTAAATAGTGGTTTACTTTTGTTTTGGTATAGTTTTTTCAAGTGAACTGGGGCACGGATCGACCGGGATCAGCCCACTCTGCCTGGGTATGGTACTCAGTTTTCAAACTAATGAAACTAACTGGACTTTGGGGTCAAGTGTACTTGGATCCAGTCCCAGGTCCCTAATGTAAAATACCCCTTACTGCATTATATTCCATTGTATTTTATTAGATTTGAATGAACTGTCACCTGCCTCCTGAGATAAAAGATGTTTCCAGCAGAAATTGGTGCATAAAAAATGCATCACAATGCAGGAAATTAAGTGATTGTTGCTCAAAATTTCCTGGGGAGGACCTTCAGATCCCGCTTGATATGTGCCCCCTCCCCTAAGGGCCCATTTTGACAGACAGACACTTTATTGATCCCCAAGGGGAAATTCAAGGTCCCAGTAGCTTAAGACATCACACACAACATTCACATACATCACAGACAGGATGATAAAAAAGCAAATCCACATGAATAGCATGGAGTAGAGGCTGTTACAGCAGCAGAATAATGCCCGTGATTTTGGAATCACTCATTGTGCTAGGTGTCTACATACTAAAAACCTGAGGCTTGTTTCCCATCTTTGTTTTTCAGCTACAGCTCAGAGAGGCACATGAAGCGATAGCAGATAAAGAGACCATTATAGAAGAGAAGGAACACATGATCAGGCTGGTGAGACACGAGAAAGAAGAGCTCGACAGAGATAACCAGGTAGATTTACACAAACCGTCTGCGGTCAAAAAGGTCAACTTGTGATTGTAACCTTTTCAAAACCAGAAGTTAAAAGAAGGAGAACAGGGGAAGGAGAGAGGACATGAGACACAAAACAAAATGTAAAACAAAGCAGACTCAGACGCTTGTTTGTGTTTATTCCGCCAGAATCTCACTAGTGATATTGTCGAGCTGCGCAGAGTTTATGCGGAAGTCAGCGCAGCTCCCCCCACCGACTCACCACACACGCAGCCTGACAACTCATCAGCCAGCCGTGACTGGCAACAGGCGGAGACCCCAGAACAGCCTGAGAACCTGTATGAGAACATAGGTGAGTAACAAAAAAAAACACTCGTATGCAAAGGTGGGAATTACTTTTTTGTTGTTCTAAAAGCAGAAAAAAGATCAATCCCAGTGTGTTTGTCTCACTCAAAGCCTTAAACCCAAACATTTCCCCACTTAAACCTAGTGGCATATACATGTTCTTACCTGAGGTTTTCACATATCTCAATCTTCTGCCGCCGCTCCAGTACAATGGAGGGGAAACGATTTTCAATTGTGGAGTTTTAGGAAATGTATCTTTTTCAGAAACTATGTCCCGGTTACTTGAGTTCATCTCTAGACCTCGACACAGACACGACTAGATATCAGGCTCGGGCGACATGACGCTATATAAACTGTGAAACGCCAAAGATGTACTGTTTATACACAAGAAGCTTTTACTGTAACATCACTGGGTGACCCGGGCTGCTTTATGGACATTTTGATAGTTAATTTGTTGGATTCACTTCAAACAGATCTACAAGTTGTGTTGTTTTATCCATTAATATCCCAATAGATTTTCTAGAAACTGTACTATTATTGACTATAAAATGACAAACCATAATAGGTTTGTATCTATAATCACCCACTCCTCCTAGACATGTATACAAAAGCAAAATGTCAGGAGTCTTTGATAATAAGTACCATTAGCTGCAGCTCTGGAATAAATTATGAATAAACAATCATTGTTTTTTATTAATCTGGTGTTAACTGATTTCCTTTTCCTTGCAGAGAGCGTTCCAGAACCAGAGGAAGAGGTGAGTCAAATCATTCGACCGGTTTCAGTATATAGAGTCCACAACCTCACCTGTCTCATCACTCATACAATTCCTATCCAAAACATGTCGTCAGTGAGCCGTAGCTGCTCATCTATTTATATGTTCTTTTCAGTAATAATGTCTGCCAATAGGGCTTCAATAACAGATGAACCATCTTTGTTTTGAGTGATCTCATATTGATAAATAACCTCCAGAAATCGATCTTTTAATAAATGCCTTTTCACCACAGAGGTGGAAGTAAAAAGTAGATCAAACTCATTTTGGGGGGTCAATTCTTGATGTTAACATGCATTGTAAAAAAATATATATATATATATATATATATATTTGCTTGCTTTACTTGCTTGTACAATTTACAGCAGAAGTTCTCTGAGAATCTTTTATATCCAAGCCAAGATGGTATTGTATTGTAACTGACATTTTCCTAACCTAATTAATATTGAATCTGAAATGTGATAAAATCGCAACCACATGAATCGAAATCGATTCGGGAAATCAAGCGATACCGAGCCCCATCTGCTAAGTAGCCCATACTACATACTTCTCTGACACTATGAATACATAGTAGCAAATGGAAACTTGTAGCAGTGCCAGCTAGTTAACCATCAATTTAACACAACCTGAATGAACTAGTATTGAAACACACTTTAGGTCAAGGAAGCTGGATGCAATGCAACTCTCAACTCCAAAACACATGCATGAGAAAACCTGCCTACCTCCCGTGGTCTCTGGATAGTCACACATGAGCCCCGAGTGTGACTCGGCTGTTTACCATTTATTTTCGTAGAGGACTTAAAACATAATCCGCTCCCTATTTTGTTACGTCTTCTGACTTGCTGTCTCCATTTCTGCTCGCAGCAGGCGCTGGTGTGTCGTCACTGCCAAGAGCGCTTCCCCTGCATAACCCAAAACGAACTGGAGCAGCACGAGCAGAGTCACCGAGTGTGTCCCTTTTGCACAATGATCTGCGACAACATGGAGCAGTCCGTGTTTGAGGATCACGTCTACGGCCACGAGCTGTGAGAACCGCACGTATGATTCATACGTCTGGAGAATGAACGCCTTACAAGCTGGGTGGTCATGTGGAAAAGGACCACACTGATATTTTTGTCCACTTTTACTGCAAATTAACATTACGGTTGCCCCATTTTCCAAAGCATACTGAAGTTTTTTCAGCCATTTGTGTTCATCATGCACAAAGAATGTGCTGGCAGAGACATGAAACCTGCCTGAGTTGTAGTATGTAATCAATCACAGAGAACATCATGTCCTCATTTATTTTGGTCAAATGTTATCTTAGTGTTGCACGTTAATGTATTTCAAAGTAAATTACCACACAACTGGGCATCGTTTGAAATGTTTTAAGACTTCCAGTGTTTCTTTTTAGTTGCAAGCAGACATATTTTGCCTGAAGAAAATGGTCTAAAGTTGGCTGTTGAATTCACATATTAGGCAAGCGTTCACAAATATTCTTTTTATAATTAAATGAGTGGCAACAGCCCACGACACACAAATGTTTTTCCTCAGCGGGTGTACCAGTGATTATATTGACATTATCTTCACCCCTCCATCGCCACAACTCTTCTGACCTCCACTGTGAGGTTCGCCTCATGTTAGGAAGTCAAACGTGTGCGTGTGCCAATCATTTAATAAAAAGATGCAAATGTGTGATCGCTTTGGACTTTTGCTCCTGGATGGTACATGTAGCCCCCTAAAGGAAGTCAGGAGACTAAATATAAAGTTGAGTAGAGCCCATTTCTTCCTTTGTTTTGTATAAAGATTGTAAACTTCTGATTTAAATCAGGAACTAGCCAACCAAAGAAGAAATAAACAAGATAATGAATCTGACCACACATTTGATGACCACATACTCCAGCGATCTGGGTCTGGCAACGTGAGACAATGCCTAAATGAAGCCACTTTCAAACCTCTAAAAATCTGGTTTTCATATTGCACTAAAATAAATGACGATTAAAAAAAACTCTTCTGGTATACTTTGGAAAATAACCAGCAGTACATAATATATTATGTGTATTAAACATGCTTGAACAATGTAACAGTTCTCTAAGTTGATGGAAAGTATTTAAGTAAAGCATGGCACATTTAAAACTTAATATTTAACCACAATTCTTCATTTACAGTATAGCTTTGCACTTTTCATCTCTCAGAGAAAATTGATGGTCTGATATAACCCGATGGAGCCGATTTAAGTATTTAACTTCTGTTGATTTTAAAATGTATGACAGAATGAATTGTTGATATGAGGTTGAGCAATGAAACGAGTGAATGTACGTGAATGGTCAATTTAAATGATTAAAATGCATTTAAATGTTCGTGTGAAATAATAAAAAAAAAAAATCAGGTGGTAGAATTCAGCTGATTTTGTTTTAAAAGTTATTCTTTATACATAAACATTTACATGTTCTCTGTACATCGATCCGTAACCACCCATAAACAGTTAACACCAGCAACACAAAACTGAAGTTTATACACAGCGTCGTGTCTCATAGTCTTGTGAGTTCACTCGTTGCAGACGTTACTGAGAAGCCGTTGAGGAAAGTTTTCTCTCCTCGTGTCCAGATAATAATCTCAGACGGAGTTCACCCAGCCAACTCCGTCACATGAGCCTTCCCACCAGCCACATTTTGTTTACCAACAAGTCTTTGAATCAGTCACCAGCTGGCGGTCTGTCATTTCTTAAGGTGTCATCTGATTGGCCTCCTCTGGTGTGACATCACGGGAGGTGCTCTCAGAGAAGAGAGCAGGCAGCCAGTACTGCGCTTCTCCAGGCGCTTGAGAGTCCACCCAAGCCAAGCCTTCTTTCAGCAGGTGATCCTGGAAAAACCAGAAGTCGAGGTCAACAGTGTTTGTGTGCAGTTCACCAACTTACATTTAAAGATTATATTTTTCGGGCATTTTAGGCATTTGAGAAGACAGCTGAAGACATTAAAGGGGAGAGAGAGTGACATGCAGAAAAGGGCCGCGGGTCGGAATCAAACACTGAGCTGCTGCAAAAAGGACTGACCCTTGGTACATGGGTACAAACATTTTTTTTTTTTTTTTGCAGAATGCAATTAAATACCTTTTTCCTCAATCATATCATTTAAAGTTAGAAAGTATTTTTTCAGTACTTTCCAGTATATAACTATAGTTCTAGGGCTGCAACTAATGATTATCAATTCTCAATTAATCAGTTACTCTAATAAAAAAAACTAAAAAATGCAATTCAGTTTCTCAGAGCCCAAAGAGATGTCTTCATGTTGTCCAACAGTCAAAAACCCAAAGATATTAAATGTAGTGTCATATATGACATAGAAAACCAGCAAATCCTCTCATTTGAGAAGCTGAAACCAGAGAATATTTAGCTTTTTTGCTTGAAAAATAACATAATTGATTAATCAGTTATCAAATTAGTTGCCAATAGATTTTCTAAATGATTCCTATCCTAATGATATAATTAATTTAAATGAATGCAACCTGGACCAGGATAAGCAGCAGGACATGTTAAACCATTTAAAATGATTAATTCATTAAAGTCATGTTTTTAAAAGTGACAAGTTCATTGTCCCTTATTAGCAAAATAAGAGACAATGAACTTCCTGACTACTGTAGCCAAGACCAGTGTCACAACAATCCCACTTTAAGATTAACTCCATACAGTCCTTCCAGAAAAAGTTTTTTTGTAATTGTTGCGGGCAAAAATCCTTGATTATGCGGCACGTTTTCTTAAAAAATGTGATGGGATATGCGGGATATTTATGCAATTTAATGCGATGAAATTGCGGGAACTTGTAAAAACTGTTTGCAGCTTTTTGATGATGTTCACGTCGCATAATTACGTCACTTCATAACGTTCCCATGGCAACAGGGGAAAATGGCTGCTCTTGTGTGAAGTAAACGCAACATTTTTCAACTTTCTGCTATGATATATGTGACTTTTTTGCAACGAAAATGCGGGGATTATGAAATCATGCAAGCCCCGCATATTTTGCGCAGGAATCGGCGATTTATGCGGCGAAAGTGCGGCGTATTTGAAAAAATGCGCCCCCCCCCCCCCGCAGAAATATGCGGACTTTGGCTGATTATGCATTGAATTATGCGATCGCATAATCACGTTTTTCTGGAGGGACTGTCTATAGGTGGGTAATGTCTCCCAACATATTTTATTACTAACATTTAAGCCTACTGCAGACAAGTGAAAATATTTAAGATTTTTTTAGATGAAATTTAAGACTTTTAATACTGAATTAATTGTGTTTCTAAAGGGCAGATACCCTGTTTTAAAGCATCAGGAGTTTTTTTTGTGTCAAACTGTGGTTCAGGGACCTGAAATGAGCTGATAAGAACTTACCAGGATGTGACAAGCCCGTTCCTTCTCCCATTTCAGACTGTCCTTGATCTCACTCACCGAGACGTAGCCCTTTTTCTACAAATGAATAAACAAACAGACATCACATTGTACCGAACAGCCATGATCACTCTCTTTTATGGGATATTAAGCCTTTTCCGACAGAGAATCTGTAAAATTGCTGCTAACTCTTAAAGTAAGAGCTTCTTTAGTAGTTAAACATACAGTAGGTCTCTGTAACGGTTATATCCAAACATGAAAGGAACATTATGGGTAGAGCTGCAAAGCTCACGTTATTTTTGGCACCTGGTGGGGAGAGGGAGGGGGAAGCCTCCTTCCTCCTCCCTCTCCCCACGGTGGCACGACAGATGGAGGACAGCAGTAAGTTGGAAAACAGCGACATTAAGTGACTTTAAAACTTGTTTTGAAGTTGAATTTCTTTTCACCCCAGTGACTTCACCCTTAACTCTTATTCCCAACAACACGAGGGGAAAAAGACATTTTGTACACTGATCTGACACGAGAAGAATCTTAGGTAACACTTTACTTGAAGGTATCTACTAGGCCTGCACGATTCAGGGAAAGATATGAATCACGATTTTTTTAGCTTAGAATTGATATCCCAATTTTCTGCTACGATTCTTTTCTCACAAAGTGTGATGAAGGTTTATTGCACACAGGAACCATGACAAAACAAAACAAATTGGAAGTACCAAACAGAGATTTTTTTGGCACCTATAGCACATTGAGCATCACCACATTCCTGTAAACATAGAGGCTCAATGAATAAAGAAAATAAAGATATTAAAGTACATACTGGCCATTTAAGTACAGTAGGCTACCAAAAATAGTGACATATAACACATTGAACTAAATATGGGCCTGACATCTGAACTCCTTGAACATGTCTTTACATAATTAAAACATGTTAATGTCAATGTCAAATACTTTCAATAAATTAATTTAAGGAGAAAAAAATTAATAAAAATCAAAGTCATTTAAAAATGTAATCGCGAACAGGGGTGAATCGAGATCGCGATTTTATAACGATTTATTGTGCAGGCCTAGTATCTACATAAGAGTGACATGACACTGTCATGAACACATGACATAGTTCAAGCAAAGCATATCTTAATTTGTGTTAAAAAAAGTTGTAACACTTTCTATAATTGACCTGGGAGCTGTGTCTTACCTCAGCCAGCTGCAGGACTACAGTGTGGTCCATGTTGAGCTCTGCTGGGACCGACTGGACCAAGTAAGAACCACCAACAGGAATCATCCCAAAGCCGTTCCCCATCACCTTCAGTTTCTTTATGGCTCTCATCAAGTCATCTCTGGGAAGCACATTTTTCATTTCATTAATCATACAACTCGGGACCGACACACGGACATCAAAGGATCCAAAGATGATGGCTTGAATTTTCTCTGACACATGAAATATTAAATTAGCGACACTTACTGGCTCACATCCTGAGCAAATTTACCTCTTCCCTTCAGTACTCTCTGATGGAGTTCATCCAAAGTAATGAGCCCTGAAAGGTAATACACACATCAACATTTAAAAGCTCAAAACATTATTAATTGTGATATCTACATTGTGCAGGGTGTTCATGACTGGAATGATGGTATATCACTGTGTTGAATATGTGCAGGATATCTGGGATGGAGTTTAGATTGAGATCGACTTAAGTTGCCTCTGATTGCAGAAACGTTTGTCACCTCGTTCAATCATTTATTTTATATTTCAATTTATACAGGTTACACACCCAATGTTACCTCAAAAAGAATGGCACATAACGTAAAAAAACATGACTCCGACATAGGCCTGCACAATAAATTGTTATAAAATCGCAATCTCAATTCACCCCTGTTCACGATTTAATTTTTAAATGACTTCGATATATATATATATATATTTTTTTTTTCCTCCTTCAATTCATTTATTGAAAGCATTTGACAATAACATATTTTAATTATGTAAAGACATGTTCAATGAGTTCAGATAGAGCCTATGTCAGGGCCATATTTAGTTCAATGCGTTATATGTCACTATTTTTGGTAGCCTACTGAACTTAAATGGCCAGTATGTACTTTATTTTCTTTATTCATTAAAGCCTCTGTGTTTACAGGCTTGTGGTGATGATCAATGTGCTATAGGTGCCAAAAACAAAAATCTATGTTTGGTACTGCCAATTAGTTTTGTTTTGTCACGGTTCATGTGTGCAATAAACATTACCCTTCGTGAGAAAAGGCAGAGAATCGGGATATCAATTCTAAGCTAAAAAATCGTGATTCATATTTTTCCCCGAATGGTGCAGGCCTACTCAGACAACGGCTAACCATACATACACTCAGACCAAAGAAAAACAAGACAAACGTCAATCGTCATCCTCCACCTGACAACTACAATAACAGTAAGATGTTACATGTGGTCTTTACCCTTTTGGGGATCACTTGGATCCAGAAATCCACCTCTCTGTCACCTTGTTACCAGTCAAACACAATGATTACCACTAAATCAGACCTGTAGTCACATATAGGGGTGTGGTGGGATGGGGTGGGGTGGCAAAGGGGTGGTACAGATGGATGTGTCTTGTATGTTTATGTGCCTTGTGTTTTTTTAATCTGGCAATGTTTAAAGCCCTTCTAGAGACGGGCATTGGAAATTAGCGATAGCTGTAAATTCTGTGATGTCAATGTCGTAGCATCTGTCCGTATTCAAATAAATATGAAATGAAAAATAAATAAGGTTGCAGAGATTACAAACCTCCATTTCTGTGTTTCAGGGCCAGGCACACTTCAACAATCTGAACACCGAGCTCATAATAGAAGTCACCTACACCGAGCATCTCAGACCAAAAACCTTTGCCAGCTGTGGAGAAAGAAATGAGGGAAAAGGGGTTAAAAAGTTATTTTCTAACATATGATTTAAAGCTATAGTGTGTCATTTCTGCCGTCCCCATGAGACATTCTAAGTAATGACAACAAAACTGTCTGTGCGCCCACGTGATACAAGTCTTTGTGATCGCGCACCACCCGCCTCCACACAGTTGCTAGTAGCCACGGAGGACATGGAGGATTAAAAAAACATGATGACTCTTCAGAAGAGGTCATTATCTTCACTCGTGCTTCTATGTGGGAAAGTCACCGGACGCCACAATCTTCTGAACATAGTCATACTGAGAAACACAGAGAGAGTTGTGTGGAGCTGATAGTCTTAAATAGCTTTGTAGCAACTCATTTGGCAATGGCTTGAATGTAACGGACGTTCAGTAATATCAAAAAGTCACGCACTAAAGCTTTAAATGTTCCAATGTGTAGGAATTTCTCCCATCTAGCGTTGAGATCATATATCGCAATCAACTCTCTCGCGCCACACAGTTCAAAGTACGTATTACAGCTACGGTAGCCTTCACGCTTCAAAAAGCCGGTCTCTTGCTCTTTTCAATATCCTTTTTCTTTTTCTGGGCGAAGAAGAAGACTCCTGTTCCTGAAATTTGGATTTTGAATATGTGTGGTCCTCCATGTTTCCTTCTTCAAACTTGCCGGGGCCGGGAAGCGACGTTACCCGTTAGCAGCATTAGCAGCACCTGGGAGTTTATCATGTGACAGAGAAAACGTGAAAGGCGGAGCAGTATGTCCTGTATGTCCCTTACCGGTTAATGTATTTCAAGATGGAGCATGAATATGGAGCATCTACCCCAGTTCATGCAAATGTAAAATGTCAAGCCAAAAGGAATACTTGGAATTGATGGTGGTGGTAAATATTCATGAAACAGGACAAGTTTGTGAACGGGCAACACAGATTTTGATAATGAACAACTAAACACGTTACACACTGGACCTTTAACCACAAATTTACTTTGTATTTTTACAGATTATATTCAAAATGTTTCTCACAAGCAAGCGGGTCAACTCCAATGGTGGCACACATCTCCTGAAACTGAACCCTAAACTCGGAGTTCTTTCGGATTTCTTGTTTATGCTTGCTGGCAAACTCCTCCAGGTTGGACTTGAAGGTCTCCAACTGCTTCGACATCTGGCAAAAAAACAGAAACCGGTGAGTAAATGCACAACGGGAGAATAGCATTAGATTGGATTCATAAAATAAATATTTAGCAGATTTAGATTTGTACTGGAAGCAGGTACTGTACAGAAAATATTTAGATTGATTCTTTAAAAGGAGGATTTGTTTTTGATTCATAAATTATTTATTTTTTGCCAATAATACTAATTATAATTATTAAGGCATGAATGTGTATTTTATTGTGTATAATGTGAATTCATATTTTATTAATAATCTTAATCTGCAAAGTAACTAAAGTTATCAAATAATTGTAATGCAGTAGAACTATCAAGTAGCATCAAATGAAAATACTCAAGCAAAGAACAAGTACTTTAAAGTTGTACTTAAGTACAGTAATTGGGTAAATGTATTTAGCTACAGTACATTCCACCACTGGAAATACATTTGTATTTACTTAGGACATTGTTACATGGATAAAGGTTTTCAGTGTTTTTTACTCTTTATAGAAACTGAAATTCTGTTGACATAAAAACTAGGCCTGGGCGATATATCGATATTATATCAACATCGATATATGAGACTAGATATAGTCTTAGATTTTGGATATTGTAATATCCTGATATGACACAAGTGGTCTTTTCCTGGTTTTAAAGGCTGCATTACAGTAAAGTGATGTCATTTTCTGAACTTATGCTGCGTTCCAGACCCAATTTTTAGCCCGTAACTTACGACTTCAAGTCACAACTCACAACTCAAAACATGGTAGCGTTCCAGGCAAAGTCACCACAAACCCTTCTAGCTAGCGTTAGCTAGCGGCTACCTAACGTTGACGTTAGCTAGCGCTAGCTGATACTAGCGATTTCTAGTCTGTGACATATTTTGGGCTTCATTTAATAAACATAACCTGTATTAGTACACAATCGTATGTGTATTGTTTTACAATGTGCGGAATTACTTTACGTAGCCTATTTATGCATACTTATGTCTATTTCTCACCGTTAATCACCGGCGTCTGTACAGCATCAACAGGGGTCGCCATTGGTGTGTGTGTGTGTGTGTGTGTGTGTGTGTGTGTGTGTGTGTGAGACGTCAAAAATTGTAACTGGGAGTAGCTACAGCGATCTGGTACGAGTTCACGGGGAGTAAGTTACGGGTTTGACTGCCGTTCCAGGGCTCTTTCACGGGTAGAAGGTTGTGAAAACACGGTTACGGGCTGCCTGGAACGCAGCATTAGTAGACTGTTGTAGTTTTTCTATTATTTGCCATTACCCACTTGTATCCACATTATTGGTGATTATTTATCAAAACTCAATGTGTTAATATTTTGTGAAAGCACCAATAGACACACTACACTAACGCCACAATATCGACATTGAGGTATGTTGTCAAAAATATCGTGATATTTGATTTTTTCCATATCGCCCAGCTCTAATAAAAACTCACTTGGACAATTTGGTCCTCTGCAAGCACGGTTCCTCTTTCCTTATATTTGGCCTAAATGGAACAGATAAACACAGGTTAGATATGAAAGTGTCTCTCCAACTAAACTTAATGTGAAAGCACAAAATGTAACGTTGAAGTTACCTCTGCTAGCTTCTTTTTGGCAATCGCTCCCGCACCGACGCCTCTCCGATGCATTCTGCTGATGTCTGGTCCGAAGTTTAAATGGAGAATATAAACTACGAGTGTGTTTATCGCAGAATAATGTCAGGTAAGAGAAGTTTAACGTGATAGTTCACGTCAGCTGAGAGGATATGTCTTGTTTTTGTCACTATCGTTCACAATTCTCCCCAAAAAATACGCACTCCTTCGATAACGTTAGCTTTTACATTAGCAGTCCACTATTACATTAGACTCAAAAACGGCTCAGAAGTACAGTATGCGGGAAACTTAGGTTAATTAATGTGATATAATAAAGCTACTTCAGTACAACTGTTTCCATTTTGATTGCCAGGAAGTAAAGTACTTCCTCGTCGGTGACGTCAACAAACTGTGTCATAGCGCCCCCTGGTGTCCTGGCGAATATTGCAGGCCAGTTTGGGAACTACAACCGAACAACAATGACAACACAAAAAATCACTTAATAGGACACAAAATGGAAAAAATGGAAATACTAAGGGATAATATACAGATGAAATGGGGATAATATACAGATAAAATAACCAGTTTACATTAAAATAACAGCAAATGATAATAATATTTTTATTTTTTGTTTTATTTAACCTTTATTTAACCAGGTTAGTCTCATTGAGATATAAAATCTCTTTTTCAAGAGAGACCTGGCCAAGATAGCAGAACAAGTTTGTTACATATAAAAACTATTTACAATCACAAAACAATCACAAAAGAGGCAAAGACATCTCAAGTGCATTTCAATTAAATAAAAGTACCATTAGTTAAAACATTTACACGTGTGGATGGACTCATGTTCTATAGTTTTAACATAACCTTTCAAATCATTTAAGGAAATTAGACACTGTAGTTTATATGTTATGGCTTTTTTGTTTAACTTTGAACTTTTATTTTCATCCTAAACACAAATGTGTATATTTTTCTTAACAGCACCAAAAATGAGATGTAGGCCTAAACATTTTTTTCCAAATACAAAATAATGTAATGAGTCCTTAGCCTTTTTAGAGGGGCTTGAGCCCCTCTAAAAAGGGTGTGAAATCGCCAATGGCCATTATGTGGTACTAATGTAGGCTACTGAGTATTCAAATATTTTAATGCTGTTTTTCTCCTAGGGGTGTGCAAAAAAATCGATTCATATTTGAATGGCGATTCAAGCTCTACCGATTCAACATTGATTCATAGAATTCCAAAAATCGATTCATATTTAAAAATATATATATATTTTAATTGTCTACTGCAATCACATGGGAAAAGTAACTACATTTACATACTGTGAATCGTTTTTTGAATTGAAAATCAATTTTGAATCGTATCGTGATATTTTCTGAATCATGCACCCCTACTTTCTTCAGTCCTGGACTGGAAGACACTCTGGTGCTTATACCTTCTAAATATCTCATTTTAAATAATGTTAAGGAGGTGACTTTTAAAATGACTAATTCTTTTGATCCCTCCAAGGTATTTCTATAATAGATATAAAAAAAGAACATTAATATGGTCTGCTCATTTTGTCAAATGTTTCCAGAAGATTTATGTCATCTTTTTCTTAAGACTCTTGAGTGGATTAAACATTATTTGATACATGCTGTAAATAACATTTCCGTAATAATTAAATCTAGTGAAATAAAAGTATGAAGCAGCGTTAGTTTGGATGACTGAAATGAAATACAAGTATTCCAAATTGTACACTTGAGTAAAAGTATTTCAGCTTTTATAAGCTCCATGTTAGAAAGAAAACACAATCACAAACATATTTCACTCAGTCTCAAGTCACTTTATTTTTCTGTGTGATGATTTGTGTTAGAAGGTATCCAGTAAATTAAATATTCATTACACACAGGATTACACACTAATTGCCTCGTTTTAAAAATACCAAAAGGAGACATATAAGAAGAAGCTGTCTGATGATTTTCCACCGCATGTCTGCACTTTGTTGAAGCCTAAAAGAACAGTGAGAAGAGATGTTAAATACAGCAGACAGACCAGTTTGTATGATGCGAAAAAAGGGAAAACTCACCTAGATGTTTCTCTTCTGCTTCCCGTGCAGACTGAGCTTCAGCAGCTCATTGTACAGACTTTCCTTCAGATCTTCCTCTGCAGTGGCAGCTGGCCTGAGAGAGAGAGAGAGAGACAGAGAGAGAGAGAGAGAGAGAGAGAGAGAGAGAGAGAGAGAGAGAGAGAGAGAGAGAGAGAGAGAGAGCAGGGACTACTCACACTGATCTGTTGTTCCTGCTTTGGCTTGAAATCTGTTGCAACGTTCAGTGACTTACTTGCTTTTTTTCTCCCTTTGGTTGAGCAAGAAATCAACAAAGTTTTTCTGCACCATTGAATCCATGATTTTGCTGATTTCGCTGGCGATGGTCGACTCAGCGTATCTTCTTCTCACATGCTGCTCATCTTCACTGAGACTTGACAAAGACACAAAATCACAGGAGTCATTTTACAGTTTTCAAAATCTATTTCTGATCTACGTTATTCTTTTTGTCAATCAAATACAGTTTGATTAGTAAAGAGAATTTAGTGGTTTATCATTAACAGCTTTAATGTCTTGCAAACTAAATAAATGTTTTGCTGCTGTTTAAAGTGTCTTAACCCTTTAGTGCAGGGGTCTTCAACCTTTTTGGGCCAAGGACCCCTCAGCTGAAAAAGAGGAGCAGGGACCCCTTACTATATATAATGTATAAAATTGAGTGGCATGTTAAACTGGGTTTTAGATATACCTTTTTATAGTGCATACAATACAAAGCGATTCAAATAATTGTTACATAGTTGACATATTCATATATTTATAGCCTACATCATGTTATAATGTTAAAATGTGGAACAATGAACCATTAAGCTTAACTTTTTTAGCTAGTACTTTTTACTAAATGTATTGTAATTGTTATATTGTTATGTAAATATGTAATTTTACTTTCTTTTAGGGTGACTTTCACCATCTGTCTAGGGACTGCAGATGAAAATTAGCCTTCTGGCTAACTATGGCATATTGACAGAAATGTTTATTAATATGCACTGTTACTGTAATAAATAAATAAATTAAAAAAATGTAATTAAATAAAAAAAAACTATCTGTAGATTCTACCTATAGTAAGCCTATCATCAATGTTGTGTAAATAAAAAAAGATGCATCTTTACAAATAATATGTTGGATTCATGTTAATGTATATTTTCAGACATAATATATATACTTTTTTTTACACTATCAAACAATAATTTGGTGGCCCCCCTGCAGGAACTCTGAGGACCCCCTGACGAGGATCTGCTTCAGTGTATCGAGGAAAAACATAATTGCGTGTTATTGAGACTTACCCCATCTGTTCAGGTTGAGTGTTTGCCTCTGCATGCAGCGCTCCGAGCAGCCAGACAACCAAAAGTTCAAACAGCACAACTTTCATGATGACCTCAAAGCAAAAAGACAGACATTTTTTAATAAAAATGCAGATCTGATCAAGATTAAAGTCCTAATGCAGCAGTCTACACACGTAGATGGTCAGGAGGAGACGTAAACATATAATGTAGTATAAAGCAAGTGTGTGAACAACCACGTTCAATTCATTTTTAAGTACATTTCCTTACCTTTAAATGGGGATAGCTTTAAAACAGGCAATAAGAAATACTTCAGATGCTTACCCTGGTGGGTTGCCTTCAGAAAGTGGGCTTTTATACAGTTTTCTCAGGGAAATATGTGTCATAGCAGGAAAGTGGGAAAGAAAAACATTTTAGTTCCAGCACATTAAAGCACTAATGAAACACACATACACAGGTGACTACTGATAACAGCGCTGTAATAACTGTGGGAAGTTAATTGGTTTTTACTTTCCTAAAGAGCTGTTGCTGAGTTAACAACCAACAGGAAAAGATGCATGGACCATTAAACTAATGAAAACGTGGTACTTTAGCAGCATATGAAAAAGTAATGGTTTGTTGATAATACATGGGCTAAAGATGTAGAGTGTGGGCTTAAATGCTCAGTATCAGGATGTTCGACTGAAGTAGACATTTATAACGTGATTCTATAATATCTTCAATGTGTATCGGCACAGCACTTGAGTAAATGTACTTGTTTAAATCTACCAGTCAATTACATACTACTATTAGTATAATCATTACATAAGTATAGTGTAACGTTACTCTGTCTCCCCCTGTTGACGCTCTTCTCATCAAAACACAAGAAATGGCCATCCAACAAATTACGCATGCGCAGTAGTCGGCGCTTTAAAACAAGTCTTGAGGAGGGAACATGAAGGCACTTTGCAGGTGGACTTGAATAACAGTCGAGGTAAGCTCAAAACACATTAACTACATGGTAGTTAAACACGTCTGTCCGATTATGAGTGTTTCATAACGCGGCTGTTATAACCGCTTCGCTCCGGACGCGCATTTGTTGGTTAAACAAGCCGGCGGCTAACGTTAGCAAGCTAGCTGTTATTGTTTTTCATGATTTCGCGAGAACCAAAATGGAGGAGAAGGCTGCTTGCCAGTGTCCTACACAGCCACTCCCGAGTCCTCATATTGTAATGTCTACCCTGACGCACCATTGAGTTTAAATCCTCCTAATGTGGCTAGTTTGTGTCTCTAAAAGCGACTGTGTATTTGTACTGCAGTGCAAAGGTAGCGTAGCTTAAATTTCAAACCCGGTGGAAGATTTTGAGGAGAAAGATGCCCGGAATCAGTCGCACATAGTTTTTTTTTTTGAGTAGTTAGTGCATTTATGTCACTACCAGCTCATAGACAACATGTCGTCCAGTTAAACAGACAACAATAACAAGACAAATGTTTTTATTCGTCCTTGTATTCGTTTTGTAGGACAGCAGCTCTAATGGGAGGAAGCTGTGGTTGAAATGCACCGCCTAGGCGCTGCAGGATGAACAGTCGTTGTGTTCGCCATGACTCTGAGGTCCACACTGTTTCCAAATACAGGATTGAAGCAGGACGTTGACACCAACGACTTTGACCAAACGCATTTTGGTGCCGCCACGGTGGGACCCGTGAGCCTCAAGAGGGAGTCCTGCGACTTTGTTATAGATGTTCAAAACGCACACGGGGGCGAGATCCCGAGCAAATCAAAGGACTTAGTCCAGAATTACATGACAAGCAAAGTTTCCCTCGCGGCCACAGTTGCAGAAGACAATAAAACTGTGGGGATATTGTCCCCTGTCAGACAAATGGGGGGTGAGGGAACCCCAGTGAAAGGTAAACCCCTCTCTGCTGACAATATGGATAACCCTCAAATGGCTCTAAACAATAACCCCAAGGATGGAGTTGCGGATGACAGTGCAAAGGGGGTTGTCCCAGGAGTCCTTGGCACCGCATCCATTGAACTTTCCTCTGAGGGCAAGTGGAGGAACATCAGGAAGACCCCTGCCAATCCCCACACACAGGCCAACTGCCTCCGGCAGATTCTCCTCCTCCAGTTGGACCTTATTGAACAACAGCAACAACAGCTGCAGTCCAAAGACAAGGAGATAGATGAGCTCAAATCAGACAAGGAGACAGTAAGTAAAAGTGTTTTTAGCAAACATTGGTGTGTTTATATAATGCATTGAATTTAAAAAGCATTTAAAGTAACGTTTGTCTGTCTTCTTTTTGCAGCTGCTTGCAAGGATTGAGCGCATGGAGCGTCGCTTGCAGCTCACAAAGAAGGACCCGCCGCGTGACAAGCGCCTTTTCCAACCCCTGGAGCCATGGACCCCTGACAAGGAGGACATGTGGGATCTGGAAGTAGAGGAGAATCCACAGCCCAACACAGCCACTCCGCTCCCCTTTAGTCGGGGTGGCAAAGGTCAAAAGAGGTAAAGAGCAGAAAGCACTGGGCTTTTCTTATGTGCTTTATTCTTTTAAATCAAACACACAGGAATGAAATTCATGCAGAAAAGGAGATATTACGGTCTGACACTTTATGACTGCTCTATTATGGAAAAAAAAAAATCACGATCACAATTATTTTGATCAATATTGAAACACGATTATTTAACAGGATTACTCGTTGACTTTTGGAAAGATATTGCCATTATTGAACTTAAAAAACAGTTTAACAAATCAACAGTGAAAACACCTTAAACTGTGAAATTTCCCTTAATACTTTTAGAATTCCCCTTAAAATAAATAATATAAAAAATATATTCAAATGTTGGCTGAGTGAGTTTAGTCTTTGGAAGGGGCGAAAGTGTGATTGACATTCAGAACACAAGACAAAATAAGAGTTTACTTGCAAAAGGTAATGTGCAAAGTAGATGTTTTTCTCGATTACATTGTTTTTGTGATCGTTAGGAGCCGAGATCGAAATTGCGATCAAAATTCGATAAATTGCACAGCCCTATGACACAGTTCATTACAACTGTTGTAATCTAACTTACTCTGTTCAGATGTTGGCTGTGCAAAATAAATATTATTATTATTAATAATAATAATAATAATAATAATAATAATAATACATATTGTCATATTGTAGTAATTCAAATTCTTTTCTTTGCACACACAGGAAATCTTGCTTTGGAGATACAAAAGTCCAGAAGTCCCGGGGCAAAAGTACCAAGCTCAGCCCCCAGAAGGCCGAGATTCAGCCGGGCTCTCCCAATCAGAGAGAGCTGCGCAGTAAAGAAACCCCAGAGAAGACCGTTCCCATGAGGTCGGGCTCAGAAAGGGACCTTATGCTCCCGTGCAAAGAGGAGCCCGATCTGAACTGTCAGATCGAAGACCTGCCCTTCATGTCTACTACAGAGATGTACCTCTGTTGCTGGAACCAACCTCCTCTGTCTCCACTGCGTGAGACTTCCTCTAAAAAGGAAGAAGAGGTGGCCAGTGAGTGGACTCCTCATGTAGTACATGATATGCTGATTGTTTGTAAGCGTAACCTATATCTCATCTTTAATCACTATATCCATCAAATGTCCTGAACACACGTTGATCTCTGAATAGCTTACCTTTCCCGCCTTCTTTCTTCCTCTTAGTTCCATCTTGGAGGGAAAATCACATAGAGCCTTTGGAAGAGGACTACTCCTTTAGTCCCTCTGAGGTGAGACACATCTGAAATGCTAATAATTCTGCCTCTGGGGTTTGACGGGTCATCTCACATTGAATCCAAAAGCATTTAACTCTTGAGTTACATGTGTGACTTTGTCTTCCCATCAAGCCGCTGGATGACAATGTGTTCTTAAAACGCCACGCGAAGCTGGAGTTGGATGAGAAGAGGAGGAAAAGGTACCAAACACCAACTGAACTTATTTGATTTGAGATTTAAATAAATCTGTTTGTTCTTGAGTTTAGATACTCAATACTGGGGATAAAACAATCCGATAATAACGCATTGGTCAGTATTAGTTTGTTGTGTTTTTTTTGTCAAGGATCCCTTAATTTGGTTATTAAAGAGTTGTGACCAAGATGTGTACTGACTATACTATACAAGTAATTCAATTGGAAAATAAATCATAATGTTAATAACACCTTAAACAGCACAAATACAAGAAAATATTAAAGGTGAGAAAAGAAACTCGAAAACTCAAATAAAAACAACAATGAAGCCCGTAAAACTTTAAAATCTGAACTATGATGAAGTATACTGCACTGTAATAAACATTAGGTTCTAGTTTTGGTGGGGCAAGCCTGTAATTTAAACATTAAATACATATTTTATAGTTAGAATGGCACAAAAGACAAATTCATTCTCAAGTATTATCTACTGCTAACTGTATTTCTGTCCATGCAATGCAAGTGACAGGAAGGCTTTTCAAGAGAGACTTAAGAACAAACAATATTCATAGTCAGGGTTGTGTTTGTCAACAGATTAAACTCCAATCAGACATTTTTAAACCAGTAGCCAATACAGATATATCAGTGCCAGGTCTCCAGT
Source organism: Zingel zingel (assembly GCA_023566125.1). Classification (NCBI taxonomy): domain Eukaryota; kingdom Metazoa; phylum Chordata; class Actinopteri; order Perciformes; family Percidae; genus Zingel; species Zingel zingel. The sequence continues at coordinate 4,920,088 of CM042334.1, read as the reverse complement.
GTACAGCCAGGCTCTGGTTTCGACGCAGCGAATTATAAATGGTAAACTGTTTTAATCTTGCCCTAAATGTTTACTATGCTGTACATACAAGGTCTAACTTTGAGGATGAGTTTTAAAGTGTTAAAATGTATGAAAACTAATGAAAATATCACCGAAATCTACAGGAGGGTTGAGACTTAGTGCTCGGAGAAGGACTAATGAAGTCTGTAAGCTACAAATGATTTGGCGTTTCTTCGAGCAATAAGGGGCGATTCCTTGCTCGTTCTTTACTCGTGCTGATACTTTGATTAATCGTCTGTGTTTTCAGGTGGGACATCCAGCGAATCAGAGAGCAGCGCATGTTTCAGCGTTTGCAGCAGCGCATGAACAGGAAGAAAGTCGTCCCGGAGACTGAGCCAGAGCTCTCGTCCTTCTATCCCGACACTGAAGATGGTACATCTGCGTAACTTAATGTACAGTTACAGTGCAATGTGGTGACTTTAGTGGGGTGTTTTTGAATGGGTTCAAGATATTTTCTAACTTGATTTTTGTATTTATTTCTGCCAGTTGAAACTATCGTGATCACTCCCTTCTTGCCTGTTGTTGCATTTGGCCGGCCGTTGCCCAAACTCTCACAACAGTAAGTTTGTGATTGTCTTTAATTCTGCTTGATGACATTTTACTTTGTGATCAGCTCAGGCTGAGGCTGGTATGATCCATAAAGTTATTGACTTGTCATCTCGTTACTCTGGTGATTCTGCACTACAGGAAGTCCAAAAGCACATTTTCAAAAATGGTTACAAAGTGGGGGAAAAAAAAAAATCGAAAGAATAATGAGGGAAGAGGAGGAAGCCAATGGGTGAAAGTAGCTGAGATTATTTGGTGAAAGCATGAATTTAAGACTTATTTGGTAATTTGAACATTTTATTGAGCCTTGACTATGAGTTACATTACATAACATGTCATTTAGCTGACACTTTTATCCAAACGACTTCCAATTACGTGCTTTCCACCCTGAAGGTGCAAACTTCTTGCAACAAGTAGTAAGTGCAAGTACATTAGCTTTAAATAAGCAAAACTACAAAGATCCATATGAAAGTGCAGCTTTAAAAAAAAAAAAAAAAAAAAAAAAAAAAAAAAAAATATATATATATATATATATATATATATATATATATATATATATATATATATATATATATATATATATATATATATATATATATATACATTTTATTTATTTTATTTATAATTTTTTTTTTAATCCGAGTTAAAGTGTTTTTACAGTTTACAGGATTAAAAGGTTTGCATATACAGACCAGTGACAAAAAATCAAAAACCAAAATAAAGTGTTTCCAGAACAGCTTCAGATTTTCTTGCCGTATATTCCCAAAGTCTGTTGAAATGTACTGGGGGTTCAAACATTATTCTTACAAAAGATATTCCTATTATATATATATATATATATATATATATATATATATATATATATATATATATATATATATATATATATATATATATATATATATATATATATAAATAAATAAATAAATAAATAAATAATCTCTATACTAAAATGTTTATTCTTCCTCCAGGAACTTCGAGCTGCCTTGGCTGGATGAGCGAAGTCGATGTCGCATCGAGGTGTCCAAAAAGCAGACTCCCCACCGGACCTGTCGGAAGTGAAACCCTGTTGTGTGTGTGTGTGTGTGTGTGTCAACCTGCGGAGAGATGCCACTCCATGCCCAGATTAGAAAATGCTATATTTGTCTTGCCTGGGGGGGAAGACAAGTCGCCAGTCCCTATGTGTAACTGCTGTTGCTTTCAGTCTGAATTCTCAACGGGTCTCCACTGACCAGGGTGGGATGATAGCTGCGCCACTGGGTGTCAGTGATATTTTTGGTCTCATTTACACTTCTGAAAAGGAGATTAAATGCCTGATGCCTCAAGATTACAATCCCTGTGTTAGCAGCTGTTGTCTGAAATGTATGATCAGTTATGTGCATGTTCTGTAACATGTTTAAAATACATTTTGTAGCATCCAAAGTTGATTTTATCACAAAAGTGGAGTTTCTCTCACTTTTTATGCACAGTCAGCTGAAATGGAATCTAATCTTGAGCGCTTTCATGTGGTGGGGGGGTGAAAAAAAACCATTGGTTGCCATTTTGATTGAAAAAGTAGAGCTTGTGCTGTACGTCATGAGCAATACGGCTACAACTTTTTGTTCTGGGTCGTCCTCAGTCATTCTCCCTGCCTATGTGAAAAAAAATCAAAGTCAAAATCTGACTATCGTGCTGTGTATCGCCTATATTGTTGTTCGCATACAACTTCAAATAACATTTTATCAATGTTTAGTGTGATGTCGGGAGGTTTGATCCACACTCAGCATGATTACATATTTAACAAACTTACAGTTCTTGCCAATCTAATGTAAGAAGAAATTAACCGTAAGCAACCAAATGATTGTTCTGTGTTCCTGGTTTGCTTTATAAAAACAGCACGGATCATTAGACGGCTAGTAAACTCGGGAGTGAAACCCAGTGTTCTGTTCCCTCTTTTGTTTCTATTAGTTTATTTTTTTTTGTGTGTGAGTTGCATGAACTCTATTTAGCTGTTTTTAAAAAAACATGGTAGCATGGCTTCACCCCAGAATAGAAAATAATCTCTGCTCTTTGGGCTACGACAACTACAAAATATTGTTCTTGAAAGCATGACTTTTGGCTGCTCGGTTCAGTGAGAGCCGCTGCGTTCATCATAACGCAATCTGATGATAACAAAGTACAGTTTTGATCTTTCGTGTTTCCAATCTTTACAATATGCTTAATATTAGGCAAGTGGTGTGTATGCATTTGGTCTCTCAAGGATGCAGTTACCTGACATTCAAGGGATCCACTTTAGACAATAAATAAGCTTTCTAGCTGTTAGTTCTAGCGACGTTCACCAGTATGCTCTTTAAGATGCTGCCAGTTAATCTCTCCCTCTCTGAGTTAATCGCAGTGTTTGATTTCTGCCCGTGTCTTCTTCCTTCTTTTTTTTTTACATACGATGCAATAGCTTTCTGCAGCTTCAGCACTTCTGCCAGGCGTATGTGTAGGCACAAGTTTTGGAAATACAAAGTTGATTTTTCTCTTTTTCTGTACATAGCTTCCAGAAACAAATGTACATAAAACATGGCTGTTATTTTTTTATTATTTAATGTTGGACGTGTTGAGTACATTCAATATTGTTCTATGATTGTATGTTGACAAATTGACAGTTTTGAAAGTTACATTTTTTTGGAATAAAATTAACATGTCTACGATATTTTGATTTTTGGTTGTGTACGTTTTTTGGTTTGATAGAATGGGAAGTTGATTTTTGAGGCTGACGTCGATATTTGAAACTAAGAATATTACATCTTATTAAAAGTGATGAAGTGCAATAATTAGTATACTGTATGTACTGTACTATATACATATGGTATTTACTACAGCTGTAAGGTGCTGGGAAAGCTTAAAAATGCACCTTGAAATGCTTGAAAAGTGCTTGAATGTAATCTAAAAAGGTGTAGGAAGATATAAATATATTGGCCCATGTTTATTTTGATGAAGACCCTTTTAAATTTAATTATTCAAGAATTGTGACCCAGATATCAACTGAGCATTTAACAGATGAACATTAAATGTCCTCTGGTTTACAAACTGTCATGGAAAAACACTGGATACTACACTTCCCATAATGCAACTAGATAGCATCTTTCATTAGACACTCCCTGCCTGGCAAACGCACACATATTTACACAACAAAACCGAGACAACCCTTATGACATCACTATGACATCATCAAGGCTAAGTGGTTCTTTTCATGATGAATAAACAAAGATTTCTCGAATCAGACAACCAGTTAGATAAATCTGGAAATGAAAGTTTATTGAATAAAGAAAAGCAAAAAAAAAAACAGGACAGTTTCTCAAAAATGAACACCACCGACTCAACGTTTTGGTGAAAATCCAGCCCATCTCAAAAACGCCACTGGGACACGGTTACCGGGCAGTACGCAGGAGTGCCTTTCCACTGGTGAGGAGTCAGCTGGACAAACTTCCTTCCTTCCTTCCTTTCTTCATTCATTCTTGTAAAATAAACCCTCCCCTTCGTGAATTTAGACCGAAAAGTTGTTGCGATAACACACTTTTTGTACATCATCTTCAGCTGAACCCCTACTGTCAACTCCCTCAAATAAACATAATCCATAGTCATCAGAAATGTGCTGAATCAGTGCTAAAACTCTATATTTTATATGATGATAATACAAAGAATGCCAAACCAGCCAGACATACAAAAAGTTCTGACATATAAAATATCCACTTCTGTCCTGTTACCATCTTTCTTTTAAACATTCCGTTTTTAGTGTTAATTTAAATTGTGAAAACTTTATGCCTTGAGGAGTTGGTATTTACACAGACTGCGAGATACATTTTCACTTTCAGAGATTTGTCTCATTTTGGCAATGTCTTAAATGAGGTGAGACCTGTGAAGGATAATGACCCTTGTAGGTTTCTGATAAAATACATAATACACCCATGAAATGAAAACACCTCAAATGGAAAGCCACACAGCTGAAACAACAAGTGGTCTGCCAGTTATACCTTTAAAAGAATCTAAACACAGACATTTGAGTATGTTTTTATCTGTATCAACAACCCAGCCACAGTGTCTGACACGTCGCTGTGTGTTCAATCTCTCCGGAGGTTATTCAGCCGCTCCTCCAGATCCGCGTCTGCGTCAGCCAGGGCGGCTTGGGGCTCCTGCTTCTTTCCTCCGGCCACCGACAGGCTTCCTCCGGTGCTTGGAAGATCTGAAATGATGAACACAACATGCTTACAAAGACACAACACGTGAAAAATACCAGACGAAAAGGAGCACGTGTAGAGTTCACATCATTGTGCTTAAAGTGTTTCTTACTTGACAGTTCGTCGGACAGATTGAGACCCAGCTCGTCCAACACTTGGGACACGATGGTGTCACTGTGCATGAGGCAGAGACACAATCACAAATGTATCAAAGTGAATGCAAAACACATACTGGGTTGGTTAGATTAGATTGTGGAAAGTGAATTAAGAAGTCAGAAAATGGAGGCATGAGTTGAAGGGGCAATCCACCGTTTGTTTTTTTTTAAGATCATTTTTTTTGGGCTTTTCCAACTTTAATAGACAGGACAGCTGGTGATAAAGGAGAGAGAGGGGGATTCCCCTGAATCGTGCAGGCCTACTTGCCAGAGATTTAAACAAGAATTGTCATAATGTATGTCTTACATAAATGTTGAATAAAAGAAAAATAAGTTTTGTCACTGATCTCGGTCCCATACCTCTCTTCCTCATCATCCTCATCACCCATGGCATCGTCGATAGCGTCATTCATCATCTCCTCTTTCATGTCCATGATTTCACTCTGTCGTTCAAACTCCATCATGATCTTCTGGATCTGAGGCAGTTTCAGCTGCGGAGATGGAATAAATATAAGATGGTCAACATCAGGAGGTCTATCGTTTATTCCCAGTGAATGGTGTGTTTCTGTGATTTCTTTGCCAGACCTGTCTGTTCATGGTGGCCATGGCTTTGGTGACGCCTTTCATAGCCTGCGCCATGCTGTTGTTGGACTTGAGCGTCTGTATCTTTAGACTGACGGCCTGAATGTTGGCTTTCATCATGATGAACTTCTTGACGTAGCGCCGCGTGCGAACCAAATCCTTGGCCATGATCTTGACGGCGTCCTGCAAAGATTAAAACAGCACACGTTACAGCTAGGATTACAAATGTATTCTCTCCTCAGAAAAACACAAGTTCTTCTTCCTTCGTCTCACCATTTGTCCCTGTTTGGCCATCTTCTTGATGTCAGCGATGATCTTTTTCTCCTGTTGCTCCAGTTTCATTCGCTCTCGGTCCAGTTCTCTCATGGCTCGGTTGAGCGCCCTCTGATTCTGCTTCAGCATCTCCTCCGGAGTCTTCCTCTTCCCAAACAGGAAGTCCATCTGTTTGAAAATACCAAAAGCAAAACATCAATACACGCAAACTAAATTGGCATTGTTAAAATAAAAAAAAATAAAAAAATATACGTTTGTGGTACTTGATCTTTACTTGTCTTTTCTTTTCATGCCACTTTCTACTTCTACTCCGCTACATCTCAGAGGGAAATATTGTACTTTACGCTGTATTTATCTGACAGCTTTAGTAGGTACTTCATAAATAAAAGAAGTACCTACTAACACACCAAACACATGACACATTTTAAAGTAGAGCTGAAACTTCTGTGTGTGATACTGTGTGTGTGAGTTACTGTGTGTGTGATACTGTGTGTGTGAGTTACTGTGTGTGTGATACTGTGTATGTGTGTGAGTTACTGTGTGTGTGAGTTACTGTGTGTGTGAGTTACTGTGTATGTGTGTGTGAGTTACTGTGTGTGTGATACTGTGTATGTGTGTGTGAGTTACTGTGTGTGTGTGTTACTGGTTTTAAGATGTGGAAACGATTGAGCCCATGATAATTAATTATTGATGTTAATTGTTTTAGTCATTTTTCATGCAAAAACATTTCATGGCTCCAGCTCCACAAAAGATTTGCTGATTTTCCTTTTTCATAATGTTAAAACATATGAATTATTATTAAGAATTACTTTTATTTAAAAGTTTCAATGCAGGACTTTTACTTGTAACAAAGTATTTTACAGTGTGGTAATTAGTTGCTATTTTCACACATACAGTAAGTAACAGTCAGTACTAGCCCTGTTTCAGCCCTGTTAATCCAGCCATGACTTCATTGTTCCCTGGACTAATGACTCAGCAGTCAGTGATGTGACTAGAGGCCTGACGTCTCCGTCCAGCCGAGTTTTAGCTCGGCTGTCCGCCTCCAATCTGTCTCAACAGCTCCCAAGACGACTAACCGCTAACTGTCGGCCCTAGCACCGCAGACTAAACCCAGCGTTATGAAAGACAACCCGGACAGTGTGCTTCTCTCACCGTGTACAAAGCTCGTCGATAATCCTAAAGGTTAATCGGTGTTTAAGGCGTCTTCTCCGACTACAACTCGACACAAATGTGAACGATTATTTGTTTTCTTTCCTAGACTTCCGTGTTGCGGTAGTTTCACTTCCGGGAAATGACGTATTCGCGTTCCCAAAGAAATAGACGTCCTACGTGCTGGCGTCACAGGTGTCAATTTAACGCACCAAAGGAAGTAATGGATTTCAAAATAAAGTCCTTAAATGAATCCATTAGATAGATAAATATATTTTTATTGATCCCAAAAAATATTTGCAGCAGCAAAATATCAGACACACAGCACACATACAGAGTATACATTAAATAATAGGATCAATATACATGAAATAATAATAATAATAGAATACTACACGAGCAATATTTAAAAATTACATTTTCTCATGGCAGTGGTGGGAGAAATACTCAGATCCTACAAATAGTAATACAACTATGTAAAGATACTGCATGACAGGTGGAAGTCCTGCATTTAAAATTGCACTGTAGTAAACGGAAGAGTCTGTTTAATCAGCAAAATATAAAATATCAAAAGCAAAAGGCTCATTTTTGAATTTTTTTTGTTACATTTATGTTATTATATTTTTAATTTGTAAGGTAAGACTGAGGTTCATTCTCAGCATTTTTTCTGGGAATTTACACATGACGGTTATTTACAGACTGATTCCAGAATTAATTATATTACTTTACATTATTTTATTTTATTATATTGTATTTTTTATTACTCTGTCTTCTTCTTCCATTTTCTTCAGTTTCTAAATACCTTTTTATTATAAAGCTAGCTATATCTGTTAGCAGCACTCTCGTATTTGTTGGGTATTTCTAGATCTGTTTAAAACATTTTTCCACAAATGGCAAGCGCTTTTATTTTTATAGGTGAAAGCGCCCGACATCCGGTCATAATCTTACGTGCTTTACGTAGCTGAATTGCACATGTGCGTATTTGGCGAAAACGCTACAAACGTGTCAGCTACGGAAGAAGACAGTTGGTGATAGTTGGCTTTGATGGTTGAACAAAGGGAACTCTTGATGATAGATACTCAGTTAATCTACAGACACAACATTTACGGATTAACGGACTTCTCAGGGAGTTGAACCGCGAAGTTACCCTTCTTCTTAGTGCATCTGGACACATTTCCAACTATTTAAATATGGGGGTATTCAGTATTGCACATCAGCACAAGTTGTTGCTTGTTTGGATTAGAAGATTAAACAAGCCTGCGTCAATCTCAAGAGTGGGCTCTCAGTTTGCCTCTCACCACGTCTCAGCTACCCTCCAGTGCCCAGAGGACAGCAGCATCAACCCTGCGGTGAAGAGACAACGCAGGGTGTTAAATACCTCCAGTGTCAAACACAAGCGTGTTGCATCTGATGGATGGCAGAAACACGAGAGGTCAGTCCAGAGTAAAACGTGGAAAAATGAGATCCCAGTGTTGCAGCGGCCACATCAGAGGAAGGGAGATGACCGCAGAGTGTCATCTGAGCTCAGCAGGCTGAGTCTGGACGACTTCCCTGAAGAGAAGGAGAGGATGGTGGGACAGAGGTCAACACTGGACTCCAAAGCTGAGAACTATGAGGTTGTTTTTGGCATCGGCCCCTGTCTCTTGGCTCTCACTCAGGGTAGAAGGCAGGCCCGTAAACTGTTTGTAAAAGATGGGGAGGCCTCTCACAGGGCGTCTGTGATACAGGTCTGTGAGGAGGCTCATGGTCGAGGAGTACAAGTCCAGCGGGTCAGTAAGAAAGATCTGGACAAGATGTCTTGGGGGCGAGTACACCAAGGAGTATGTCTGCAAGCAAGTCCTCTGGGCTATCTCACAGAGGACAGAGACTCTGCAGCAAAAAACAGAGGAGACGCCCCTCTCTGGCTCGTCCTGGAGAGAATTCAGGACCCGATGAATCTCGGCGCCATCCTGCGTTCGGCTTATTTCCTCGGTGTGGACAGAGTCCTCAGCAGCCTTCGCCACAGCTGTCCTTTGTCTCCAGTGGTCAGCAAGGCCAGCTCAGGCATCATGGAGGTGATTGGGGTGTATGGATACGAAAACCTTGAAGACATGCTGAGGTTGAAGGCAGCACAGGGCTGGCAGGTGGTTGGGACAGTGGGGGCTGAAGCCGGGGAGACCCAGATTCCTGTCACCCAGTGTTCAGACTTTCAGATGACTAAACCCACGGTGTTGTTGATGGGAGGTGAGGGGGAAGGATTGTCCCAGCAGCTGCTCTCTCTGTGCCAAACACTTCTCACCATCCCAGCCGGCAGAGAGCTGTTCCCCGGGATCGAGTCTCTCAACGTCTCCGTAGCTACAGGCATTCTGCTGCACTCTCTGCTGTCCTCCAGGAGGTCGACCAGATGATGACCACCATAAATATCTGCCTGTGCTCTATTAAAAAGATGCAACGGAACCAAGAATTTGACATTTATAGACAACAGAATGACATGTTGATGTATTTGAAATTGAACGGCAATCTTCAGAAGTGGCTTTAAGGATAAGGATGGTGATATTGTGTATTTTTCTTCTGTCAACAAATTCCAACAATGAATGTGTCTGCTAACATGTATCGTGTGTGTATCAAAGCCTGATTTGTCTTTTTCCTCTGTGCCGTAGAGATCAATTGTTGTCCAAAAAATATTCAAAAAAACATCAATGAGCCACACTCTTGTCCCCAACATCCAACAAATGCACTATTTCCTCCTGTTTGAGTAATGTTTGATAAAACACAACAGTGACTGGCTGTTAAGGGAATTACTAACCCTTTAATAAAAGGGAAACTATATATTTGTGACCAGTTTTGTTTCAGTAGGGTAGAGAAGTCTGAAAGTAGGTGGTCTTTCTACAGGAATTTGTTGACTGTAGAGACAATACAAAATAACACCTTTTAAAATATTGCACTGTTGCTCACTTGAAATAGCTAATATTCATTATGTCTGACACTACTTTTTCCATGCTACACGAAAAACAAATTCCACCTATGTTAAAGTGTAGTAAAGCAAAAAACGAGAGGGAAAAAAAGAAGGTCTAAACAGTTTTTTTCAGAGTTTTTCGGTGGCCAATCAAAAATGCCTTGGTTAGGTGGGAAATCCTGGCTTTAGCCCTTTACACCGTGTACCGTGTTCTAATTCAATATCAACATGTGTTGTTGATAAATGGCTGGATGTTAAGGCTTTAGAGTAGTGGTTCTCAAACATTTTTTCAATAATGTACCCCCTGGGAAATATTCTCTGAGCCAAGGACCCCCCAAAGCGTTTTTTGGTAGAAAAAAAAGGCTATATGAAGAGGTACATTACAGCGCTGCACCACAACTGTCTGGTTGACTAAACAACAACGTTGTAACTGAAAGACACTCAAATGCTTCTTCAAATGTTTAAAATCCATGACTAAATTAATTTATTATAGTATAATTTTTCATGGAATTATGCATGACTAATATTTTTTTAATTAACATTAAAAAAAAAGAATCTCACGTACCCCCTACAGTCCTCCAAAGTACCCCTAGTGGTACACCTACCCCCATTTGAGAAACACTGCTTTAGAGGGTTGGCAGGGAGCTAAAGGCTGCAGCCACCAGCCTGTAGATGTGTCCAGTCTTTGAATTGTGCACTTACCCTGTCTCTTTAAAGGTGCTCTAAGCGATGTCACGCGTTTTTTAGGCTACAACATTTTTTATCACATACAGCAAACCTCTCCTCACTATCTGCTAGCTGCCTGTCCCCTGAACACACTGTAAAAAAACACGGTCTCTGTAGACAGCCCAGGCTCCACAAACGGCAACAAAAACAAACTGCGCCAACCTGCACCACCAAACATAACAGTCTTCCAGCCAATAACCGTCAAGAAGGATTTGGGGGTGGGGGTTGGGGGGGGTTAGTGCGCTGAAGGGAGGGGGAGGGGACGGGATGAGGAGGAGGGAGGGGCGAGCTAGCCTCGTTTTGTTTGAAAATACTTCGAATGTCAACAAGAAGTAACGTCACCCAACATTGCTTAGAGCACCTATAATAGGGCTGCAACTAACAATTATTTTCATTGTTGATTCTTTTTTTTGATTAATCGATTAGTTGTTTGGTCTATAAAATGGTGAAACATGTCCACCAGTGATTCCCAAAGCCCATGATGACGTCCTCAAATGTCTCCTTTTGTCCTCAACTCAAATATATTCTGTTTACTGTCACAGAGGAGAGAAGGCACTAGACAATATTCACATTTAATGAGCTGAAATTGATAATTTTGTCTTCATTAAAAATGACTCAAACCGATTAATCGATTACCAAAATAGTTGCAGATTAATTTATAAGTTGACAACTATTCAATGAATCAATTCATCTTTGCAGCTCTACTCTTCAAGTACCCAGCTAAACACACTCTGTGGTCAAAGGTATGCAGACCCATAAACCATGGTTGTTAATCTGCTGCTCTAACAGCCTCCACTCTTCTGGTTACAGTCTTTCCACCAGATGTTTGAACCTGCTGCAGGGATTTGCTCCCATTCAGCCACAAGAGCATCAGTGAGATCCAACACCAATGTTGGGTAAAGGTCTGGCTCTCAGTCAATGTTCCGGTTCATCCAAAGCGTGCTGGATGGGGTTGAGGTCAGGGCTCTGTGCAGACCAGTCAGCTTCTTTCACACCAAACTGGGAAAAACATTTCTTTATGGAGCTGGCTTTGTTGTCATGTTGAAACAGGGAAGGGACAAACTGTTAAAATAGCATTGCATGCTACAGCATTAAGATTTAGAAATAATGACTTAGTATCACAACATAATGAATATTCTCAAAATAACAACACATAGGCATATGCAAATTTTGAGAATGTGTCTCATTACTTTGTGATACTAAATCATTTTTTAATACAAAGTCATTATTTTGAGATATAAGTCGTTATTTTGAGAAAGTTTCTCATGATTTTGAGATAATATGCCATTATTATGCAAAAGTGCTTATTATTTTAAACATGTTTCTCATAATTTACTATTTTGAGAAACATAATAGTAAACAATACTAAATCACCAAATCATCATTTCGGGAAAGGTTGTTATTATAATGACTTACAGGATTATTATTTTTTTGTTCATTACGTTTGTGGGAATGGGCTTCAATTGTTTGTGTACTTTTGTCTTTATAATTAACATAAAAAAACATCTGATCGTATCTAAAAACCTGAGAGAATTTGCTTCAATCTCTGAAGAACAAGAACAACTCCACAGAAACTGTCCACATGGCGGCAGTATGCACAAGCAGAGCTACCAGCGAGCCAGTCTGCTGACTGAGGAAGAAGAGTGGCGCACACAATGCACAGCACGGCTGACAAGGGTTGTGTCTCCCTGATTTTCACGATTAATTTCCAATTGAGTGGAAACTTGTGAAGGGGCAGCAGCGGAGCCGTTCTCTTTCTCTTCGTGTGTATTTGAACTCTGGATTGAGTGCGAATAAGAAATCTTTGACCGGAAACGTCGGCGAGTGGTCCAACTAATCCTAAACATTGGATTACACTACACAGTAACGGCTGCATGAAGGAGCTGCCCAGCCCAACGGGGGCTTGGCCGACACCCTCGTTTATGGAAATCGACACCGAGGCTTTGATATTTGGGCCTTGATTTTTTTTTCTTCTTTACGATGGAGGTGGGACGAAAGTGCGTATAAAGAAGCGATATATTGTTTTATGGGCGATTGGTTACAAATAACGTATTCTTTCTGCTTCCGTTAAAAAAAGTCCTGTTTAGCTGGCTAACAGCTGCTTGGCTGGCTAACGGCTGGATCGGCTAACGCTAGCTAGCCAGTGCTAACGTTACGTCTTTCTTTTGATGTGATGCGAATTCAACCATTACTATCGGCCATCAACGTTTCGGCTGGAACATTTGTTCTCATGGCTGCGGATTATTAGTTAGCTTCACAGTAAACTGTCCGGCGTGTCAGTTTTTGGAGACACGTTTTAAGAATATAGTTTTATTCTTAGGTCGCTGGCTGAATATATTGTAATGTATTGAGTTAGCCGTGGACATGCTATATAGAGTCAACACTGACCTAACGTTAGCTACCATTACTATAACCGGACAGCTCATTTTACTCCTTTCAGGTTGTGAGTAATTTACTGTCAACAATAACAATTCACATTAATACGAAATAATGTCATGGTCGGTGTGTTAATGTCGGGTATGTGGGTTATTGGCCTTGCTAACGTAACGTTAACTAACATGCAAAAAAAATTGTCAGCAGAAATTTAGAAAATTCCTGCACGCAAGAGTTAAATTAAGCAAAGCCAACGTTGGCGTGATTTTCATTTTGAAATATAACTAGGGTGAGCCTGCTTTGTCGTAACACAACTAGTCTTTTTTTGTTTACATGCGTATAACTTATGTGGTTGTCGGTAGCTAACCTTCAGCTAACAATCAGCTATGTCCTGACATTTTTGTGAGTCGTGGATGTTTTTAAATCCCCATGTGGAGATCAGTTTGCGTTCAGATTTATTGAAATGACACTCAAATTTCGCCGAAAGAAAGGCACTAATGCCGATAGACTGTTGTCAAAGGACGGTAAATATTAGCCACTTGGTTCCATTAACGCCATTTTAACAGGGGCTCCCTGCGAGGGCCTGTGTGGTGGTGGTTTATTTACGGTTCGGTGCCTTCCACCGGACCGGGACTTGAATAAAGTGCCTTTGGTCTCACTGGAGCTACAGAAGGAGGAGTCGTTTGAACATGGAGGGCCCGAGCCGAAGCACTGGATTCAGGCAAAGTCGAAGGTCCCGTTCACAGCGCGACAGGGAGCGGCGGAGGAGGAGAGTGGACCTGGCCAATGAGCGGGCCACATCCCTGTCCTCGGGCTCCGATCGGGAGGCTTGTGGGACGAACAGTGTGCTGGGTCCCGGTGGGAGAGAATGCCGGCCCGGTTTTGGGAGACACAGGCCTCCACGCCGGAGGAAGAGAGAGTCAGTGTCCTGCGAGGAAGACATCATTGATGGCTTCGCTATTGCGAGCTTTGTCAGCTTGGAGGCACTGGAGGTAAATATCTTGATTTGTACACCCAGCTGCCATACACCTAACAGTATTTATTTTACACAGAAGTATATATTGATGGATCACTCTTTAATGAAGCGTGAAAGACAGGTGGCACAGTCCATTTTTAATTTATATAGTCAATAATCATGTATGATTGACTACTTTTAATCGTTGTCCTCTTTACTCCTGTCCATCACGTCAAATCATGCCTTCTTCCCTCCGGCTAAAGGTGTGAAAAGGTTTCAGATTGAACTCCTCAACTCTTGACACTATTTCTTGCTTGGAGAAAGCAATCCACTCAACCCCAAGGCATCCCTGTGATGGGTTTTGGAGAGGCCTCAATTATTCATGTTCTAATTCAGTGAGGTGTTGATGACCTGCCAAATGGCTTTTCAGACTAAGAAAGAAATAGCTAATCCACATGAAATTATTTCAATGAGCGTAATTACATATTACTCAACAGCAGATATTCTGTTGTTTAAGTACTGTACTTGGATCTTCACCTAATACTTTTCATTCCAAACTCAGTCACTCAAGATCAGAAAAGAAACTAAAGTGGCATATAAAATCCGCATTTGGTTGGTTTCCACCAGGAATTTAGAGCTTTAATACATCATATGTATGCATGTGGCACAATTGGCAGTCTGATGAAGAGGAAACAATCTCTAATATTAGTTAATCTGCCTTCAGGGTAGCTCTGATGACATTTGCATTTTACCTCTGCGTCAGGACAGAAAACCAAATTATTTGTCAGTAGGTTATGTTGTGAAACGCACTGACAGACAGTTGCACTATTCTCCTGATTCTAACTTGATTTTATAGTCAAATCAACCAGTTGAACGATACGATCGATGGTTATCTGAAACTGCTAATAGAAAAAAAAGTAAACGTACCAGCAAAAACTACAGTGTTTACTGGTGGAATTTGGCAATTTTTTTTCTCCAAATTTCTTACTTCCTGTCTGAATTTATTAACAAGCAGTAACTGCCCGCAGTTATTCTGTAGAAGATAATTCAGTAAAAAAAACGGTTCCACCAATTGGACAGACAAGCTGCGTTGACCTTCATGTTGAGTTATGCACTTCAGTTTTATTTGTCTTTATTCCAAATGCAGATATCTAATTGAGCTACTAGGGCTGCAACAACGATTATTTTTTTGAAAATGGTGAAAAATGTGGATCAGCGTTTCCCAAAAGCCCAAGATGACGTCCTCAGATGTCTTGTTTTGTCCTCAACTCAAAGATATTCAGTTAAGTGTCACAGAGGAGAGAAGAAACTAGGAAATAGTCACATTTTAAGAAGCTGGAATCAGAGAATCTTTAAAAAATGACTCAAACTGATTAATCTGTTATCAGAATAGTTGGTGATTAGTTTAATAGTTGACAACTAATTGATTTATCTTTGCAGCTCTAGTATTTTCTATAATAAACAACACAAAGTTCATAACTTTGCAACCAAACAGAATAATGACAACGTGTGGCAGTTTAAAGCTTACATAGTCGTTTTTTTAAAACATCTAACTTACCAACTGGATTTAAAACTCTTCAGAGTAGTTGTGGATATGCAGCAACCGCATCTTGTATTTTCCAGATGTTATGTCATTGGATTGCACTTGTTAAGTGCATTGGGAATTTCTTTATTTGGATCCAAGTCACCTATACATTTCACTAAATACAAGCAGTCCCTTTTCTTTCATGTTTAACTCACCTTTTTTCTCCATAACTCTCTTGGAGTTTGAAGAACCACTTTGTTTCAATCTGTCTTTTCATTTGTATTCGTCAGTGGTTGCCAACCTTATTAGCTTGTGACTCGTTACAGCCAAGACACGCCTACTCGCAACCTCTCATCACAAACTGGTGTTTCCTTTTTAATTATTTCATTTCAATGATTTTGTTTGGCATGAAGAGATCATTCTTTCCAGTATTTCACCACCAAGTATTTTGTGTAGCTGAGATGCTTCTCTTTCTTTTCTTTTTTTCTAACTTGTTTATCATCTCACCATCCCTTATATTTATTTTCCGACCCCCTGAGGTAGTTTAGTGGAGATGATAAGTGATCAGAAAGATGGGAACCTCTATACACTACAGTGTACTCTAATGCCACTGTCTTTGTTTTTTTTATTGTGGACATTTGTCAGAATTATTGATTAATCCATACAGTCATTCTTTATGAAGTATGGCGGCTCGATTATGGAAGAAAATCACGATCACAATTATTTTGGTCAACACTGAAATCACGATTATTTAACACGATTACTCGTTGACTTTTGGAAAGATGTTGTGTTTAACAGTTTAACAAATCGAAAGTGAAAACACCTTAAACTGTGAAATTTCCCTTAATACTTTTCCCATTAAACTTTTAGAATTCCCCTTAAAATAAATAATATAAAAAATATATTGAAATGTTGGCTGAGTGAGGTTATTCTTCGGAAGGGGCGAAAGTGTGATTGTCATTCAGAACGTAAGACAAAAGAAGACTTTACTTGCAAAACGTAATTTGCAAAATAGTTTTTTTCGATAACATAGTTTTTGTGATCGTTTTGCAATCAAATTTGATTAATTGCACAGCCCTAAAATGAGTTGTATTAAAACTAAAATCAAATGTTAAGAACAAGTTCACAACCACAACATACAGTCTGAAAGCACGCCATATAATTGAGTCTAAACACAAACGGCTGAAGTCTCATGCAGGCTGCATTACATCATTCTGCTGTTTTTTATTTTTTATTTTTTCACTCAGAGTAGAAACTATGCAGAAATTAGTTCTGTCAGGGATTATTCAGCTCGTAGCTAGCATATGCTCTTTGCCCTCAGTCATACACATCCGTGCTTATTGCTAGACATGTAAACACAGATTTTTCTCTCGTTACCAGATGGACTGCTCTCTGAAGCCCAGTCAGCGCACTGATATGCTGGGAAGGAGGAACAAGGGGAAGAGAGGGCCAGAGGAGAATGGTGGAGGGCCGCTGTCAGAGCCGGAGGAAGGAGCTCCGCACAGCTACTCCAGCAGCTGTTGGAAGAGTAGAAATAAGAGGAGAAAGATAGAGGTGAGTCCAAGAGCTGTGACTCTACTGTGCCTGTATGTTTTGGTTGGATCCACCTTCATCTTGTCACGTGAGATTTTGCGCTAATTCCTAATTAAATAGCAATGTTTACATTTCTATCACGCTGATAACCTGTATTTCCCATTGCCATTAAAAAATAAAATAAGCCAGTAAAACTGGTTTACAACACCTTTTATTCAAGGGTGTTTTTGTTAATGAAACAGTGCAGGGTGATTCCTTAGTTTTATGTGGGCATATTTTAACTTTTTTTAAGTTTTTAGTCGCTGTAATTGATATACATTTTTCCATTTATCCTTATTTAAAACCTATTTTAAATACTATATATTCTTTTTAAGGGACACCCTTTGGAGACTGGCTACATTGTAAGTTTATTTTCTAATATCATAGTGAACATGATGCTCTGATGTATAAATGTCCTGCAACAGTGCAGCATTTCTGCAAAGTGATCTAAAACTACATTGCCTGAAATATTCTAATAGATGTTTTTTTTTTGTTCTTTCAGTGTGACACTGAGAGTGATACAGGAGACAAGGTGTGTACTGCTTGTTATCAATATACATTTCATGCTTTTCTTATTAGGCCATGAATGTGTTGCATGTAACACAGTTTGAACTTACCACGTGTAACATTGTTGGAATGGGAACACAACAAGATAAACTCAGTTTCTCTCTTTGACATTTGTAAAGCTATTTTTATTAATTGGTTTGGGCACATACTAGTCTGTCACACTTACAGTGCTCATATTATGCTTTTTGCCTTTTTCCCTTTCCTTTATTGTGTTATATATATATATATATATATATATATATTTTTTTTTTTTGTGCATGTTATAGGTGTTAGGTTACAAAGTGAAAAAGACCAAAGTCCACCCCAAAGGCACTTGGCGTCTTCCAGAGAAAACACTGTTCACAAACTGCTCCAAACAGCTCTATTGTAGTCCAGCCTTTACTTCAGAGACAAACGTGGTCACTTTGTAACACACGTTATAATGCTTGCCTAGCTGCTAGCATGGCACGCCCTCATACTCTGCTTTTGACTGGCTAGTAGTCCTTACCTAGCTACTGTCAGGGCACGCCCTCATACTCTGCTTCTGACTGGCTAGTAGTCCTTACCTAGGTACTGTCAGGACACGCCCTCATACTCTGCTTCTGACTGGCTAGTAGTCCTTACCTAGGTACTGTCAGGGCACGCCCTCATACTCTGCTTCTGACTGGCTAGTAGTCCTTACCTAGGTACTGTCAGGGCACGCCCTCATACTCTGCTTCTGACTGGCTAGTAGTCCTTACCTAGGTACTGTCAGGGCACGCCCTCATACTCTGCTTCTGACTGGCTAGTAGGGCTGGATGATTAATCGAAAAATAATCAAAACCGAAATTCAGAGCCTATAACCGACGTAATTTTACCAAGTCGGTTATTTCAGTCTTTTAATCCTATTAATATTTCTGCGGCCGCCCACTGTGTGTTAATGTACTTTCCCCTTAAAACATATTACTATTAAATATTACATATTTTTTTAAAATAATCGTTCAATAATTGTAATCGAGGTAACTTGTTCGATTAATCGTGATTATGATTTTAGCCAAAATCGTCCAGCCCTACTGGCTAGTAGTCCTTACCTAGGTACTGTCAGGGCACACCCTCATACTCTGCTTCTGACTGGCTAGTAGTCCTTACCTAGGTACTGTCAGGGCACACCCTCATACTCTGCTTCTGACTGGCTAGTAGTCCTTACCTAGGTACTGTCAGGGCACGCCCTCATACTCTGCTTCTGACTGGCTAGTAGTCCTTACCTAGGTACTGTCAGGGCACGCCCTCATACTCTGCTTCTGACTGGCTAGTAGTCCTTACCTAGGTACTGTCAGGGCACGCCCTCATACTCTGCTTCTGACTGGCTAGTAGTCCTTACCTAGGTACTGAGCATGTGTGACTCTCAACAAAGATAGAACAGCAGTGAGATGTCTCACTCTGTAGCTAAAACAGAGAGCTCAACACACAGGGTGAAAAGAGGAGCTGCAGCAATGTGCAGTACAACAAAATATGGTGTTTTTTGATAATTAAACCATGTAAACCTATTCTGATATAACCTCTTAATACAATTATGAACCTCAAAATGAGCATAATATGAGCACTTATAATACAATCTTGATACAGCAGGGTTTTATGTTCAAATGACATCACATGCTCATTTGCTCATTTAGTGACATCATCGCAATTTTAAGCTAGTTTAGTAGTTGTCGGTTGCAGCGAGGGAGAGATCGCTAAAACAAAACTTGCAGGAGCAGCTTGTCACTAAAATGAGAGTCGCTGGTCCACCTTAAAGGTCAGCCCACCTTAAGTCAGCGTGCATTCACACTGACTGCGTTGGTCCTCAGAAGGTGCGGTGAAAACACAGGTCTGCCCATCCAATGGGGGTAGACTTTGTGTAACAGCCGACTGTTTCCTGCATCAACACAGCTGCTCCATCTCTTTTCTTTCTCTCTTTCTCCATGGAATCAAGCTGCCTTCAAGTAAGGTTGGAAATGTCAAGATCTGTAAAGATCTGACGGAAAACAATAATTGTGATACGTTGGGGGATTAAAGAACCCAACAGGACGTCCCACAAATGGGCCATTTAAGTGACACTCCCACTGCCGCACAACCCTGCGGCCAATTGACGGATCGCTTTTTCTGGTCTGAACATGCCCTTAGTGAGCCTGTGCTGAAGTTGCCGCTAGCTCCGTGGCTAATCCGCCTTCATTTTAACCAGCAGGTAGCGAGAAAGACACAGGAATTTGGCTTGGGTCTTGAGGAGTTATAGCATTTATTCACGACAGATACATTGTACACAGACTACACTCCTACTTTCACAGCTATAACGTTACTGCTCGCTTCATACTCACCGACAAACGCACCTCCCTCTCTCTTTTTCCACCGCACACTCACTAACGGCTGCAGCTGCCCCTCTGTGCGCAACTTACATTGTGTGTGTGGGGGTGTGTCACTGCTTGTGCCACTCTGTACGCAAAAACAACGAGCGCATGTCCCGTGCATGGGCTCGTCCAGATGCTCTCCACATTGTTTTTAAGTTTATACCATTTTATACAGTGTGTGGGTCATACGCTTAGGCGCAGCTGTACAATGGCAGGGAAAACCCCGTACAGTACAAGAAATAGCAGATTAATATGATGAGTATAAATGAAATCTGTTTCTTACCCCCATCTAGGCCTCCGACAACGACATGGACCCCGTCTTCACAGTCAGTACGAGGAAAGGTACGATTACATTCATGAAACTGAACTGATGTGTCAGTCAATGGGACCTCACAAGCCTATATTTAGATCTTAACAGAAAACTACTGATGTAGCCTGGATTGTTTTTCGTTTGATTCATAGGGACGCTAGCGCTGAATTATCTACGAATAAAGGATCAGAATACACCGTGCTGTACATTGGTGTGATATGGCACAAAAGATCACTTGTTTTTCTATGGTGTGGGTTTAGTCAGTGATGATCATTTTCAAATTTTCCCAACTTTCCTTGGTGTTTTGGGGATTTTGTCTTTCTTTGAAAATGCATTAAGATTCAAAATGTGAACCTGTGAATCCTTCTAACCGTAAGCACTATTTCACATTTTGGGTTTTTGGTCCCTCTCTGTAAATGTTGCATTTTCTCACCCATAATCCTGTCACTCTCTACTGTAATGTGCAGGAAAGGCAAAATGCTGACTGATCTTCTCTTCTTTAGTTGTGGAGCCTGCCCCATCAAACATGGGCACATCCATGGCCAAAATCTGCCCGCCTCTGCCGGCCCGTTGTGGTGGCGTCTCACGGTTGATGGTGACCCCGAGGGTATCTGGCCTGGAGCGAAGTCAAGAGAAAAGCTTGGAGCAGCATTTCCCAGAGCCTGTTTCTTCTTCTACCTCTTCTGTGCCCTTCTCTTGCCTGCCTCCCCCGGTCACAGCCTCGGGCACGCTGCCCAGGTCCAGCCCGTTTAACGGTAACGGCAGTCGCCACAACGGCAGCCCGCCACTCTCCAAACCCAAACCCTTCCACACTTTGCCTGGACGATCTCACTCCATCTACAACATCAACAGGTATGTTAATTATGAGCACTGTTTATTACACTTGCTTCATTTTTTACTATGATTCCCTGTTGGGTTAATTGTTGATTTGTGAAACATTATCTATGCTTTCTTTCTTCAGGAGCAACACCCCAGTCAAGCCTCCCCCATCTGCTTCATCTGTTGCATCTTCCTCATCCTCCATGCGCCCCCCGACCCCCTCCACCAGTGTACCGCTGCCCTACATCAGGAGCTCAGGATCCTCAGGGCCCCACCGACCCCCGTCCCGAGCCAACTCTGGGGCCTTGTTCGCATCCTCATCTGGCCTCCCCCCCCCTCCACCCCTGCTACAAGGTCCTGGCCACTCAACAGCAGCAGGTACAGTCAGCAGGAAAGCTACGTTTCACTGCTGTAACAGTCTGTTGGTCCGTTTCAGCTGTTCATGGGAACACGATGACTAATTTGTTACTGAAATAAACCAAACCCAGACTTCCTCCGGCGGTTGTCTGGGGTGTTGAGGAAGTTGTATATTCTTGAACTGAGGTCTGAGCATGTGTTGTCTTTTGTCTGTCAAATAAACTCACTATAATGTAGCAACATTTGGCATATTATATACTTTTTATGCTTAAAATGAAGAGCAAATCTGTGGTATTATTTAAAATGTGAACGTTATGTTTTTAATAATTCACTTATTTATTTTTCTCTCGCTTTCTTTCCCCTCAACTACAGACCAAGAATTACTGCGTCAAAACTTAAACTCCCACTTCTTGAATTCACAAGAGCGCGAGGGCAGACGCAGCGTCCCAGGGGCCGAAAATAATGCAGCAGCTGCGGGCCGCTCCACTCCCGGTGGCCCATCAGCATCAAACTCCGGACCGGGTTCGTCAGGCCGGACGTCTCAGAACCAGCCGAGCATCCCGCCTCTGGCCTTCCAGTTTCATCAGCACAACCACCAGCACCAACACACGCACACGCACCAACACTTCACGCCCTTCCTGCACCCCACAGCAACAGCACCGCCTCTGGTGAGATGCTCGCTGTTGTTATGCTGAACATCTGTGTCGTACTTTAAATTCCAATGTGGCTGGAATATGGACCATGTTCAGTTTTTTTTTTTAAAGATGTTTTAACCCACGCACTGCTTTTGTCTTTTAGTTTGATAAGTATGCAGGCAAAATGGACGGACTGTACCGACACCCTGTGAGTACTTTGTGTAATCTTATTGATTATGTTGGTGGGGATAATTTACAGATTAGTATGTTGCATTATAAAACAACAAGGCTGAGAATATATTTTAGCTCTAGTTTTAGGACCTGAAACATTTGAAACCAAACTAGATTGAACGTGTACACAAGTGCATTGATTTAAATGATTTAGAGCTGTTCTGTGGTCACTCAGCTATATGTGTGTGTGTGTGTCATTGTAGTTCTTCCCACAATACCCGCCGCCCTCAGTGCCGAGCATCCAGCCTGTGATTCCTCCCACAGGGCCTTTCAGTTCCTTGCAAGGAGCATTTCAGCCAAAGGTGAGGGGGAAAAAAAAACTCTTTCTACATCTTTGTATTACTTATTCCTGTGTAGCGACTAGACAGCACGTTGTCAGGGAAAATCTCACATTACGTGGTGTAATTATTGTCTTGACATTGGTCAGAGTGACCGCTTATTTGATCACCCACACTAGTGTCAGGACTTCCCAGACAATGGTACAAGCACTGGAGGGTAATTTATCACAGAAGCGTTCCCACAAGGATCCATAATGACTTGATGAATGAACTCTTATCCTTACTTTTGAAAAAGTGATTCCAGAATCTGAAAGCTAGCACTGAAAGAGTAAAATAATAACATCACATGTTAATCAGTTGTAGACCTGTAGGTCAGGTATGGCTCATGTGTTGTGTTGTGCTGTGCTGTGTGTGTGACAGCCTCTTGTCCCTCAGGGAGCGGGTCCTGATATAACCGCACGACTTGGGGTTGTGCCTCACCACCTGCAGCCCAAAGACCCCAGGGTAAGGACAACATGCTTACTTGGGACCTAAAGTTTGCATCATCATGTCCTCCTTTTGTTTGCATAGGACTGTATTGACCAAAGTTTAGGCTAGGATGTGCTGCAACGTGGGCCTAGTCAGTGCAGTAAAGAGTGCAACACTTTTCCTGACTAAAGAGCGTGAGATATGTGGATTAAAAGTGGTTTTACACTTCTGTTTTCTCATAGCTAACTGATCCATTTGGGACATCGTTGAAAATCAGTAATGTAAGCAAAAAACAGATGTTTTTTGAATCTCCTTAAAACCTTCAGCCTGTTTTTACTTTCTCACTGCTTCATTCACTCTTTGCACTAATCTCACTTGTAATCTTGACTGCTACTAGTCTATTCTCTGCCCTTGCACACTCAGTTAGATATTTCAGAAGCCAGAAATTCTCCTGTGTATAATGTATGTGGTTGTCCTGTCCATGATTTTCTTGTATCCTTGCTTATGCATTTTTTACTGACTTTTTTTTATATTCCCAAACTTTTATACTGATAAGGGTAACCTTATCTCCAGCTGGAAAACACCAACCGTGTGTAGCAGCTGAATGCGATATTTCTAAACAAAGGAAGAACACCTGATTCTGTGTGCAAAAGCTTTAAAGGTGTACATGCAGGATTCATGGAATAACATAGTAAAACCCTGTGTTTTTTGTGTGCTGTGCAGAAACCAGGAAAGTGGTGTGCTATGCATGTATATGTGGCCTGGATGATTCTAAGCCATCAGAAAAAAGTGAAGGTACGCGTTTGTTGTTGAAACCACGTGTTGTAAATGAAATTATATTGAGAGAATAAATAGTAAATCAAATTGATTTAAATTGAGATTGAAAGTGTTGTGACCCCTTTTTAAATACCTGGTTAACTGCTTGTACCCATCTCTTTCAGCTGATGCAGGCTGATCCTCACAAGTTGGACTTCCGTAGTGACCTGCTGGCCCGTCTTCCTGGAGCTGGGGGACTGGGCCCCATGGGGCCCATGGGGCCCATGGGAGGAGCCCTGCCTCCCTCTCATGATCTGACCAGACCTCCCAGTCTGTTCTCAGCTGCAGGTGCATGCCTAAACATCTTTTGTCTCTTAAGAACAGCTCACAGAATGTGAATTTATTGTTGATTCCACAACTTGAAGTTGTGTAACGTGCTATGTGACTAAAAGATGTTTTTTTTTTTTTTTTTTTTTTTTTTTTTTAAGTGTCTCGGATATTTCTTTCCTTAATGTTGTGTTTTTAATATTTCACGTCTGCTCACATGATTTTAACTTAATTTCTTAAATAACTCATCAGTTCCTTCTCTCACCAACTGTCCTCACATCCCTGAGGTTTGACAGCATTCCTATGTTGATTCACAGCACAGTGTGTGTGAGTAGCTTGTTGCTAGGGGTGCAAGATATATCGACTCAATATCGTTATCGCAATCTATCGAAAGTGTCACAATAAGTATGCAATATTTAGTTTATTTTGTGGAGCGCTGCGTCCCGTCTGTTGGCTGTGTGGCTTAGTTGTGTTTGATTTAGAGCCCGCTTGAAATGCTACACTGATCATGTTTCATTGGCCAGTTACCGTGCCACTTGCACATGTTAGTGCACGTCAGCACACAACCCTATGGAGCGTACCTCGTGTGTGCATATTTAGACAGTGACAGTGTAAGTGAAGAAATGGAGACAACTAAACGGAACGAATCAGAGACGCGAAAGAAAAGTTGTCCTGTTCTCTTTATATATTTATTTTCTATTGTCCAACCAGTAAAACGTGTCCTGTTCTTTATTTTATACTGTCCAACCAGTAAAACATGTCCTGTTCTTTATTTATTCATGTTGTACCAGTCCAATATGACAGTCAGTGGAAATAAACCTTGTGTTGTATTTGTTATGAATCTATTTATTTAGTTTTCCCGTAAAGTTTGTAATTTTACATATGTTTAAAAATATCAAAATTCAATATCGATATTGCAACATTCATATTAGATATCGCAATATCACCTTTTGTCAGTATCGTGCAACCCTACTTGTTGCACTTGATTTGATAAGTTGTGACATTTTTTTCCTCTTTTACCATTTTGTCTTTCCCTCAGGGGCAGTCAATCCGTCCTCCGCTTCTTTCATCTCTCCATCAGCGCCCCACTCCTCTTTCCTCGCTCCAACTGCACACTTGGGTAAGAGCAGCTTCAAAAGACACATCTGAATGCCATTTGTACACCACAACCAATGTCTGTCACTTTGATTCACCCACTCCAGGCTTTACCTTGACCCTTCATAAATGAATGGAAATCAAGTCTCCACAGCTGTCGTGTCCCTGTTCTTCCATCTGTCTGGAGACATGTCAGAAGTGTCAGCACAGCTTAAAGCCTGTGTAGAAATTAACATTTGTATCATCACAGAATTTGACGTTTACCTGCATTTGTGTTTAAGATCCGTATGGCCGATCCCCACCCTTCACCCCACTGGGAGCCCTTGGTTCTGGTGCCTTTGGAGGACTTGGCAGCCCAACACTGGGTCAGTATTACAGTATGACAGCATCTCTACTGTTGAAACACAAGGTTTAAAGAAGAGGTTTGGACTTTTTCAAAGTCTGTCTAAATTAGTGCTGTCCTCAACTAAAGAACTTCTTAGTCGACTAACACTCATTTGATTTTGTCGATTAGATCGACAGATCTGTAAAACTGAGTTTCTCCACAATGGATCAAGCAAAGGCACCATTTTAAATGTTGTGTTTACCAGAGATGGGCTTATAAGTGTCTTGGAAATAGATAATTCAGCATGAAAACGCAAAAAAAACCCGATGAAATGTGATTCAGTAAGTCTCGTCTAGAGTGCTAGATCTGTGAGTTTGAAGGCTTATCGGACGCCAAAACGTTGCACAGCGATTTACGTTGCTATGAGACAGGATTTTACAACTGTGACGATCTCAAGATAAACGGTAAATGTACTAGTAATACTAAGTAATATACCAGGATGACGCCCACTGCGTTGGGTTTCCTGCTGTGGACTAACCTCTTTTTAAATTAATAAGGTGACTTTTTAGGCGTTTTTTGGGCTTATGGTTGTAATAATCATTCCTCCTCTCCACACTGGCCATTAAGTAATCCCCTTGTGACGTGACTCCACATTCGAGGCTTCAGCAGTCTTGAGTTTGTCAAATCAACTGGGTATCTTCAATCTTGACTATCTGGTTTTTTTTTATCGCTGGTGTTGTAATGCAGCCACAAGGAAGTATCTCCCTGCCACGCCTCACTAAGGAAATGCTGTTTGAGGAAGCACACCGAGGGAATTATGTACTAAAAAGACTGTAACTTACTCTATTTGGCTAACTCAGACTTCTGAAGCCTCATGTTAGCTTCAGCTGAACTTCACAGTACAGCCGCACTAGGAAGGGGGGGGTCACGTCACAGCCGGTATGGAAAGGAGTAATAAGTGTGTGTGTGTGTGTGTGTGTGTGTGTGTGTGTGTGTGTGTGTGTGTGTGTGTGTGTGTGTGTGTGTGTGTGTGTGTGTGTGTGTGTGTGTGTGTGTGTGTGTGTGTGTGTGTGTGTGTGTGTGTGTGTGTGTGTGTGTGTGTGTGTGTGTGTGTGTGTGTGTGTGTGTGTGTGTGTGTGTGTGTGTGTGTGTGTGTGTGTGTGTGTTAATGGGCTTTATATTAAAACAGACTAGAAAAATACAAACCGATCTTTAAAGTCCCACTGCAGCGAACGAGCGCTGTCTTGAGGGTAGATGCTTGGATTCAGACAAAGGATAGAACGTGTGTGGGTGGAAAACAGTTGGCCTTCTCACCCACGTAGTGCAGTATTTAATGTTCAAGAAATAAATTCAGAAATCGGTAACACATCCGTCTGGGTGGGGGGGTGATTGTAAAACACATACATTTGCACATTTACTGTGATTGGAGGAGCTCTCCGTACTCCGCTAAGGAATAACGATGCTTGTCGCGACTTGTAGAGTCGCACGTTTGCTGCTCCACATCGCCAAACAAGTCAAAACAGTATTCAAAACCGAGCCGGCGCACTTAAAGCACTGAATATTTTACCCCATGACTATATTTTCATGTACATAAGTATGACCTCACAAATGGCACTCTTTGATATATATAATTTTATTTATTATTTTTAAGTTTTGCAGTCAAATTCCACAACAAATCTGACATCTTTGTTGTAGAACACTTAATTAAAATAGCAATTTGCAAAACAAGACCATACATCTGTAAACATCTTGAATTAAAATTTAAAAAAAAAACAGTCAAATAAGGAAGATTATTGTGGATTTAGCAGGTTATTTTAAGTACTGGTAAAGATAAGGGATTCATCCAAATGGTAGCTTCTTCTACTGTAAATTTACATTCAGCAGCTAATCTGCTAATGTGGTTTGGGTTGTAAAGCTAACTGTATTGATAAACAGGAACTGGGCGAGGTGGCTGCTTCTAAAGAAACTGAAACTTTCATGCTAGCCTGTTATTTTAATGAGACACTTATGATTTGTAGCTAGTTATCTTCCTCTTATGCTAATAACAACAGATAAGTCAGTAAGCCTGTCAAAGACAGTGACGGTGCAGTAGTGCATGGTTTATTGTAGGACCTGAGTGAGTGAGTAAAGCTTATTTCTAGAGCACATTTAACCCTTGTGTTGACTTCGGGTCACATTGGCCCATTTTAAATTTTTGTTTTATATCAGAAAATATGGGATGTAGAAATAAGCGCTGAAAATGTGTAGAAGAAAAATTTAAAAATTTAAAATGTTGGAAAAAGCAAAAACAAATTGTGAAAAAAGGCGTCACAAATGTCAGGAAAAAGTGTTTTTTTTTTCCCCCAAGGATGAAATGAAGACAACATAAGGGTTAAACACAGCTTAAGCTGACCAAAGTGCTGTACAAAAAAGCACTAAGGTGCTGTATAAAATAACATTAGGGGGAAAAAAGCCTTAAACAAAACTATTACCAGTTTATTTTCTCTCTCAAAAATAACTTAGCATTTCAGTCTTCTCAGAAGTTTATTGCTAATGGTGATTCTCTCTAGAACGATTCGATGCTCGATTCTGATAAGTTAATAATCGATTAAAAAAAAAAAATTAAATAAAAGTTACTGTCTCCAGAAGAATACAAATCAGAAAACAGAGTGACTTAGAGAGGATGGGATAATGGACAACAACTTAGAGTTTAGGCAAGACAGCAGAAAAAAAACACACAAAAATGGCCAAAAGGAAAAATAAATATTTTTTATATATATATACACACACGCATACACATGATCTAATAAGACATACATAAAATGATTAGGCAAAACACATATAGGCTGTTCATCTACTTTATCACATGACATCTGACCACCTCATGTTTCATGTTCTAAGAAGCCAATTCTCCACCTTTAAACGTGACTGAGCCTCTGACCTGGAAGATTACTGAGAGAAGGTGACTTTAACAAGACTGTTGAAGGCTTAAGCATGGCATGACTACACAATAAAAACCTCAGTAGACAAAACATTTCATTAAAACGTGTGTGTGTGTGTGTGTGTGACAAATATATGTCAAAATCTAAGCTTTGTCTAGGAAGTGATTAGCAAACTCAGATTTATATGTATATTTTTAAAAATCACGCATGGAAATGTACATAAAAAAATCAATCGGTTTAGAATCAAATTGTTGGCCTCTGAATCAGAATTGAATCGTGAGGTGCCAAGAGATCCCCACCCATACTAATGGTAGTTGCCACTGCAGGACGTTGGCCCTGATTCTTAACTCGCCCCAGATCAGAGGCAAATCGGCACTGGCTCGGCCGTCTCAATCTGACGCTTGAGGTGTTGACGTGTGAATCATCTAGCAGGGTAAACATCTAGACCTGTCGGTGACTCTGGGAGCCAATGAGAGTGCAAGACACGGGTTGAGGGGACACCTGGGGGCAGGGTCCCCTGTAACAATAAGAACTTTACTGTATGTGTTGCATTTGCAGCACAGACAAAAGTTGTTGTTACACCTAGAGAAATAAAGAGTAAAAGCGTGTGTGGGAACCCGTGTGCCAACAACATCAACATTCAACAAGCATGAATGCGTCTTTTCTTTTTATTCTTGGCAAATTGGCGCACAAACCGCAAGGAGCGCTTGTTTTTTTTGGTGTTAGCTAATTTCCCATGTCACTTCTCGTGTGTTTTTTTCATGACAAAAACGCAGTTTGGAGACCCAAAATACACATCTGGGATTCCTCCCGGTGTAAGATATTGTAGTGGGTGACCCCCTGACGCCGGTCAGACACGTAGCGTGAAAACGACAACAACTTAAAGACGGCTGATTACAAGACGGCGAGTTGTGTAGCGTGAACACTACAGTGATCTGACGAGTGTTTGGGAACTTTGCTTAACTGTAAACCATCTAGACTGGATATTTTGTGAGGAACTCGGATCTGGTTCTGATAAGTTAAATGCATGTTGGAGCTTTAACACAGCCTTCCTGCCTTTTTACTACTACCAGCGCAGCTTTGATCTAGGCCTGGGTATTGTTTGACATTCTCTTTAGAAATCCTGCCAATATTCGATAATCAAAACAATACATTTTTGGTGGCTACGTTGCTGCATGTTTTTCTTCAAAAATGTGTTTTAAATTCATCAGGTCTATAATATCTAACACAAACAAGCAAGTCACCTAAATAAATAAATGCAGTATACAAATGTACAATTTTTGGAAATAGGGAATTATCTGATTAGTTGGTAAGTAAACAAGACTAAGACTCTGACCAAGCACTCAGTGTAGTAACTTTAGTTACCTGACTGTTTTTGTTATTCGGACACAAGTTGGTTGGTCTGCAAAAAGTTTTGAGATGAAATACCCAGCCCTAAACTTGTCCAAACTTTGGCTAAAGTGTTTGTCACTCCTCACTGCTTTTCTCCTGTTTTATAGTCAAGAGACATGCTGAGATTGGCTGGGCTGGGCTTTGTCATTGATATACTAGTATAAGGTTGGATGCATCCGTTTGATTAGCTGCAGACTGGAAGCAGTCCAAATAAAAGTCCAACATGAAAGCATGGATTAAACGTTTGGAAAATACAATGGTTTCTTGGGCGGTTGTGTTGGAACAACTAGACTAAGCCAGGGTTGGACATCGTTTTGGATTTTAACAATTTTGATTCCAATTGCGATTCTCGATTCTGATTCTTTGAGGGTGGAGTTGAAACGGGTCACATGCTTATTTCACAAATAAGAGGAAAGTTTTATTTTGATTCAATGGTGGGTTGCAATTTCATCGTAAAATAAAGCCACACTAGAGCGCCGCTTACTGGGCTCCAAGGGTGCAACACAACAAGCGCCTGGTCGCTACGGAAACCAAAACTTGCGCATGTTAAATTTAGAACCCATGATCAGATTTGAAACCAAATCCTCCAAACGATTCCAATAAAGAAACGATTGTACTGGAATCGTAATTTTTGAAACGATTCCAAGTAGGAATCGGTTCTCGATGCCCAACCCTAGACTCAGCTGAGAGTGATCAGTAGTTCAAGTTTTTACTGTTACTTAGAACTTTAAAAATAGTTTTGGGCATTTTTAGGCCTTCATTGACAGGACAGCTGAAGAAAAAGGGGAGAGAGGGGGGGGAATGACATGCAGCAAAGGGCCGCAGGTCAGAGTCGAACTGGGGCCCGCTGCGTCGAGGAGTAAACCTCTATATATGGGCGCCTGCTCTACCAACTGAGTAATCCGGGCGCCCATGATCCACTTTTATAATAAAATTAACTAACCTAAATGGAATTAAATGAGCTATCCGGGCACCCATGACTTGCAGTTTTGTGAAATTTTTAATTTGAAAGTGTTAAGGTAAGAAATGTCTTCTACACTGTTATTTTGTTGTTTCTTTTCTAACAAAGAATATGTCCTTCTGGTCCGCAGCGGGATCTGTCTATGGCCCTAAAGATTCACCAGCTAATGTGGTTGGAGGTTTGTCCACCCCCAACCATCATGACCCGTGGAACCGTCTACACGGCGGCCCATCTGGGTTTGCTCCTGGCCCCAGCTGGGCTAAAGGGCCAGACAAGCGGGATGAGAGGGATCGAGCAAAGGAAATGGAGAGGAGAGACATCCCCCACATCAAGGATGAAAAGGACAGGTATGGCATTCAGCCATTAGAAGGAAGAGCTTGGTTTTTTTTGCAGTAAGTACTAACATTAACCAAGGCAGTCCCGTGATGAGTAATGAGCCACAACGACAAAAGAATCACCATAAAACACAGAATATAATTGATACAACAAACATTTCCTCTCAAATCTTTATATTTTGGAACCATTTGTTGAGAAACTAAAGTGCTATGCTATTGTTTACATTATCAATGCTGCCAGTTAAGCTTGTATTATAAATGATTGGAATAAATTAGGGGGGTAAATTACAAATTTTATCACTGTACGATATATCAATTCTTTGGATATTTGCTGATATCACGAAGTCTGCAACAATATAATTTCAATGTCAATTCAGGGACCTGTGATCAATATGAGACGATATAAGCCCATTTAACAATCCGTTACATTTATATCAACTCACAAAGAGTTTGTCCAGACATTTAAATGAAAAACAAACTATTCTTTTTAATAAAAAGATGAAGTGGGAATAATAAAAAAAAAACACCCTAGTATGAATTCTCTCCATTATGTAACTGTTGTGCACGTTGTTTTGCAGAGACAATATGCTGTATGGCCGACAACCTGTGAGAATGTCTCCAGTTGCCCCTCCCTTCAAGCCCCGCAGTAGCACCCCAGTCTCCCACATTAATGGCCACAGCAGTGCCCTGGGGGGGAGCACTGGGCCTATTGAGGACCTGACACGCATCTTAAATAGAGACAGAGACCGCGAGCGGGACAGAGACGGGGACAAGAGGCCGCAGCCCACAGTGTCTTCACGGGGACCTCCTCTTGGCTCTTCAGTAGCAGACAGGGACAGACCACGGTCTTCATCATCTTCTGTGCTCACCACTCCCCCACCCTCCAACCGCTCAGCCCCATCTCCTATGGACCTTTACCCCCGCCCGATGGCCCAGACAGCACATCACAGCGAACCCTCACACTCCCAAAGAGACGGTTACCCCTCCTCTTCCTCCGCAGCTTCTGCCTCTGTCACTTCTTTGTCTCAGGCCAAGAAGTCTGACCGGACCACAACACCCGTCTCCAAACCTCCGCTGCTTCTCCCACCAGTCAAAGTCAAAGAGGAGCGGAAAGAGGAGCCGGAGCATATCCCCATCAGCCTGCCTCCCCCAGCACCCAACCACAGCTTTGAACGCCCCAACAGCCATCCACACCACCATCGTTCTGGTACCCCTTCCTCTTTATCACTGACGCCCACTCCTGGTGTTCCCCTCATGCCACCCACTCCAAACCATCCTTCCCACCAACACCTTGCCCTGCTGGACCGCTCCAGGGCCATTGAAGCGTATCTGGGGAGCACAGGTGCTGCAGGTTTGGTAATGGGTCCAGGAGGAGAACGTTTCCACCATGGTCCAGGCCAAGGACCATCACAGGGTCCACACAGCTTCACCTGGGACCCCTGGAGGGAACTGGCGGCTCAGCAGCAACATCAGCATCGTAGGGAGGCTTTGGCCCTTCGGTCAGACCCTCACCTAGCCCTGCGATCCGATCCACATCTGGCCCGTCTGCTCCAGCATCAGCGTCTTCTGGAGGCAGCTGCCGCAGCAGCCAACCCTCACCACCCTCCGACATCTACCTCTGCCTCCACCTCGGCTGTCCGCCAGGAGTTCGGCCTAATGGCCCACCACTTTGACCGCCCTCATCACCTCGGACCCCCAGGAGGAGGACTGATCGATGAGGAGCAGCGTGCCCAGATCCTGAGGGAAGACTTTGAGCGGGCTCGCTACTTTGGGATGCACCCACACATCCCTGCTGGCTCTCACCTCTCAAGCCCCTCTCATGCTGCTACTGCCGCTCACCTGGAGCAGCTCCACCCTGGCCTTCTCTCCCACTCGCTCCAACATGGACCCTCTCATGCTTCCCAGCACCACGCTGGCCTCTTCGCCCGTCTAGGCCCACTAAACCCACAGCACGTGCCCAACGGCATCCTGGCAAAGACCCCTGCAGGCTTGGTGGGAGCTCTGGCAGTGGGGGCACCGCCTCCACTCATTCCGTCCATCACCAGCCGGTCGTCCACACCTCCCCGTAGACTTGGAGGGCCAGGTGAGCTGGCACTGTACAGCGCCCACAAAGACGGAGAGTCCAGATAGTACAGGGACAACACTGGATGAGATTAAGGGAAATGTCAGGATCACTGTGCTGCTCTCAACCTGTCCCCTTTTCCTCTTGCAGACTACTAAACCCTGCCCTCCCAGTTACACAACCAAACCAGCACCAGTCCCCCGCCCAAAGAAAAGGGTAACCGTGACTGGCTGGAGGTGATGGAAGGGAGGGAAATGCAAGACTCATCAGTGTGACTTGGAATATGCGCAATGGTTCTATCAGTGCAATTTAAAGGTACATGGTTTCTGTGCATCCTTGGTGTATTTTTATTTTATACTGGCTGTTGGTCATTACACTAGTCAATTTCGAAAGCTATAGGAAGAGGCAGAGGACAGCTTTTCTTTCATTTGTCAGGTGAATTATAATCCATGCTTTTCTCAGCAAGCCTTTTCCGGGTGGATTTTGGGAATGACTTCCAGAGGGATGTACACTGTGAAAACACGTCAAGGGTTCATCCTCAGCTTGGTTAACTCATGGGATATTATTATTATTATTATTATTATTATAAAGCCTTCCTCTGCATAAATCAACCCTGATTAGGTATTGTGGATGAGGGTCTTTAGAAAAACAGTGGTGAAAGTGGTGCTCTCTGTTCTGTCTTTGTGTCTTTTTTTGTCATTGTAGAAAGACAGATTAATGACGAGACCAATTTAATGAAGACCGGTAAGCATCGCACCTCACTTTCCTGCTTTACCCAAAAAATCTAACCCCAACACCCTCAGCTTCACTGATAATGAGATTCAACCTTTTTTTTTTTTTTTTTTGGCTTGTTTTTTTTTTTCCGTTTTGTTTTCAAAGGATGAATGGCGAAATGAACTGTGCTACACTGTGTGAGTGACCACAGTATTTTAGAGCTTCCTGTAACTGTTTCCCACTCTCCTCTTGACTATATGAGCAGGACCAGATTATAGTAGTCTAGAGAAATTGCCTTTGTAATTATTATTCTTAACATTAATTATCTTCTATAATAATAAATATATTCACTGTTATGTTATTTGTCTTTGTTTTGGGTATCAACCAGTACTCTCTCCCCAGGTAGTAATCTGTTTCAAATCATGCCGAAGACAAAGCAAAAGGCTTGTGTCACAGAAAACTGTTTAATGCTTGTGAACATTAAGCCGTCTCCATCGCAACCTCTGGCCTCTTCAAGGATCTCATCAACGACTTTGTTTCGCTGAGAGGGAGGTTTGCCTGTGCGTCATTGGTTGTGTGTTATATCCATTTGGGACTCTGGGAGCCTTGTACATTGAACTGTCAAGTTTGTTTCATCAATAAAAAATAAGTTATATACATGGATAAGGGGGACATCTGCTGAAGAACTGAAAAAAAAAATATAAGGACTTGTGTCAAAAGACAACTAGACAGTGGGTATCCTGAGAGGGAAAAGACTGGGTCGATTATTTTAATATGACCATTTTATACCTTTCAAACCCCTCCCCTAGAGACCACAAAGATTAATTATTAAATGAATTGTTGTTTACTCTGTTGTTTGGGTCTTTTGTTCTGAGTCTTTTAATATTAGGGCAACAACTATTTGCATTATTGACTTATCTGCCAGTTATTTTCTTCATTAACTAATTGGTGTATGAAATCAGGAAATGGTGAGCAAACACCCAAGTTGAGATATTAAAATGATTGCTTTGTCTGACAAACGGTCCAAAGATCAAAGATTTTCCGTTTACTATCGGAGAAGACCAAGAATACCAGCACGTATTTACATTTTATTACTGAGTTGTCCTTTTTTTCAAATTAAAAAATGGCTATTAACTTTCTGTCAATCAACTCAGATTTATACATAATATCTCAGCTAAACTACTCCATCACACAGTCTGACAGATTATTATTGACAATTGAATTTCCCATCTATGTATTCTCCAAACAGACCAAAATGAAATTATAAAGCATCGGTCAAATTAATAATCCTTCATTTAATGGGAACAAATCGGTAAGTACTCCACTTATTTTCTCTAGGCTTTATCTAAAGTCAGGAAGTCTGACATATCACCATGCCTCAAATGTTCAGGTCCTTTAATCATAAATATATTCAAAAGAAAACTTGTAGTTCACTCAAGTACTGTACTTAAGTACAAATATGAGGTATTTGTACTTCACTTAAGTCTTTTCTTTTTCATGCTACACACTACTTCTACTCAACTACATTTATCTGACAATACTTTACAAATTAAGATTTGTGTATTTAAAACATGAAAAGTTTTATAAAAATGTTTAGTTATAAATTACACTGCCCAATCAATCAATTAATGGAGAAAATAACCAGCAGATTAATCCATAATGAACATAATCATTCTAAATAGTTCAAAAAGGAGCTCTACCTCAACCAACTCCAACAGTAAAATGCTGCTTTTACATGAATGCATGAGTAATAATACTCTAATGATATATAGACATAACCTCTTATAATTTTAATACGTTAAGTACATTATAGTAATAGACTTTTAGACATAACATTTTCAACGCAGGACGTTTACATATAACAAAGTATTTTACTGTGTGGTATTAGTACTTTTACTTCAGTAAATGATCTGAATACCTTCTCACACCACTTAGCTTCATCATCTATTTGTCACTCAAAGATAACACAAAAAAACTATTCATATATTTGAACTAAACTATCTGAATGTGACCTATTACAATCGTCTTACTGCGAACTATCACAGTCATGTTAATATAATTCTAGCGATCTGTATAATCTTAGGGTTACGGTGGAAATAAACCGATTAAATTGAAATACTATATCAAGCTTGCCTCTGGCGACGAACTACAATCAAAAACATAAAAATTTCAAGTGGCGCGCTTGTCGCCATCTCGCGAGATTTCCCTGTGTTCTGTACTTTGTCAGCAGCAGCGGTCCTCCACCATTTCGCTGCGTAAAGTCTCCTCCCCGCGACCGCTACATTCTGCGCCGAAACCCAGTCTCTCCCGGTCCGTATTTTAACTTCTTCACACGGACCTAGTGGTACCTCGTTGGGTACCGGGAGACAGTTTGGATTAC
This sequence comes from Zingel zingel, assembly GCA_023566125.1. Taxonomy (NCBI): domain Eukaryota; kingdom Metazoa; phylum Chordata; class Actinopteri; order Perciformes; family Percidae; genus Zingel; species Zingel zingel. The sequence goes on along the minus strand of CM042334.1, from coordinate 4,883,757 downwards.
TGGCATTACTGATTGAGTGCGATTTTACGCGGATGACGACTTCTTCAACGAGAATTTAGTAAAAGAAAATTGGTCGGAATTTTCAGGTAGGTGGGAACTTAAGATGGCGGCCTTGAAGAGGGAGGGGGGCAAGGAGGAAGTAATGGGGGGCTTAAAGGGGGTCTCAGACAAACGAAAGGACACAATCAGACTGCATTTCACTTTGTAGTGTTTTTCAACATACTGCGTTGAAATATGTTGACACTACATTTAGTTCAAGACCGGACACCGAAATAAAAAGCCACAACACCGAACAAATTCCAATTTTAAACCATGCTTAACGAAACATATTATCATTGAACAATAATTTCCTTAATGTCGCTTCTGAAGATCCAGCCGTTGGACCGCGAAGGTCCCCCTAAATCCCCCGTATAATCATTGCAAAATTTATATGTAACTTTATAACTATGTTTTTTGTAGTTGCTTTTTTGTTTTAGTCAGAAAGTAATATGTATGAGTTCTCTGAATTAAATAATTTAACGTTTTATTTTCGAGGAAACAAGATTTGACCCCACGCAATGACGTCACAAGCGATTGTCCCCCTCTGTATAGTGCATGCAGAAGCGGGTTTTAATGCGACTTTTCAGATGTTTTTAGTGTCTCATAGCGAAGTAACTTAATAAAATGTGTCGGCATAAACTGGCTTCTTTGAGGGCTGGAGCATTACATAACTGCGGGTGGAGATGGGGCGCCTGCGCATCAAATGAACGCACCCTTACTAACTCTTCTACCCTGCTACTGCTAGTTAGCAGGCTTTCCTTTTTAGTGCCACCCAAGCACTGTTATTGTGGGAAGCTAACGTTAGCCAGCTACCCACACTAGCTGAACCGGCAAACGTTAACGTTTACTTAAATGTGTGGCTTTTATGAAGATCCCGATTCCGAGCTTTTGGTATTATTAACGTTAACGTTACCCCTCTGATAGGAAGAAAAGTCGATTTAGTCATTTTATTTAATGTAACATTACGCGGTCAATGCACATACAACTACTGAATAAAGATGTAATTTCACAACGTAGATGATCCTCTAGAAGTCCATACAGCTTCAACTAGCCACAATAAATTACATTTACGAGAGCATACAAATGAATGACTGGAGGCCCGCGCGCTTGGTCACCGGCTTGAGAGCGCGTGCTGCAGAATTCCTAAGATCTTCCTGTGGGCGACTGCAGCAAATGCAACTTGGAGCTGCTCATTTAGTGCTGCTTCACGGAGTGTTTTTATTACTGCTGCAAGACGTCCGCTAAAACACAGCCAAATATACCAACTACTGTCCTAGCAGTTGGCTAGCCTAAGCTACCCTGAGTGCTGCTGCTGCTCTCGTGACATGTAATCGCCCCACACACTGATATTTGTGTTTACTAAATGCACATCTAATGAAATTAGTACTATTTAAGAACTTACTGTTATCCTCACATAGCTGTGTAGTGATAGTTTTTAATTGCGAAGTAGTAAGAAATGCAGTTGCTCGTTTAGATTTAAATAGTAAAGTTACCTTTCATCTCTGTTTTTGCTTCCTCCAGAATATGTGGAGGGGACCCTAATTTCAGCATCCTGGAAGTAGAAAGCACAGAAGATCTGTGTCTCACACCACAGACAGGTGAGAAGTTGTTGCTTTGTGCACACATCCGATGATTGCTTAGAGACTTTCTTTAGTCTTCCATTTTTTTTGTAGAAAATAGTCAACCTAATGCGATTGTTGATCGAGCGATTGTAGATGTTTATCATAGATGATGTGCCTATTTGCCTTTTTGATAGACAAACTCACACTGCAACACAGATATTGAGGCTAGTGAGCAGTATATAATGTCCTGTTCTTGAGTAAAACCTTTTTTTTTTTATTTGTGCTGAGTTATTCCTTTTACTTGGTCCAGACACTTTGTTAACAACCTGTATCACCCACAGGTGCAGTGTGTAGCCAGGGCAGCACAGAGGAAGGACGCTCTGGGGAGGAGGCGGCGCGGCAGCGTGCCACTCCGGCTGTGGATGTGCTGGGTGGCAACCCCCAGGCTGCACAGAATGTGGCTGGGGAGTCACCTCGGCATGCCCAGCAGCCGGTCGCAGCTGCCCCCCGCCCAGTCCCTCCGTTCACCAATCTGTCCATTGTGCCATTGCCGGAGAGCAACAACTCCGCATTCCTCGGCATGGAGAACATCCCTCAGACCAATCAGCCAATCAGCAGTGACTTTAAGGACAGCATCGCAGAAGAAGTCCACGCTGAGGAGAGCGCTGCCGAAGTTGTCGGAGTTTCGAGATCCTTGCCAACATCCCTCAATGAGAAATGTAGTTCCTCCGCTGAGATGCAAAGGCTTCCAGCTCCCCTTTGTCCCCCTCTCGCCCCAGATACACAGCTTGACAACACAGTGCAAGAGTTGCAATACGGGTCACAAACTGATAAAAAGAAAAGCCACTCAATATGTCAGACAAACCAGATTCAGCCACCTAGAGAAGGTGCTGGACCTGTGGATATTACGGGGACAAAGGAGAAACAGTCCGTCTTATTGGAATATAAACCAGAGACTGGAACAAACATGGAACTTGGTGGAAAAGAGCACACAGGCGGAAATATTCTCCTTCAGCCCAAATCTCAAATCCGTTTCACAGCCTCATCTCCATCTGTCCCACAATCAAGTGTTGGTTTTAAAGTCCAAGACACCACACAACACGGGGCTACGAAGCCGTATGACAGGGACCCACTTGTCCACGCAAATCAAGGCAGCCATATACCTCCGCCAGGTGCCGCGGAGCAGACCGGTGGTCACCAGGACTCAAAATCGTCTGAGCTCCCTTTACCCTCATCTGACAACAGTGAGATTAAACAAACTGACCTGTCAAAAACACAACCTGAAATCATCAAAGAGATCTCAACTGATGCCAGAGAAACACAGAAAGCTAATTCTTTGGAATCAGTTGAGATGTTTGAGCATGTTAAAGAGCTCGTCGACACCGCTCACAAAGAAAGACGACCTCCCTCAGCTGAAATACTTGAGATCCCAAAAGCAACTGAATCGCATCCTGGATTATGCCCTTCTCCTGGAAGAGGAAGAGCAGTGTCCAGCAGCACAGCTGCCGGAGACGACCGCAACGTCCAGAGGAGCTGCAATCCACTCGAAGGAGAGCAGGTCGAGAGTAGCGTGAGGGAAGAACAAACTGACGCGACCGCCTCCTCATCTGACTTCACAATGCTGCCAGAGTGCTCTTCCACACAGGAGAGTCACTCAAAACCCTCTGCTGCACCCCCTCTGTTTGACACGGGCTTAGTTGTCTCGCTGCGGGCGGGGCAGGTTGTCGAAGCAGAGACACCCCATCCCTCTGACCACGTCCCCACAGCAGAGACGCCGCTGGTTGCCGAGCTCGCGCACTCAGCTGAAGCTCAAGAAGTTGTCGTTGTCAGAGAGGAGGCTCATATCAGTGGGGACTGGTCGAACATGCACCTGAATCAGAGTTACCTCCTACAGCGAGAGGACGGCAGTGTCTGTGAAGCTGCCATTGTTAACGAGCTGAGTTCTGAGCTCTCTACCGGGGAACCAAAGCTGTATGAAGAAAGTGTTCAGGCAGGTATTGAGTTGGATTCACAACCCGTGGAAGTGTATGAGTTTTGCACCCTGGTTGAGGAGGTTGCTGAGGAAACGGTCTGTGCCAGTAGTAGTGCACCGATTCCTCACTCTCCAGGATATGAGGTGAACTTATTCAATGCGTTACTCGAACACTCTGAGGAGTACACTGTCAAAGAGGACATTGAACCATCTATTCACACAATTAATGAAAGTGGCGCTGTCATCATTTCCCAGCAGCCCTTGCCTACATTGAATGATGCAATTCAAATGCAGGCTTGCTCGAACAGTAATTCCCATAATTTGTCCATACTGAACACGAGGGTAGCTGCTGTCGGGCAACATTTGGTATTGGATGCTAACCAAGCTGTTGAAGTGGCTAAGTCAAGTGAGGTTTGTTTGGTTGAAGTAGCTGCTGTTACATCTGACTCATTCGCTGTTCAACAGATGGACGCCAGTCCACAAATCGGGACACCTTGCGCACAGGTCAGTGCCGCAATCTCGGCCCAAACAGACGTGAGTGACTCTCCTATAATTCACACGACTCCCCAAAAACGGGAAGCAGAAGCCACAGCTGGTGCACCATCTTTCACATCCCTGGTGGTTACTGGTGAGGACGCAGGGATGGAATCATCTGTTGCGGTTTCAGTACACGTTCAGCCCAAAATAAATCAGACTGTTGTAAGTGCCACAAAGCCAGAGGCCACTGTTTCCTCACATGAAGGCACCGAAGACGCCTCTGCTCCGACAGAGACTCTGTCGCAGAGAATCCAGAATGTTACTATACCCACAGAAACCACAGCTTTCTGCACCACTCACTCCAGTATTATAAATCCAAAGCTGCTCCTTCTTAAACCGGGAGAAACTCCTTTCCTGAAACCCCCACCCTCCCTTTTGGCAAAGGTGTCCAAGCAACAGAATGCGACCGGCAAGCTGGCCAATGCCCACAGCTCATGGTCTGGCACAGTGTCTGAGGAGTGCCTTGCCCAAACTGTCCCGGACTCTTTATGTGCTCCTGTGGCTCTTAGCGCCCAGAAAGATCAGACGCAGTGCTCTGTCGATAAAACTTCTGTGTCAGCGGCCGCTCCTGTCAAGGTACAGCAGTCCACTCTGAGCAGTAACTCACTTCAACTTGACCAGAATGCATTTGTCACCCCCACAACCTCAACAAGTACATTTGACAAAGAGGCCTTAAATGTTACTGAAAATATTAGTGAAGCAGGTCCTGCGTCCCAAGATGTTGTCACCCTTACAGATCCTACTGCGCCTTACGCCCTTTACATGCTCTCCGCATCAGAGGAAAGGGAAGGTGCAGTCGTGGCATCTACCAGTCTTAATGACCCCGTCAGCCAACCGGACTCCCTCTATATGGAGGAAGAGAGTGAGGACATGGAGCAGGACGAACCAACGGGAGAAGCTGAGGCTCTGGAGGCCACTTCAGGCCAGGTCAGCAGTCCAGAGGAAGACAGTGATGAAGAACCAGACGCAGACAAAGAAAGCGAGATGACCACCCTCAGCTCTCCAGACAAGGTATATTCATGAAGAATGGGATATTTGTTTATTAAATCCATTTTGAAGTTGCAGAGTAGCGTGGACCGAGCAGTTTTGGCTGGGTTGTGGAGTCCAGAGGCAGGAAGACAATTGATACAGATTTGAAAAGTTAAACAACATGACACATTTTAGCCCTGGGAGTTGATAATACTAAATGGGTTGGCCTCGAATGCCAAAGTAAGACAGTTGTATCAGACTCCACAAAACAAGGATGTAGCTAAGAGTGAAAACAATGTTGATAAATGTAAAATCTGTATCTGGACATTTTGTCAACGGTTACATTGTGATGAAGCTAAATTGTGTTTATTAGCTGTTGCCTGGTGTATCTTATTGTTTCAGACAAAGCTGATTTGACTTTGTAATCTGAACGATATGTTGAATGCTACACTAAAGCTAAAGCTCTGAAGTTATATATTTGTATTTTAGTGTATGACTTTACAGGGAGTTTACAGTGGAAGTGCAATATGTAAGATACGTAAACATTTCCAATTTGTGTTTTTAAATGAAAGGGAAAGGAAAAATACACACGTATACAGATACACACAAATGTACCTGCAGAAAAAAAGGTTAATTATAAAGGATACTGATACATTAACTTAAATCTAGTGTTGACAGTTTTATGAAATCATGTTGTAAGCTGTAAATCAGCACTCACACTGAGAAGTTGTCAAGATTTATCTTGACTGAAAACAAAAGCGAATTACACCATGTCATTATGGTTCTGTAATTCCTTTCAGGTATGCTGGCATGTTTTCATCATCCAAATATGGCAGTATTCTCTACATCCTTCTGCATGTACGTTGTTAGCCGTGTGAACAGTGTTTGTATTATTTAGTGAGTTATTTCTTTTAAGTTGGCCGCATGCTAAGCCATATGTGTTTTCCAGCATGGACAGAGCAGGACAGACAGAAAGACACTGTTCCTTAAGGTAAGTAAGTGGTGACTGTCAGACACTCCGACAGGTTCACTTTTAACAGGATATTCACGAGCACGTCCTAGTCACTGCTAACGAGGGGGGGTGCATTTTGACTCTTAAAAAAAAAAAAAAAAAAAAGGACATTCTTTTGACTTCTGCTATTTGGTGATTGCAATTCTGCATGAGACGAAAGTCACTGATGGCTAGTTTATAATTTAGTTCTGGAGCATGTCCGGATTTGCTTTTTGTAAACGCTGGCTCTAACCTTGTTCACGCGAGGCTGTTGTTTGCGCATGCATGTGGCTTTTATCTTAGTGAATGTTGCTGCTTTCACCTCGCTAATATTTTTAAATAATTTCCTCTTCATCTTTCTTTTCCTTTGTCTTCAGGTACGCCAGTGGATAGCAGACAGGGTCACCGAGAATTCATCTCCTGTCTCGCCCTCCACCTCATCGTCTTACCCTGGTCCCTCACCCGCCAATGATTGGTCTACCCCACGACGGGAGAAGTCCTCACTTCTCCGGGGTCCCCACGGGAAGTTTGTTTCTCCTTCCTCCGGCTGTGGCTACAGTCTCTCCACTTCCCCACCAGACCATGCCCCCCCTCAGCGTCCCCGTGGTCAAGCAGACATGGCAGAGCTGGCTAAACATGTGAGTGAGCCTAAAGATACAGTATGTTTTAAAAAAACAACGGGTGTGTGTGTGGGGATTTGACGTATGTTACGCTACCTCCTTTCACCAGCCTACATCCTAAGTCTACCGAGAATAATTGTGAGTTCAGGGCCTTAGTTGTGGTGGGTTCAGACTACACAGTATTTTTCGTCTATTACGATGGTCACTGTGTCAGATTAGGCGATTGAACAGTCATAAGATATTGCCTCTGCCGAAAGACAAACCGCTGGATTATAATTCCGAGCTGTGTAGATCTCTGCAGTGAATAATCAAGTGTTGAAGACACTGCACGCTTCACTATTTACTTGCATACCAACTGTAGAGCTGCAGTCCAGAAGGGACGAGTTGATTTAGAGTTAATTTAATAAATAGAAAGGGGGGCAGTATTCTTAGGATCTTACTCTCTTTCACTGTGTGCCGAACGATACACTTGTATGTATGATACACGTGTCTTTAGTTCACTCAAATGCAATGTGAAACATTAACTGGTCTTGATGGAGGTTAGAATCTGATTTAACGGAAAAAAGCAGAGAAGCGTCGGAGTACGCAGATTTGTATTTTATAGTTAACTGCACCAATTTGGAAGCATGTTAGTTTTCTGCCTGCATGAGAATTAATGACATGAAAGTGTAATTTACTGACCTGACTTCACCAGTGAAGTGTTTTTGTTGTAAAAACAGCATTTGGAGTGTTTGTGTGTGGAGCGCTCTGCTGTGTGGTTACTGCCATGTATCTCCAGTAATGGAGAAGAGCCTCTCTGCTGCACCGTTACTACCGGGGAAAGCCATTGTTATCTAAAACGCTGTACAGGCGCAGGCCCTTTGAAATGAAACAGACTATTGACTGTTCAAGTTCTGGAAAGTGTTGCAGTGTGAGTTTGTCTGCTGGCTTGTTAGTGGAGTTTGGTGCTCCACTCCGCTAAAGTTACTCTGGGTGACAGTGTGAAGTATACACAAAATACTTTATCCTTTCAAAGTAAATTATTAACTTATCAAATCCCAAATGTGCCCAAACATGCCTTTTTATTTTTTGAAGATTAACTATGAGATAAGTTGAGCGTGCACGTGCTGTACACCGCCTGGGTTTTTAACCCACCCCTCCTTACTCACAGTTTCCGAAACATTGTTGTAGCACACAACAGTGTTGGCAGGATGTACTGAGTGGTGTGGCCATTGTGTGTCCCGCAGGAAGCAGACATTGAGCATCGGACCCAGTCACTGAAGCGAGAGGGCTTCTGGTCATTGAAGCGTCTCACCCGCCTGACGGAGCCACCGCGACCGAAAGTGCAGTGGGACTACCTGTGTGAGGAGATGCAGTGGCTCTCTGCTGACTTTGCTCAAGAGCGCCGCTGGAAGAGAGGGGTGGCTAGAAAGGTAGGTTAATTATCAGAGTGGTTTTGCACCTAGAAATGTGTTTTACTAGCTCGCTTGAAAGATTAAGAATTCTGTATTTCTGATTATGTGTATATATATGTTTGAAATGTTCTCTGTTGATATGTTGTCAGGTGGTGCGAATGGTGATGCGACACCACGAGGAGCTGAGGCAAAAAGAAGAAAAGGCCAAGAGAGATGAGCATGCAAAAATCAGAAGAGTTGCGTCTTCTATTGCAAAGGAGGTCCGGGCTTTCTGGAGCAGTGTGGAGAAGGTACAGAGGATTCACAAAAACCAAGCAAACAAAACCGTCTGGCTCAATGCTCAGCTGTGGAATTTGAAAGGATCACGGCCTGTGTTTTATTGTTTTTGTCACAGAAATAAAATGCACTTTACTTTTCAGACAATATAATACATACATACTGACCCAATGAGGGAAATAATCAACAGTTTTGCCTACTTTTGTCTAATATTTGTCGTTCAGGCGTTATTTCTAGCTTCTATTGAAATCGCAAAGTAAAATTAAGAGTGCTGGTGTCTTATCTTTTGTCCTTAATAAAGGTGGTGCAGTACAAGCAGCAGTCCAGACTGGAGGAAAAGCGGAAGAAGGCTTTGGACCTTCAGCTGGACTTCATTGTTGGCCAGACTGAGAAATACTCGGACCTCCTCAGCAAGTCACTTGCACACACCAGACTTGCTGAACCTGAACCTGAACCTGAAACTGTCCCCCAGACTCCCAAGAAATCTGTGCCCCCTGCCGTTGATGAGGATGGTAAAAAGCTGTTTTTATAAACCTCATAAATAGAGCTTACTGCCTGCATGTTCTAGCACTGAGGCTGCGTTCAGAGCTGAATCAGTGGGTCAGACAGGGACGTTGTCATAGCTACACACCAGTGATTGAATCTTCTTAAGCGTCCACGGAGGCAAACTGTTTCATGGAGATAAAAAGACGTTCTTCACTGTCAAGGTCATTGCATCTTTGAGAGAATCAGCCATGTTCTTGCATGTCTGTGCAAATCCCACCTGATTACCTGAGCTCAAACGCATCGTGACTAAGAGGAAGTCTAATATTTTTCAGTGCAATAAAACGTTTCTTGGCACAACAGTACCGTACTGAGCACTGTTTGGCAACCGTCAGGCTTGAGACTCGTCAAACCCGTCAGACCAGTCAGCTGCCCGTGTTATCAATGGCAGTTGATTTTCTAGAGCTTGGAGGTGACTTTAGTATAAGCGTTTGCTCAGTCAGAGGAAGGACAGACTTGGCAGTGGTTTATTTCTGTGCGTCAGTAGTCCAGTCCCACTTTAATTTCATTATCTGGCAATGTGTTGTGTGGTGATAAAGTGCAATGACGATCAATGAATAATGTGCTTAGCCATCAAGAATCTCTGTCATTGCAACCCAAACTGAAATTTTCACTAAAATGGGCTGTTTTTGAACCAAATTACTTCGTAACGTATTTCTTGGCTATGAGAAATGCAGCTGAGCCTCTGTGTGGTGCCTTATGAACCCAATTTATTTAGACACATTATATATCTTTCTGTTTCCTAACAGTTATGTACAATATCAATTTTTCAGTACAAAACAATTCTCGTTTCTTTGTGCAGACAGAGACTTTGAGCCTCCCTGTGAGGAGGAGGATGACGAGGAGACCATAGAGGTGGAGGAGCAGCAGGAGGGCAATGACGCTGAGAGCCATCAGAGGGAGATTGAACTGCTGAAGGAGGAGGGCATGCTACCCCTGGACCAATTACTCAGCACCCTCAAACGGCCGCCACAGGTACCTCAACAAACCTGATGGGAATGGGATTGTTGTCTAAAAGTAGCAGACCATTCAACTTAGTTTAAAGTTCTGTTGTTGTCGCAAGCTCTTACAAACGTTTACATGTAACTACAGGGTTAATTTCCCTGTCCATTATGTACTGATTAGCACATTGAAACATTAACAAATACTAATAATCTGAATGAAACTTGGCAAGATCATAAAGATACATTCTGTGTTTTGTTTTTTAAACAGCCTGGGTCATAATTTTGACATGATAAATCAGATGGGTGTTAAAACTCTCCACTTTAAACCAATGTTTAAGTAGGGTTGGGTATTGTTTGTTTGTTTTTTCCTACACTGGTGCTAAAACGATACTTTTTAAAACGGTGCCGGTGCCTGAACTGATTCTTTTGAAAAGATTAAAAAAAAAAGGTGCACAGAACGACAGTCAGCAACATTTAAGAACAACTTGTTTATTGCTAAGGCCATATGGTCACAATTAAATGATTTATTAAAAGTGTAATAATAACTTATAACTAACTTATTTCACCAGTAAATTGCTGGTAAACGTCAAAAACAACCACTAGATTGGAAAAGGGTATTTTACAATAACTTTGAATGCACCACGAGCCTGGCGAGTTTCAAGTGAACTGTGTTGTATTTCCGACAACATGTTGGTGTTGGAATCCTCTACAGTGAAATACAGTCACACTTCACACCGTTTAGCTGTCAGCATTTAACCGTGTTTAATCCAGCTGCTAGCTAACTGTAGGCTAACGTTACCTGCTGTCAAGTGTAACGTTAGTGTTAACTAGCGTCACATGTGGCGATGTGTCTGTTGCCTGTAACGTCTGTTTCGGAGCATCAGAGAGAGGCACAGACATTTAATTGGCACCGAAATCCGCGCTGCTATTTGGTCGTTAAGGCACCGGTGCCTTATTAGCGCCGGGTCTCGGTACCCAACCCTATTTTTAAGCCACACATTTGCATGTGAAAACTGTCCATTGTAAATGTTGGTTAGGGATGTAAATCCATCAAATTAGCTGGAGATAATGCATACAACATGACTGATCACAACTAAAAAAAAAGTAGCTGTTGCTTCCATACAATGACAGAATAACACTTGAAGGTGTCAATATTAATATAATGCCAAAAGAACTGTTACTGCTTTTTGAAATTTGCCCTCTATAATGTTAATTCAAGTCTAAATACTGTTGCATACAAATAACCACTGAGTTCTCCTGATCCGGGCCACAGGTGTTTGCATTTCTTATTGTTAATATTAATAATCACTGAATCATTGGATTACATAGGAGTTGGGCTCAGATGAAGAAAGCTCGGATGAATCCTCTTCATCAGTGGAAGAGGAAGATGGTGAATTTACTGCCAATGAAGAGGATGGTAAGATCGCTCTCAGTATAAGATACTTGTAAACATACTTTTAAATACTTATATCTTGGAAAAGGGGTAAAAACATTGCACAGATGTATTTTGTTGAATGATCTTAAATAAGTCTTAGTGATGAAATATTTGTTGTCTTTTCAGCTGAGGATGAGGAGGACACCATAGCTGCCCAGGAGAAGGTTGAGGGAAATGTGGATCACGCAGAGGAACTGGATGACTTGGCCAAAGAAGGTATTTATGCGTAAAATGGCAAGTGCAATCGCTCATATTGAGTAGCCTCTTGTTGTTGTTCTGTGTATCGCTCTGAAGGTGTTTAAAGTTCTTTTCCCTTGGTTCAAGAGCTACTTTTATTACTGATGAAGAGGGGTTAACTTTTTGTCAACTTCACAATCACTTCCAAAAACATTTACTATAGACAAATCAAAGTAAATGCTTTTTAAATAGTCTATTTTGCTTTCTTTTCTAGGCTTTTGAGACAGTTGGCAAACGTAAACACATCGAAATTATGTTTGAGAGGCACAAACTGGGGCTCCAGTCAGCCAGTGTTCAGCTTTTTGTACTTGACGTTTCAACTGCTAACACAGTCGGGGTTAGGGAGAGGGTGTTAACATGCATATTAGACCTCGGCGTCTTGCCTATTTCAGTCCTGATCTGAACTGAAATATTTCAGGATTTAGGCTTGTTTTCTCCTGAATTTTTTTCAGTCTACTAACCTAAATGCCCAGAGGATGAATACCAGTTCTCATTTGTGCAACTAAAGATATTTTGGCTTCTGAATAAACGAGATAGAACAAATGATTTAGGGCCAAACTTGATGTGCATTTATGTCCTTAATTTTGTCTTTGACTAATATTTTCATACTGTTTTTCTTCAAATTCCAGTATAAATTTACTCTCACAAAGTTAAGATTACAACACAGATTATTCCTGTAGATATACAACATATCCACTGCCTTAAAAAATCAATAAAGCTCCTTTTGCCGATGGAGAACTGTGCGATTTTGGTTAGACAATTCCAGTCAGATCTTTTCACATTTTACTGTATAAAGTTAGCATTTTATAGAATAATTTTTTTTTTTTTTTTTTTTTTTTTTTGAAGCCTCAATATAGCAGAGACACATGCATTTTAAAGTTTGCTATATGTACAAGAACATCATTTCAGTTGATTTAAAGCTCTCCCAGCATAGCGGCTCTTTTTGTGCTTTTCTGTTTTATTGTAGACGTTTATTATCTGTGTGCCAGTTAGCTGCATGTGAATAAGTATTTCATTTAAAAAAAAAAACGGGAGCAGTAAACATCTACCCTGACATCTCTGCTCCCCTTGTAGGCGATATGAGTGTTGAGGAGCTTCTCGAGAAGTACAAAGGAGCGTATGCCTCAGACTTTGATGCTCCGTCTGCATCTGGCTCTAAAGAAAGCTCTGATTCGGAGCTGTCTGGGGACGAGGAGGAAGAGACTGAAGAAGATGAGAGTGATGTGGAAAGCAACACTTCCTCCTCAGGTACTAACCAGCGCACAGGGAATCAAAATAATCTCATATAGTTTGTCTGCTCTCGCTCCGACAAGACAACGTTTCAGGATATAAATATTTCCTTCTGCCTGCCTTTTCCCAGATGGTTTGCTGCTTTTAACACTTTATTATTGAACTCTTTGAACTGTGATTTTTCTCAGAATCGCCAGGAGACAGCGGAGAAGACGATGACAGCGAGAAGGACGAAGAGGAGAGCGAGGAAGAAGACGATGACTGCGGAGATGAAGGGATGGAGGTCTTGCTAAAGGAGGGGGACAACAGCCCACCTGCCTCTAGCTCACGGCCAAAGAAAGAGATCAGCCACATTGCTGCTACTGCAGAGAGCCTGCAGCCTAAAGGCTACACTTTGGCTACTACAAAGGTCAGTCTTGAATATTTAGAAGAATATTTTGTTCTTTTTAGTGACAAAAGACAATTAAATAGCTCATCTTTTATTACAAGTCCATCCAAAATAGTCAAAAAAGTAGGACTTTTAGTATGTATGTATATAAAGAGCAGGATTCTAGTCCTTTTTCAGTTCTGAACCATCATTTTCTCATCTTTTTTTCCCCTATATAAAGGTCAAGACTCCCATTCCGTTCCTGCTTGATGGCACGTTACGAGAATACCAGCACATTGGACTCGACTGGCTGGTCACCATGTTCGAGAAAAAGCTTAATGGCATTCTGGCTGATGAGATGGGCCTGGGCAAGACCATCCAGACCATCGCTCTGCTGGCTCACCTCGCCTGTGAAAAAGGTAACAAACCTTTTAATACATACAGCTGTTGGGCTTGGGATTGTCTTTTCGAAGTGCTACTCATGTTTTTATGCCGTAATTAAACTTGGATGCTCCTCCCTTTGTCATTTAACTTGTGTTTAGGTAACTGGGGCCCTCACCTCATCATCGTTCCCACCAGTGTGATGTTGAACTGGGAGATGGAGCTGAAACGCTGGTGTCCTGGCTTTAAAATCCTCACTTACTTTGGCAGCCAAAAGGAGAGAAAGCTAAAGAGACAGGTAATGAGTTTTTTATTTTTTTGGGGGGCATTTTAGGCCTTTAATTCTACAGGACAGATGAAGACGTGAAAGGGGAGAGAGGGGGGGAATGACATGCAGCAAAGGGCCGCAGGTCGGTGTCGAACCTGTGGCCGCTGCGTCGAGGAATACACCTCTATATATGTGCTACCAACTGAGCTAACCCGGCCACAGTTATTTGTTTATTAATGGTAAAGATGATTGTTTAACGGTAATTATATTTAGCCCAGGTGTGATTTTAATTATTTGTACATTTTGCTGTATTTCTGGTGAACAATTGTGTTCACCAGAACACAATTGTTTTTTTTTTCTTCTTCTGCTTTATGTTCATAAAGCCCAATCTGTTTCGTGCGGTGCATTCATACGGGATAAGCAAAGTATTTTACTCAAGTTTACTGATATTAACCCCCACATATGACAGCACAGCTGTCAAAACTTTCATTTATAATTGCCAACAGAGCTAATAAAACACCGAATCACAGAGATGCCTATTCGCACAGGACTAATATTATCACACAACCTCTGTGTTTTGCGAAATATGGTAGATAATTTGCGGTGGAATTTTTACATGACAAATGATAGACATAGCAGATCCGCACGGGATTATGATCACAAACGACCGCAGCAATTGTTACAAATTACTGGAGTTCCCCAGGTAATACTAGTCCAGTGTGAATAGGGCTTAAGTACCTAATAAAACCCAGATGCAGCCTTTCCTTTCCACTATAGGTACTTGTGATGGATGTGGTAATAGTGTGTTTTCTAAAATGTGTATTATTTCTACTGAACTGTATTGTTTTGTTTTATTCTTAGGGCTGGACGAAGCCAAATGCTTTCCACGTGTGCATCACTTCGTACAAGTTGGTGCTGCAGGATCACCAAGCGTTCCGGCGCAAGTCTTGGCGATACCTGATTCTAGATGAGGCACAAAATATCAAGAACTTCAAGTCCCAACGCTGGCAGAGCTTGCTGAACTTCAACAGGTCAGTAGAGCTGGGTGTTTTTGTATTCTCAGAAGAAGAAATGTACAAACTTCAGGGCTCCGTAATTATCAAACAATGAATGTCCTATCTCTGCTTTAAACCTCCAAAATTAACCACCACAAAAAAAGTGAGCACTGTTGTTAGAAGAAACATCGGTGGATCTACAAACTTGGTCACGTCATCAGTGATGTAATGTTGTTTCATCAGCTCTGTGAACATTATACATTCAGTTGGACCAGCCAGGAATGATTAGTCCTTGTCTCGTGTCCAAGGATTGTTGCTTAAGACTCGAGCACGTCTCAGGACATAACACCCTTGTATCTGCAGAACATGCGTGAGCTTTCCAGAATCATTGTATCTTACTTTGTGTGCTGTGTCCCTTACATTTTAAACAGGGGAATACTGCTGACATGCTGGTATAAAGATCCTACTTTTTGTTATATACTGTAGACAGGAAAACATAATGTCCTTACAATTCACACCGTCTCCTAATATGTTAATCAGTGAGTGATAGCAGGTTTTAATAAATGTGGTTGTAAAAGATGCTAAGTCAAGTTTAAATGCACAGGCACAGTGTGACTTTGTAAAAAGGTTGAAAGAAATCAGTTCTTCAAATGATAATTTGTCAGTTGGTAGTGCGAGATGGTCAATAATCGTATGATTGGTGGTTTAATCCCCGCCAACTCCTGTCTGGATGTCAAAGTGTCCTTGAGCCCTAACAGCTCCTGAGGTGGGTAAAGAAAAATGGTAAGTTGCTTCAGTGTCTGCCAGATGAATACAATGTAAAGTCCAAAAGGTCAGTTTCGTGGACATCAAAAACCTTTTTTAGGACATAATAAACGTCAGACTTCTCTCTGGTGGTGTTTAAAACATAACCTGTAGCTTAGAAAGACATCACACCGAGATCTTGTACAGATGTCAGTAATGCATGCGGTGTAGAAGCAGGATGAGTTTTCACTCGTTTATAAACAGGGTTTGCTGCGATTTGAAGCAAGAAGACGGGAAGCACATTTCAGACAAAAAAAACATCTTTGTTCATATTATTTACTGGTCACATTTTATTTATTTTTTAATACCCTCACTGTGTTCGAAACCGTTCCCTCATTCACTCACTCACTATTCCTTATGTAGTGTTTATTAAGTAGTGAACTATTTAGGGAACGATCAAACAAGATTTCAGACACTACGCTGAAGGCACATCGTTGCGTGACTTGCGTCAGGAGATGCGAAAAAAGCCAATGTGCATTCAGCTGTAGAGTTTTAAACATGTTTGACTTTCAATGCCCCCAAGCATTTTTGTGTGTGTGTGTGTGTGTGTGTGTGTGTGTGTGTGTGTGTGTGTGTGTGTGTGTGTGTGTGTGTGTGTGTGTGTGTGTGTGTGTGTGTGTGTGTGTGTGTGTGTGTGTGTGTGTGTGTGTGAGAACCAGCTAATCTTACAAATAGAAATGCTTTTTCTCATCAAAGTGGCTGTAATTGGACTAACATGCCATCATTTGGCTGGTGGTCTGTTCCAGGTGGTAATTTCTCACTGTTACACAGAGCTTGAGCACACAAGGAGGCGCACACACCGTTTTATTACACACAAGATGAGCCCCGATACAAAACATTTGCAGTGTTTCCCCTAGGTTGACTGCTTTATGAATTGGATCCACCCCGCAGCACTTATTTTAAAAAGAAAATACGTCGCTTTTAAATCTGGTTGGCCTGTTACTCCCATTCTTTTCCTTACAAGCAATGTAGCATTTAAAAGGCTATTTTTTGAGTCCGGCGCAGTGCTTACTCCACACAAACGCTACAAAACATCCCTTTCAGTAAACTTCACGGAGAACAATGAAGGCAGAACGGCATCACCGATCTGTTTTTAAACCGAATATCCTCTGGTCCAGCTCTGCTTAAAACTGATACTGATAAACCTTTTATTGTCTTTGCACAGAGACCCAAACAATTAAAGTGTAAGTGCCACAACTGAGGGTGCATTAGGCATTAGGCCGGACTGCTCACATCCTGCCTACCCTCTGTTTGACCTGCTGCCCTCTGGCAGGCGCTACAGGTCAATAAAGACCAGGACAAACAGACTCAGGAACAGCTTCTTTCCACAAGCCATCAACACACTCACTAGCACCAGGAAACACCTTTTGTAAATTACAAACGGTTTAAATACACCGAAAATTGCTGTGGAAAGTTTTTTACCTTTTTATGAATATACACAATATTAGATTCTTTTGAGTTTTGTTTTGACATCAAATATTCTATAATCAATATTGTGATTGATCGCAGTGATTGAACCCACGCGTCTTTCAGCTCATCTTTTTGGCTTTAAGGCCTGTGACTGTACTGTTTAGGTGTCATCCTACAGCTTTCATTAGCAGCATCAAACTCTTATAAAGTTTGTGTTCACTACCTGCTAACCACACAGACACAGTTGGAGACTAGTTGGTGGACATAGTGGAGCGCTTAAAAGACAGATATTTCCCTCAGGAGTTGGTCGAGACCAAAAGTAGAAGGAGAGTGAATACAAGGACACAAACGCAGCTCCAAATGTATGTTTACGGTTCTCCGGTTCTGCTGGATGTAAAGATAAGCAGCTCTTTGCCATATAAACCTTTTTATAAGGTTATTAGGTCAATGTGTTAACACCTTGTTGCACAAAAGTGGCCAAAAAAACAAACAATCAATGCAGGTTTAATGAGTCTTAAGCATCAGGTTTTCCTCTCCATCCATTTCTTCTCCCTTGTCTTCTGTAATCCTAATTCTATAAACTTCGCCCCATATATTTAACCGTCTACGTTGATCTCTTCCTATTACAGCCACCGGCGACTGTTGCTGACGGGAACCCCTCTCCAGAACAGCCTGATGGAGTTGTGGTCCCTGATGCACTTCCTGATGCCCCACGTCTTCCAGTCCCACCGCGAGTTCAAAGAGTGGTTCTCCAACCCGCTGACAGGAATGATCGAGGGCAGTCAGGAGTACAACGAGGGCCTGGTCAAGAGGCTCCACAAGGTGCTGAGGCCGTTCTTGCTCAGGAGGATCAAGATTGACGTGGAGAAGCAGATGCCCAAGAAATACGAACACGTGGTGCGCTGTCGCCTCTCCAAGAGACAACGCTTTCTCTACGATGACTTCATGGCACAGGCCTCGTGAGTTACGCCGCAGTTGTGTTGACTTTAGAGATGATGCAGCACACAGAAATAATGTTTGGTTCTTTTTATTTAATCAAAAATGTATTATGAAGCCTCCTCTCCTACGTTTTTGTAAAATGGATATTTTCCTATATTGGTTGTTAATTCTCAGATTCTCCTGCTTTTCCGGTCTTTGAAATATACACTTAGTTGCCAGAGAAGTGTTTCTGTAATGGGGTGGACAAAAAAAATTGAAACCTGTAACGCTATGCAGTCCAACAGCACCACAATCTACATCCCTCAAAATGATCATTCAGTGGAATCGACACCTTTTCTAACAGGGAGGATTTATTGCAGGATGTTAACTTTACCTGCGTTAACTTTACCTTGGTCTACCTAATAAACTGGCAACTGAGTGTATTTATTAAATGAAGGCAAGGACTAAATCTGTGACCGTATTATGGAGTATTCTTTTTGATTTATTTGCCTAAAATTGGGGCTTGGAATTATATTTATTTTTACATAAAAAGGAGATGTTTAAACATACCTTTTTACCCGTATGTTAATAATTCCCTATGATAACTATTATTTCTTTTGTTGTTCATATTACGAGCTTGCTCTCTCCGTTCATCGCCCTTTTGTTTCTGATTCACAGGACCCGGGAGACGCTGGCCAGCGGTCACTTCATGTCTGTGATAAACATCCTAATGCAGCTCCGCAAAGTGTGCAACCACCCCAACCTGTTCGACCCTCGACCCATCCAGTCGCCCTTCATCACGAAGCCCATTGTTTTCCATACAGCCTCCTTGGTGCAGGACGCCCTGGAGGTCTCCCCTTTAAAGGTAAGCATGAAAGGAAAACAAAAAAGGGTTAATTTGGTCAGAAAATCAAGCAGACTTGATAGGGGAAAATAAAATTGTGTACGTTTTTGCGTCCTCAGCGCTGCGATCTTTCCATGTTTGACCTTGTGGGTTTGGAGAGCTGCGTGTCCCGGTACCAGGCAGATGTCTTCCTGCCACGACACAAGGTCAGCCGCCAACTAATCCAGGAGATCATGGACTCCCCTGAACCCCCTCCGAGACCCAGACCAGTGCGCATGAAGGTCAACAGGTACATATATACATACATACATACATACATACATACATACATACATACATACATACATACATACATACACAAGTTGTGCAGGAAAATTGCTTCCACAGAAAGTTACAACTGAGCCTACACAACTACTTGCAACAGGCTGGTCTGCAGCGTTCTGAAACCTGCCATTTCCCACCAATCCGACGAGACAGCGTGTCCTCTCCATAGCAAGGACTCTTTGAAACTTCCGACTTTCAGGCTATTTTGTAGCTGGATATATAATTTGTTGCGTCAAAATCTGAATGTGGATATGGTTAGTGATGGTGAGCTGCTTGCTACAGTTGGATTTCTGGTGACGAATCTGCAAAGAATTACGCTTTTATTTCTCTGATTCACTGCTTTGTTCTAACGCTGCTCCCACATAACGTTACTGTGCTCGCTGGCGGTGGTTGAGCCTCCGTCTAAAACTCTGCCATTTCGACCAGTTGACAGTTCGTAACATAGAAATAAAATGGGCTATGGATCATTTTATTTCTATAGTTTCTAGCTGACTTTACAACCTGACTTTGCTATTAGCTGTTAAAACGGGTGACGTCCTTTACGTTCTTAAACCAGCAACTGGTAACTTGAGAAGCTGAAACGCAGGTGCCGTAATCAGCCGGCTTGAGTCGAGCTGAGAAGGGCCGGTTCAGACCGCTGCAACTGTTCCCTGCAGCGTTCTAAAACGGTTTTGCAAATGTTTGGTCTGAACTGGGCTTTGAAAGCTCAATGTGTTGGTGAAGAAAAGCGGACCAACATTTTGCAGCCAACAAAAGTCTATCAGGATTATTTAGCTAAAAAGTATGTCAATTCTCTTACTTAATATATTTCCTCAAGAAATGGACTGAAAAGTTCAACACTTAAGAACGTTATGAAAGTACCTAAAATGCATAGAAATTAGTGGACAGGCCACCATTATTGGTGTAAATGTTAAATTGTTGTCTAGCCGCAGCTCTGCCTACAAGCAATCAAACTAGATAATCTATCAATAGTGTTAATGGCAGTGGGAACAAATGTGCTGTTAGTGCCAGGAGTGAAAGTGCAATTGATTTTTCTTCAGCTTCCCTGTTGCGTATTCCAGCAGCCAACCTTTTAATCACACACACACACACACACACACACACACACACACACACACAGAAGCGTATTTTTCTTTTGTTTGGGCTAACAAATTGCAGCTTTTTGAATAATGGACTTAAAAAAAATGTAATTCAAATTTTCAAATATTAAAAATATAATAAGCTGTCAGAAGTGCAGTCGGTGGATAATGATAATAGGTTTTAACCCTTGTGTTGTCTTCAACCTTGAAAAAGGACGTTTTGACGTCTTGTTTCGGTTTTGCTTTTTCCAACGTTTAAAATTAAAAAAAATTTCTTCTACACATTTTCAGCGCTTATTTCTACGTCCCATATTTTCTGATATAAAACAAAAATTTAAAACTGGTCAATGTGAACCGAAGTCAACACAAGGGTTAATACGTGTAAAATGTATGAATTCATCATTTGATCTTTTGTATGTTGGTCTGTCTGTGTTTCAGGATGTTCCAGTCGCCTCCTAAAAGTGATAATCGAGCGGTCCTACTGATGAACAAGCCTACCTGCTCGGTACCCCCTGCAACACAGACCCCCAAACCTCCTCCAGTTACTGAAGTCCCCTCAACCCCTGCCCCTGTAGTTCAACAAGGCAAGTGAAGGGAAAAAAATTATTTACCCTAGACATGTATTTTGCAGTTGCAGATCTTTTTATTTTTTACGTAATTTTCGGAATGTCCTTTTTCATTTTTTTTTTTTAGTGGTGTGTTCAGTGTCGACCACGGCTGCTACTCGCCCATCCCTGCATCTTTCAGCTCAGACTGCAGTGAGAGCCAGCGCTCCAAAGCCAGTGCTGACCGTACGGCCTCCTGCTGCCCCATGCACAGCCGGCATCCCGGCTCATCCCGGTCCAAACCCCGGCAGTGTCCTGCCCCAGAGGGTTCTGCTCAGTCCAGATATGCAGGCTAGGTTGCCCTGTAAGTCCACACTGATGTCCTTTTTAGTTCAGTTATTTGTCTTTCAGAACAGCTCACGTGTTATCTCCTTTAAACTCCACCCTGGATGATAGCTGTCAGTTTGATTTAATATTCTGAGTACTTTTGTAACTTTTTATTTGTTTTGAGTCAGTCCAGCAGCTACATATGCACACACCTTTTCTAAACAAACATCATACACACTGGTCCTTGTTCACAACCTTGTGCTCCACCGTTGTAAAGACTTTTATCTTTAACTCATAACAATAACTGACTTTGGAGTAAACTGAATCTAATATTGTTTCTAATCCACGTCGTCTTTCCATGTTCCTTCCTAAGCTGGTGAGGTGGTGAGCATAGCCCAGCTTGCCTCCCTGGCAGGGCGACCTGTGTCGTCCTGCCAGGGCAGTAAACCCGTCACCTTCCAGCTTCAGGGCAACAAGCTGACTCTGTCTGGAGCCCAGATCCACCAGGTCCCAGCAGCTTCTCCACGCCCAGTTCACGGTTCGTGTTAAACTACCTCGTACTTACTGTGGGTGAATGAAAGGAGGGTTTTTTTTCTGTCATTTAATTCCATTTAGGTTAGTTAATTCCCCCCCTCTCTCCCCCCTTTCATGTCTTCAGCTGTCCTGTCAAATAAAGGCCTAAAATGCCCAAAAAATTCTTTTAAAAAGTGGATCACAATATGTTATCTGGATATTATTTGGCTTCACACCAGATACCAAAATACAAATTATAGGGAAATGTTTTCATTATAATAATTAATAATAATAATAATAATAATAATTATTATTATTATTATTATTATTATTATTATTAAGTGAAACTAAATTAGTTTTTTAAACCTTATTAAATCTGTGCTGCAGTATGGATAATGACATTAACGGTTAAAACATTTTCGTCGATGCTTCTTCAGAATAAACAAAAGTGCAATTTACAACAATAATTGTGACAGTGAAACGCAATATTAAAGGTGGAGTCTGCGATTCTGGAAAACTATTTCTGATATTTGATCTCTACACCCAAGCAAATACCCCTCACGTCAGTGCTCCTTTAGAACGTTAGCATGTGCCAGATTTAGCGTCTCTCTCTTTCCGCTGCCTTTCTCTTTTTACATCCCTGTCCTGTGCACGAGCACGAGCAGAATAGTGTAGTGTGCCCTGGTCAGAACGACCAGGGCAAATGTTTTCCATTTATAGACCAGGGTCTGTGTGTGAACACCAGGTTTTTTTTTTTTTTTTTTTTTTTCAGTGTGCACACAACGGACAGCAAGCTGACTGTGAGGAGCTATTCACTGAATTTGACAAAGCTCTACGTTTTTATATATTAAATTAATTTAATCTATTTAAACCTGATCTCCCAATGAAGAAATAATTTAAGTCATTGGGTATTGTGTGCAGTAATGTGGTTATTTGAGAATCTGAGGAGCAAAAGTCTCTGATTATAACCCGTCTGACTCACTGCAGGTAATGTGATGCATCTGGTGTCCAGCGGGGTGCAGCACCACCTCATCAGCCAGCCGGCCCAGGTGGCTGTCCAGAGCGCCGCCACCACACATCCTGCAAACACCTCAACTGCTCCACCTACCAATCGGCTGCCGCACAATGCCGTAGCACAAGGTTTGCGCTGTCTTTCATGTTCTGCCTCTCAACAGACAGACCCATTATCTTAAATTATCTTAAAAGGCTTTCATTCAATTCTGCCCTTAAAATGTCTGAATTAGCCAAATCATTTTTAACTTTTGACTCTCACTTTTGACTCAGACTTAGAAATGTTTTTTTGGACGTTATCCCATGACGACCTCCGTCAGGAAATCAATTTAAATCATATCTTTTGAAGTTTTCAGCATTGTATCTGTTTAATAAAGAAGCTCACAGCTGATATGTTTTACGTTTCCTCAGTGCCCCCCGCCATGGTGAGCAGCCCCGGCGTTGTGAAGATCGTTGTGCGTCAGACAGCAGGCAAGGACGGCGGGCCTGTGCCCACCCTGGCAGTGGCCCCTTCCCCTCGTGTTGCTCCTCATACTTCCCTTTCCCCGCACCCCCACGCCAACACAACCTCTGTCAGAAGCACTGCCCCACTGCAAATTGTCCAGCGCACCCCTGGTCCTGCTACTGCCCACTACACCATAGCTCCTCCCGGAATCCTTAGCTCAACCCCAAACCAGCCCCACCCCCCTCGCCCCGTCCTCAAAGTAGTGCAGCCTCCTCCATCAAGCACAGAGCAGCCAGGTGAGAGAACGAGCTCGAGCTTTTATTCTCTCTGAGCTATGATTCATAACGCTGTATGTATGTATGTATGCATGCATGCATGCATGCCAAGCAGAACTGGGTCAGATCGTTATGGCAACTAATCTTTAGTAATTTATTTTCTTCCCTACTATCCCATTTTTATTTTTATTTTTTTAAATCTGCTTAGAGTTCTAGATGTGTGCAGCGTGTTATGTAAGAGGAAACATGCAGAAACGTTTAGGCAGTTACAGGAAGCCGTTGAGTAGTCTCAGTGTCTATGGCAAGTTACAAGTCAGACGAAGTTGGTATACCATAAGGACTGCAGTCTATTCACTGGGTGTTGAATCCAAAATCTGCAAGTCGTTTGCAAACAATAAATTCACTATTGTACTGAGTTTAAAGATCAGATCTGACCGCAAAAGCTTATTGATTTTGGGAGAAATTGTTTCTCTTTTTTAACTTAATGAAATCCATGGTCATTTTTTCAAGTGAATGGCTGCTGGGAGTGCTGCAGAATTATTTTAGCTGTTATTTACACCGCTCTGATTTGTTCTCTCCCCTCAGCTCCAGTCCAGCTGGCCTCCTCGTCCTCTGCGTCAAAGGCTTCTTCATCAGCACCACGTGACGGCAGCAGTCAAACACCAGTTACCACGAAGTCGAGGCCCAGTACAAGTGCAAGAGCTTTCCCTCCACCCAGGAGAGTCCCTCGACCACCTCCTCGTTCTCCGTTCTACATGGTAAGCAAGTTCATCTACAGACCAAAGCAAAAACACACTAGAGTAGTTACATTCTTCCATTTTTAAGGTGATTTATCTCATCACGTATTTTAACAGCACATCTCTCGCAGTAAATACAATCGGTGCTGTTTTAGCATCTTGTGTTCCAGCTCTTTACCTGGCTAATGTTTACCTTCTTTTACCCGACAGCCATGGCTGGCAGACTGCCATAAACAGCAGCGCAACAGCCGGCTGGACTTCATCATTCGAGTCAACGAGAACCACTGCGCGGCAAAGCCCATGTACGGCCGGGAGGTTTTGAACTTTTTGACTTTTCTGCCTGGTCCCCGTCCCTCGCCAGGCGCCCTGAGCTCTGAGGGGGAGTGGGGCCGCTCGGGCCACAGCAGCTGTCTGTTCGCCCAGTGGCAAAACAAATTTGACTTCTGGCTTCAGAGTCATGCTGTGAGAGAGGCCATCCACAGCATTGATGACAGACTGGAGCTGCTCAATGATCTCATAGACAGGTAGATAACTGTTGATTGGTTTACATGTTCTGTGGATACAAGAGCTTCGAGTAAGAGGAAAGATTTGTGACATAATGGTTATTTACTGTGCCCCATTTTAGGTTTACATTTGCGATTCCCCCAGTGGAGGCTCCTCCGATCTCCATGCACTGCTGCCATCCTCCTCCCTCTGTAAGCCACAAGCAGGCAGTCTTCTCCACCCTGCTGTCAGCTCAAGTCACTCCGCTTACTCGCAGTCTCCATCGTATCCAGTGTTACATGCGGACCCAGTTCCCAGACCTGAGGCTCATACAGTATGACTGTGGTAAGGTCTTGATACTAAGGTTTGATACCAAGAGCAGTAATACTCCAAAGAAAACTCACAGCAGCGAGCATCGTTGTGCTTTATTTAGTCTTAATGTGATAGCAGACAATTATATACTTATTATTTATCTATTTATTAAGTCATAAAATTGCCTTCTTGAATCAAATTGTTTCTGCTCTTAAAGCTCTGGTCACCCCTGGCTGATGCTTCAGGGAAGCCTGCTTTCACATTTAGTCTTACAAAATCATCTCCATAAGTTCCCCCTACTAGCTTGTTTTTATAGATGTGTTCTGCCTGTGTGTTGTTTCCTAGTAGTGGCAACTCTGTTTTTCAAAATAAATAATGTGCATTCTTACGGTGTGCAGGTAAGCTGCAGACTCTCCACACTTTGCTGCGAAAGCTGAAGACAGGAGGTCACAGAGTGTTGATCTTCACGCAGATGACGCGTATGTTAGATGTGCTGGAGCAGTTCCTCAACTACCACGGACACATCTACCTCCGTCTGGATGGCAGCACCCGTGTGGAGCAGAGACAGGTTAGTGCTAACGGTATTTTCAAACAACCATGTGTGAAAATAGAATTATTACTGCCTTCACCAAACCAAGCTGAATATTTAAGTCTCATCTTCCTCCTCATATACTGAAAAAGAAAGGAAAATATTCAACAAAAAATCAAGTTGGGGTCCAGTCAGTCTGCCATCACTTAATGGTTATTCTCTGTGCATCTTCTCACTTCTCCTTCAGTCTCTAATGGAGCGCTTCAACGCAGACCGGCGTATTTTCTGCTTCATTTTATCAACTCGCAGCGGAGGTGTAGGGGTGAACCTGACTGGGGCCGACACAGTAGTTTTCTACGACAGTGACTGGAACCCCACCATGGATGCTCAGGCACAGGACCGCTGCCACCGAATCGGCCAGACCAGAGACGTCCACATCTACAGGTGACGCCATAAAAGTGCATTTACATGAGCAATACATTTGTGACTTTTTTTTTTTTTTTTTTTTCTCAAAGCTAGGTTTTTTTTGTCCAAATGTAGATCCACGCGTGATTTTTAAGGAGGGAAGTGGTGCCAGGATGCCACAATTTACCTTCAGGAGATGTTGTAATTCTAATCTCAAGAAAACATACTGGAAAGTCCCCACACTCCCATTTCCCTCGTGGCAGACATGTGAATGCCATTGCAGTAAAAAAATCAACATTGATAATTAATGTCTGTCAGCAACCATGCTAGTAGTCCAGCACGCACAATACCTAGGTCCTAGAAAACGTACACCTAAAAAAAAAAAAAAAAAAAAAAAAAAGTCTGTCTGGGTAGGACATATAAAGAGCCTTTTTCACAAAGTTAAATAGCAGATAAGGAAACTATGAGACTTCAGATACATGATGTGACAGGAGAGCAGGAAATGGCATTTTTTTAATTGTCAATCAGTACCCATGTTATTTTAAGGCTATGGTATTTGCTAAAATTCCCCATAAAGAAATTTGATTTCAACAACCTATTAATGTTTTTTTTTTTTTTTTTATGTTTCTCTTCAGGCTGATCAGTGAGCGAACAGTGGAGGAGAACATTTTAAAGAAAGCCAATCAGAAGAGGATGCTGGGAGATATGGCTATTGAAGGAGGAAACTTTACCACTGCCTTCTTCAAACAGGTAGGCATTTACAGTGGACGTGCTTTGCATACATAACCTATTTATTTCACTAACAATAGCCTTTGTTTTGACCTGATATCATGGGACACAGGACACCATTTACCACACCTCACTGTTTCCGGCTGCACGTAATATAAAAGTGCAGAGGTTCACGTTAAATTTAACGTACAAAGTATCTTAATTTCTCTTGTTAATTTCTCTCCTCTATCTAAACACCTGTTAATAATGTGACGATGAATCATTGGTTTATCCAAACACAAACATGTAGGGGTGTGCTTGATGACTGAGCACATAAAGAAATGTTTTTCATTGCAGAAACACAGGCTATGTCCTCTTCCCCTTTCATTAAACGTGGTCAGATCTCCCTTTTCAAGTAATACCACTTGACACCATTAGCATAGCTGCTCTTGTTGAGTATTTCAATGTCAGGACATTTAGCTGTTCAAGGGCCTCTTATTTTAGTTTTTATCCCGTCAAGTACACAGACCCATTTTCCTTCACTGAATGAGTCTCATTTTCACTTTGTTCCTCAGCAAACCATCCGAGAGCTGTTTGATATGAACGAAGGGGAGAGGAGGGATGTGGCAGCGGAGCTATCAGTGCCCCAACCCGAGGAGGAAGAGGCTGTCAACAAACAGAGCACCACCATTCTGGAGCAGGTTAGATGCATCACATATACCAACAAATATTCTGTATGTAGCACCTAACATTTGGTAATTATCCCAATCGTTATTTTGCAGCACAGGACAAAGTTGAACAATCTCCTTGTTGTTAAATTTGAAAATTATACATGTCAAAATTAAGCAGGACTGCTGTATTTTATGGGACTTGCTGATGTTAAATGGCCAAACCATAGACTGTATATAAAGATGGACAACGCGTCTCCACTTCCTCCCACTTTACAAAAGTGAAGCCAAAATATCTCGGATACGGGCGCTGCCATCTAGTAATTTTGGAGTCAGAGTCTGCACAGTAGTCATTGGGCAGTGGAGTCGCTTTATCAAAGTCCCGCCCATACACCCGCCCGACCAATCGCGAGCAAGTCACAGCTCTCAGTGATGACGTTTCACCCCATTTTTATAAAAACCAAACTGATCAAAAAAAATGAACACTTTAACAAACATCAGCGTGATCAGAATTACCTAAAATTAGTTTGGTCCATGTCCCATCCACTAACATGAAAAGGGCGGGATTTATGACTGCAGCCAGCCACCAGGGGGCTGTTGAGACGTTTTGACTTCACTTACACAGTCTATACATCAACTCCAAACGTATTAACCTAAACCTCAATCAATACTGTCAAAACAAAGCTGTTCTATCAAATATGGTGTATATATTAACCTGATCATCTTGAAATGATTGTCGCAGGCCCTGTGTCGTGCTGAAGATGAGGAGGACATAGTCGCAGCCTCACAGGCCAAGGCAGAGCAGGTGGCAGAACTGGCGGAGTTCAACGAGAACATACCGCTGGATGATGGAGGGGAGCAGGAGGAAGTGGAGGAGCTCTCGAAGGCCGAGCAGGAAATTGCTGCTCTGGTGGAGCAGGTGAATGATCATTCTGTTGTTGAATTATTAATTTAAAATCGAGAATAGAACATTGGTTTGAGCTCTTGAACGACTGGGGAATACATCTTTGACATAAAAAATAAATAGTTTCTCTTCACAGCAGAAACGATAACATCGGTGAGGCATTCTTGTCAGTGAAGATGGGGGTATTTCTGCTGTATATCTGCATTTATGTTATAATTTATGCTCTGTTAACACAACATTTGCTCTGCTTATCTCTAGCTCACTCCCATTGAACGCTACGCCATGAACTTCCTGGAAGCCTCATTGGAAGACGTATGCAAGGAGGAGTTGAAGCAGGCTGAGGTAACGCCACATCTTCACCTCATAAATAACAGATGTGTGTCCCATCAGCTCGGCTTTCTAAAAGTTTAAGATAAATTCAACTTTGACTTCAGACTCCTGTTAATTCCTATCCTCAACACAAAGGAACAAGGGTGTACAAAGTAACAGAAACCGATACTGTTGTCTTAAGATCAATACTACGGCTGCAACTAGTGGTTATCTTCATGTTGCCTGGTCAACAGTCAAAAACTTAAAAATAATGAATTTACCATGATATAAAACTAAGAAAGTATTAAACCTTCACATGTGACAAACTGTAACCAGAAAATATTTGGAATTTTTTTGCTTGATAATTGGCCTGAATTAAGTTATCAAAATGACTTCTCTGTCAATCGACCAATCCATTAATTGACTCATTTTATCGTTTCAGCACTGCTAAATACCATTCTGGTGAAATTCATAATTTTGGATTTGACTCAGGTGTTTATTCAACTTGAATGCCATCAATGACTTAAAAGTAATAAAGGGGTATTGGTCTAACAACTTGCTTTTTGTTCTATTGTTAGATGTTTAAGTACTTTGTCCAACCCTGTAGTCCCTCAGAACCAAAACATTAAGACATTTGATCAGTTTTGTAGAAACCAAACTTCAAACAATCTGTCTGTTTAGGAGCAAGTGGAGGCTGCCAGGAAGGGCCTGGACCAGGCCAAGGAAGAGGGCCTGAAGCTCCACGCTTCATCCGATGACGAGGACGATGACTTTCTGTCACCGCCAGCGTCTGTGGAGCCTACTCAGCCAGCCCGCCGAGGCCGTAAACCCAAGGACAAGGACAAGGACAAGGTTGTCACCTCTACCAGGACTAGCGGTCGGCTGCGTGGGGCTTCGCCCGAAACGGAGTCTGAGACGTCCCCGAGAGAAGTGCCAGAAAGACTCCGCTGTGGTCTGAGAGGACGAGGATCTGCCAAAGACGCCGCGTCTACCACCCCGTCCCGCACAGACCATCACAAAACCTCTTCATCGACCAGGCTTCAGGATTCCTCCAAATCTACGAAAGCCTCGTCTCCTGCCAGAGATCACCAGGCGATCAAAATGAGGACTCTGCCAAACCGCTCCCATCCAAGTCCAGTGCCTTCCCCTCCTACCACCTCTCCCCCTGGAGGGAAACAACCATATGCTGGGGAGACTGACGGCAAGACCTCCAAAGCCTGCAGAGAGGAGAAAGACGGGGAGAATGAGAGGAGGCTGTCTGAGTCTTCGCTAGAATCCAGCTGCCCATTGGACCAACAGGCAAAAGATGAGGACACCAAAGACAACAGCGCCATGTCTCCCCCCTCCACCAGCTCCCGGTCACCTCGCAAGCGACAGTCAGCAGACGGTGAAGTCCTGCGCGGCTTGGTTGAAGACTCTCCATCAGCCAAAGTCCTGCGGAAGCTTCCAGGGAGGCTGGTCACGGTAGTGGAGGAGAAGGAGCCAAGAAGGAGGAGGCGGAGAGGAAGCGGCACTGGAGGTGGAGCTTCTTCAGAGGAGGCAACCGTGGAGGAGAACACTGCCGGATTGGTCGACGAACCAAACAAAGACAACCAGTCACCATTGGGCCCTGACTGTAAAGCTAAAGGGGCCATTACCAAATCTCCTCAGGACCAAGACTCAAGTCAGTCTGTGCACCCGCCGCCTGTCAGAAGTTATCCTCCATATTCCCCACCCCATCTTTCTCCGGACATGCCTGTGCTGAGAAATCTTCCTGTACGGCGCAGGTTGGAAACTGAATCTCGCATGGCCGCCCAGCTTGTAGAGCAACAGCAGCAACTGGGTCGAGGAAGAGGAGGGAACCAGTCCAGAAAAACTGACCTACCACCTGGCAAAGACTCACCCTCTACAGAGTCCAGTGTGAATTCTCTTGTGACACCTTTGAAAAGAAAGAGGGGCCGGCCCCCTAAGACTCCTCCTACGTTACCTGAGTCTGACAACACAGTGGCCGCTTCCACACAGCCCACCTTGCCAGTTGAGGAGGGGAACCCCCCTCTCTCCCCAAAACGTAAGAGGGGTCGTCCTCGCAAAGACTCCACAACCACGCCAGAAACTGTCAGTGAAGAACAAAACTCTAAAAATGAGACCGCTACTACCGGTGTATCTGGAATATCAAAAACGGATGCCAGCACAGAGTCGACTGTCTTGTCTCCCCACAAGTCGGAGACCCCTATAGCTGCTGTTGTCACTACAAGTCAGGCCTCCCAGTCTACCAAAAATGAGGAAACGGACACTAAGACTAAGGTTTCAGCCCCTGCTCCAAATCCAGAAGGAGCCCCCACAACAACAACAACAACAACAACAACAACAGATAAAGCTTCTACACCAACAGTCACAGCTTTAGTCAAAGCACCCACAGCACCTGCACCCCTTCCTGTGGTTGCCTCCACATCAGCCTTGGCCCAATTTGTTAGTTCAGCTACAGCTCCAAGCTCAGACACAGCGTCAACGCAGGTGTCCTCTGCGTACCCTGTCACCCTTTCTATGTCTATTAGCCCCGTTGTTGCTCCCCCCACTTCTACAACTCCAGTGCCACCTGCCAGCGCTGTCGCACCAACTCTTGCAGTCACAAAACCAACACTTGTGGTTTCCACTGCTCCTAAAGCTCCCGTAGAGCTGAAACCTTCAGGTTATACAGCAACAGACTCTGCCAAAACCACCACACCAGCTGCTACCACTCCATCGGCTGTGTCGTCTTCTGCCGCGGCTGTCAGCGCAGTTCCAACATCAGTACCTGCCACAACGATTACAGAAGCTGCTAACGTAATGTCAAAAACAGTCAGCGTGACACCAGCAGTCACTACTACTACTACTACTACTACAGTAAAATCGGTCACAACTAAAACTACGGCTGTTAAGGACTTGCCGCAAGCTTCTGCTCTTTCACCGACTACATCCACCACAGCTGCTGTATCCTCTGCTCCAACTTCTCTATCTTCCGCTCCAACTGCCACCCAGAAGGTTTCTGCTACATCTACCCTAGCTGCTGTATCCTCTGCCCCAGCTGCTGTATCCTCTGCTCGAACTTCTCTATCATCAGCTCCAACTGCCACCCAGAAGGTTCCTGCTATAACGTCTCCAGCTACTGTATCAGCCACCCTATGTACTGAATCCTCTGCCCCAGTTACTGTATCCTGCGCCCCATGTACTGCATCCTCTGCCCCAGCTACTGTATCATCCGCCCCAGCTTGTGTAACCTCTGCTCCGGCTGCCACCCAGAAGGTTTCAGCTACAGCTACTAGCCCAGCTTCAATTTCGCCACAACCAACCTCAACATCTTCCCCTGCTACAGCAACAACTATGACAACAACAGTAAAAACAGTCCAAGCGAGTCCATCAAACTCAACAAGTCAAAGCACAGTCCCCACTGCAAGTCCAACGATGTCTACGTCTAGCACACCATCAGTAACAACGGTCTCCTCGTCGGCTGAAAACACAGTTCCATCTTCTTCAGCTCAAGCAAAGACTAATGTGACAACAACTAAAGTCCATACCAAACCCGTCTCAACCTCACCACCACCACCACCCTCACCACCACCACCACCACCAACAACGACAGTTCAAGTGGCTACACCAGCACAGGAAACTGTTCCAGCTGTTTGCACATCCTCAACAAAACCTGCTGCTACACCAACCTCAACCTGCACTCCTTCCCCAACTACAACATCTGCCAGCATGACCACCACAGCCAAGGCAAAGACAGTTACAGTAACTTCATCTTCCCCAACAGAGAGAGCAGAGGGGGTCCCAGGAACGGCCCCTGTAGCAGCAGCAGCCCCTTCTTCCAAAGAACACACAACTTCAACGACTCCTGCTACAACTGCAGAAAAGACAACTGTCAAGATCCCCCCACCCCCAGTAAGACCTTCCCCAGGTGCCCCAGTCCCCACAACTCCATCTCCAGAAAAGTCTATTACAGTTGCCACCACAAACGTCACAACTACCAAAGTATCAACTACCACAGCCACCCCTGCGTCCGTAGCAGCTGCCCCAGCCCAGACGGTTCCTCCTGTGTCCACCACACAAACGTCTGCTGTTGTTTCCCTGCAAGTACGAAGCTCTGCATCCACAGATGTTTCCCCAGATGTGTTTTCACCTGCCCAGACAGAGGCCCTGCCCCCGGTTCCCACATCTGCATCCTCTAGTGTTTCGTCTGAGAAACAATCTTCAGAGCCAACAAAGAAAGCGTCTGCATCTAAAAGTGACCCGGACAGCGTGACCGAAATGGAAGTAGACGCTGCGGAGCCTGAATCAAGGTCTAGCAAGGAGGAGGATGACAAACAGGAGGACATCTGTGAGTCTCAGCCTAACGAGGAGGACATCTGTGAGTCTCAGCCTAACGAGGAGGACATCTGTGAGTCTCAGCCTAACGAGGAGGACATCTGTGAGTCTCAGCCTAAAAGGAGAAAGGTGGAGAGTTCCTCTGAGACCAAAGACGTTGAGTCAGGGAGGGAGAGAGCAGGCGGAGACGCACAACCTGCAACTGCCACTCAGAAAGAAAAACCCAAGCAACAGACGGCTGAGCAAACTACTGAAGATCAGAAAACTCCAATCCAGAAAAGGCCTCTTAGTCGCCAGAGTAGCCAGGAGTCTGCTCAATCCTCTTCGTCATCGTCTACATCCACATCAACCCTCACTCGTCACGCTCACCACAAGAGGACTTACGAGAACAGACATCCTGCCAAGAAGAGGCGAATGGATGTCACCTCAGAAACGGGGAAAGAGGAGAAAAACGAAGAGGGTGGGGCGAAGGAAGGGGACGGTGGCAAGAAGGCGCTCACCACCGCTACGTCTCGGGGAAGACGTTCCAGTTCGTCCTCTTCCTCCTCGGACTCTGAAAACAGTGAGAGCAGGAAGGAGCGCCGATTGACTCGCTCAGCCAAGCACGGGCTACAAGATCAGGAGAGGGAAAAGGGCAACGGCCGGCAAGGAAAGAAACCCTCATGCAGCTCTGACAGAAATGCATCAAACAACGCCAACGCATCCACAGGCGCAGAGTCTGGCAGCGATACATCTTCGGTTAGGATCACCAGAAAGTCTGCAGGATCTCAGCCTTTACAAGACAGTAAAGCTCAGACAAACAGCGTTGTGCCTCCTGAGCCCGAAGTTCTGGGGAAGAGGTGCTCGGCACTCAATGCGGCAGCCAAGCTCCTAGCAATGAAAGGCAGGGTGGATACCCCTGGCCACACCCCTCGTAGAGACTCAGGTGCTAAGGCCACTGGGACTTCCCCTGCCTCCTCTTCTGACAAAAACCAAAAGCCTAAAAGCAAAAGTGTACCAGCCTCTCCACAAAGTAACTCTGTAAATCTTACTAATAATAAAAGCACTGGCAGCAAAACCTCAACGCCCAATCAGACAAGCCGCTCGGCTTCCCGCTCCACCAGACAGTGCCCCGGTTCTCTGGTTCCACCCCTGGAAGCGGAGTACAAGAGGTCTAAAGCGGAAGAAAAGGAGAGGGGGAGCAGGAAGTCGTCGGGGGGCAAGGAAGGCGAGGCAGAGGTGCAGTCTTCGTCCCGGGGCCACAGTGCCTGCAGCAGCATGAGCAGCGACGGCGAGGGCGACGGCGAGGGCGACGCCAGCGGGCGCAGCAGCAGAAGCCGCAGCAGCAGCAACAGCAGCCAACGCACCCGCAGCATCAGCTCTCAGAACACAGAGCGCAGAGAGTCCCGCGCCACGTCCTCCGGCAGCGAGAGGGATCGCAGCTCGGAGAGCAGAGACAAACGAGGCAAGCAGGGCCAGCACAGGGAGAGTCGGAAGGACAGGAGGTCTCACAGGCTCTCGCAGGAGCTGAACAGCAGTTCAGGAACAGAGGGGACGCCGGATAGAGTGCTGCGTAGCGTCGCAGCACTCGCAGCGGTGCAGGCCAGGTCACCGGCCGCAAGCACCCGCTCCTCTTCTGGTCAAAATCGTCACAACAAGACATGATGATGATGATGAGTGCCAAACAGAGAGGAAAAAATGGAAGCGAGAGTGCGTTGCAGAGCACGATACGAGAGCATGTCCTGACCTGTAAGGTTGCTGCTTTGTGTGCACTCTGATGAATGCAAGGGAACTGAGTACTGCACAAGCCAGGGACCTCCCTGCCTCTTGGGCCCTCTCCCTTTCCAATTAGAGCTGGTCCGCTCACCAGCTCAGCCATCGTCAGCCGGGGGAAGGCTCAGGGATGCCGGACTGAGAGTTAAAAAAATAAATAAATGTGGCGCCGTTGCTGTGCGTCCGTAAACAGACAGAGAGGTGGCACAGTGGATACATTCACCACTGGGACTGGAGGGGGACAAAAGGTGCAAGAGGTAATAAAGGAAAGTTGTTAGCTCACATTATGTACTGTAATCATTAAAGACTGGAACACTCTTCATATCTTATGTGTTAAGATGGGATTATACAGCACCCTCTGTAAGGGTCATAAATGAAGTCATTTGTGTGACATTAAAAACTAATGAGTGTAAGAGTGACCAGTTGTATTGTAAGTTGGAGGTTTTAGAGTTTGGTTTTGAAAAATTTCATCAGCTGTCCTGACTGTTTCTTTGTAGTCAGTCGATAAGTTATGCATATTTTTATTATTTCTTCCAGGGTATTAGGAAGAGACCAGATCTGTCAATGTGATTTTTGCTGCACTATGCTGGAGCTTGTCTTTGCTTGGGCCCCCTTTTTGTCATGTCAAGTTTCTGTTCTTTGGATTCATTTTTAAATCCAGCCTTGCATTTCTCATTTGCACATCTGATATTGTGGCCCTCGGCTTTTTGAGTACATTGTGGTGTAGTAATAGGTTTTTACATCAACTTCAGTCGATTAATTGGTTCCTGGTACCTCACGATGTATCTCTACAGTTTGAAAGTGCATTAATTGAACTTTCAAATAGTCTTGGATCATCTTTTGCTTCTGACCACAGACCTGGAGCAGCATCAATTAATTTTCCTTTTCCTAATCTTCCCAAAGGCAGTTATAGTTACGGTCCACTTTGGCAAGTAAATGTTATTGAAGTTAAGAGTGCCTCTTTGGCCAAATGGGTTTGAACCTTAGATTGCCTTGTAAAGCGCCTGAAGCAGCGGTGTTGAGCTTCTCTCGTTATTTAAAAAAAAAAAATTAAAAAAAAAAAGCGCCAAACAAAAAAAGTCCCCAGAGAACAAGAAAAGCACCTCGTGCATCAGTGCTACCAAATTAATGTTTTATTTTTCACCTGAATCTTTTGTCAGCATCACTTCATTGCTCTTCGTTCATGTAAAAAAAAAAAAAATAATTACTTGGACAAAATATGTGAATAAAATTACTGGTACAGTTCCAGATGACTGTAAATTGTCGATTTACTTTTGGACTTGTCGAAGCTATTTTGAGCAACGGTGATTTTTTTTTGGGGGGGGGAGGTGGGGGGGTTAGTTTATGGTGATGGTCTTTTTTTTTTTATTTCTCTTTATTTGTTGCATTCCTTTGATCCCTTGTAATTCCACATTGTTTTACTTGAAAAATTAAGACAATTACAGTTGAATAAAAAGACCAAAAATTAGTTGACATTTTTCATTGTGTTGAATATTGTTTGTGGGTGAAATACAAGTTCATGTCATACTTTAATTACTTACAGTAATAAAAAAAAAAAAAAACTTGCGAAAATGCAAAAAAGTACTTTTCAATCGTCTGTGTAAAGCCGCCTACATATGATCCAGGATGTAAGGGCTCTTTGCTGGCTGTGCCATCGCTTTCCTACGGGGAGAGTGGTGGCTCCTTGGTACGTAATAGCCGCCAAACACTGCGCTCAAAGTTCAAATTACTTCTACTTGACCTCGTTGTCGCTGATCTTTCAAGGTGCAACCATGAAAGGATGCAGCGAGGAGTGATGACATACCTGCGCTATGCTTTGCCTCTGCGCCCTGCCTCGCCGTTTTACCTCTGATCACGTGATCCCTAACCCTACACGTGTAGGAGGCTTAACATCTAACAGGTGAACGAAACCATTTCACACAAGACAAACGCAGAATATTAGATGGCAGGATTTTATTTTAAAAACCCATTCAAATAAATGAGTGATGCAAAATTCAACAGGCGTAATATTACACAGTAAAGTCACTGCTCTGCGTCAACCTTTTTCTTTCTGCCTCAAAAAGGACAACCTTTAACATAAGTTTGTTTCTTTACAGATTTGTCACGTAGTGGTGCAAAACGGGCGCCTTTTGTCTCCGTTATGTGCGTTTTCTGGTTAGTTATCACTGCTCCAGGATTTCTCCACATAATTCAACAAATTATAGCAAGACAAAAGGAGTCTTTGCACAATGTGACAAACTGATGAAGAGTCTAATAAGTGTGTGTGTGTCAGGCTTAGCCGTGAGGACTTGCAGCTGAAACAATGCTGTGTGAATTTAAACCAATAACCAAAAATAAAAACTCACTTCATCCCTTCTTGACAATGTTAATGCACAACATTACATTCTCACATTGACATAAAGGAGAAGACAGTTGTGATTTTTAAAAAAAAAAAAAAAAAAAAAAAACCGTGGTTACAGAACTTTTCTCGTAGCAGCAGCTAACGTTTTAAATCATAAATACTAACCGGTAGGACAAATAAAAGTGGGCCATGGGCCTTTTAAAGAAGTGCTTAGACACCTTTGTAAAATAAAAAGGGGTGGGGTAATGTTATTCCACACACAAAAAAAAAAAAAATCTATATTTACACTTGTTACATGTAGGCAGTCAAAACAACTTTCAAGTTTAAAAAAAAAAATAAATCCTCTCAAAGAATGTCATAATCACCAGCAATATAGGTTATGTACAATTATATTAGTATATTTGCCTATAAAAGAAATCCCTAATCTATTAAAATTGTTATGTGCGCCTGTAATTCATCCAGAAACGACAACGTAACAAGATTCAACACAGTTTCCTGAGTACAGTATGATCAGCGCCAGTGTGGGGTTTCAATACTGCGTTGTGCTTTGTTCAAGGCCACTTATTTCCTCTTTTTTTTTTCTCAATAATGTAGGAGGTGATAGAGCAGTGACGTAACAGTTCACGGATGGTCCTGGTCTTTGTGTTGCAGACCAGAGTGTGACAGGGCGGGGTTTCCATATACCAGCAGCACTGCCTCTTCGGTGGAAGTGGAAATGCAGGCAAGATTGTAGTCATTTGTGAGTTAAAAGCACATTTCTTCTTAAAAAAAACGACGACAAAAAGGCCCATTGGGAGGACAAGAGGGTTAGACAAAGACAAATATATGAAATGTTGAAAAAAAAAAAAAACACCCGTACATCCTGTGGGCTGAAATTATTTACATAAAAAGGGGATTTGTTTTTAATGTGCTTCTGCTAAACTAGTCTACAGCCAACAACTTACACTGCCTGGTGTTAGGTGCCGAAGGTGGTGACCAATGAAATGATTAGGATGAGGAGGAGGATGGCACAACAGATCGCTATCCAGAACTTTTTCTGCATTGGGAGAGAGACAAAATGGATGAATGAACATACGAGCAGAATGAATCGGGTGCAGAGGAAAGGCTTTTTGAGTGTCTGTTTCATGGTGTCTTTAAGATTTAAAATTGTACCTTGCGTGCTTTCTGCTGATACGTGACCGCTTTCTCCGTGTTTTCCTTTGCTTTCTCCACGTAGTCAGCCGAGTGTTTGATGTTGGTTTCAATCCGGTTAACCATCTCCCCCTGCAGGAAGCAGAAATACCAGAATCAGACAGACATTCTTTATAACCCCCGAAAGAAAACACAAAAAAGCCAGAGAGACTTGGTCAGCGTTATTCTACCTGAGCCTCCACCTCCATGGCGAGGTACTGGAACATGTCGTGCAGGTCTCTGATGCTCCTCTCCAGCTTCAGGATCTCGTCGTGCCGCGACTCGATCTCATTCAGAGCCTGCCTCGTAGCTTGAGCGTCAATCAGGATCTGAACAGCGCAGTGACGACACGTATTAGCTGCATTGTAAACGATACAAAAATCTGCCAACAGTCACGAGGTTTCAGCTATGGCCAGTGGTGGAAGACGTACTCCGAGCCTTTAAGAGTTCCAATACAACATTGTAAAAATACTTCATTACAAGTTAAATGCTTCCTTTCATAATCTTAGTCCTAGTAAAAGTATCATCGGATCATGAATGGCAAATACACACATTCGGGTTATTTTTTTTTTAAGTATTCCTTTCTCTTATTTTTGCAGATTTTTGTGAAAAATTGGATAATTTTACCTCTTTGAGCCTTGAACAATGATTTAAATGAAAACAACTGAGTAATTGGCAGGACTAGTAGTTTGTTAAAAATGTCTCTTTGATGTAAATGATAAACTCAGACATGTGAAACATGAGAAGAGGTGGCAGCTGCTTTTCTGTAAAAGGTCACAAGCCAAAAACCTTGCTTAATCTTTAACAAAGCAATTTGGACCCTTATCGTGTTTCAACATTTTAATCTGTAGAGTAACTCGAGCTGTTACATAAATGTAGTGGAGTAGAAGTATAAAGTAGGATAAAATAGAAATGCTAAAGTAAAAGTATCTCAAAAGTGTACTTTCCACCACTGTCTCTGACAGAGTGCACATCAAAAGCCAGCAGGGTTCTTCCCACTATGAGCTACTGAAACACTACAGACATCGCTAGGGGCTGCACCTGGGTCTCTTTCTTTGCTTACCAAATCGGTGTTCCAGTTTGAGCGATTAGAGAGACGACAACAGAGCAGATCTGTCACCATTTCACACATGACGCATTAAAGGAACACGCCGACTTATTGGGACTTTGTCTTATTCCCCGTATCCCCAAGAGTTAGATAAGTCCATACATACCCTTCTCATCTCCGTGCGTGTCCTAACTCTGTCAGACGCCCCCACCGCTAGCCTCACTTAGCACAGATCCTGGAGGTAACCCAATAAGTGACAAAATAACGCCAACATTTTTCCTATTTACATGAACTATATTCTCAGAAGGCGAAGCTCTGCTACTGTCTGCTCCTCACCGTGGGGCTTCTCAGGTGCTGCGAGCAAATCACTCCGCCCAAGTAGCAGAAGTAGCAGTGCTTCGCCTTTCTGAGAATATAGTTCCCAGTATGTATACGGTTAGAAGATGTCTGTGTCTCATGTGACCTTGTTATTTGTACACGCTGTGACTCTACAAATCACAACATATAAATAGGAATTTGTTGGCGTTATGTTGTCACTTATTGGGAGCAATAAGCCAGATGGAGCCAGTTACCTCCAGGATCTGTGCTAAGCTAGGCTACAGAGTTAGGACACACACGGAGATGAGAAGGGTATGTATCGACTTATCTAACTCTGGGGGATACGGAGAATAAGCTAAAGTCCCAATGAGTCGGCGTGTTCCTTTAAGTAACTACAACTACGAGTTGATGTTTGATGGAAAACGTGTGAAAACTGTCGGTGTGGCTTTGCTTCAGCAGGTGACCGTTGTGTTGAGGTTTCCAGCGTCACGTTGTCGACGCCCTGCTTTCATCTAGCTTGACTCACATTTTGGGTGAAAACATCCGTCTGCCCACTCTCGAGCATCGCATCCAGCTCTTCTTCTGTCACGTTGTTCCCAGCTGAAAGCGAGAAGTACGTTAGATCAGTGTTGAGGTTTCAGGACGCTGTTGTGAAACACTGAAAATGAAAATACTAAAACTCCCTCCGCGTTGAAGTCTCACTCTCTCACACACACACACACTTTATATACATAGACTGCACCTAACCATTACTTTCATTACCCATTAATCGTTTGGTCTGTAAAACACCAGTGTAAAAAGAAAATCCCGTCACAATGTCCTAGAGGAACAATGTGTCCGACCAACAGCCCAAAACCCAGACATATAAAATAGAACATAAAACAGCAAACTCTCTCATTTCAAACATCAACTATTTGGCATGTTTTCTTGGGAAATGACTAATAACTGATAACAATTAATCAATTATCAGTTGCCAATTAATCTTCTTTCAAACAACTAATCCATTAATTGTTCCAGCTCTACCTCCATACCATTACAGACCCTGAACACTCTACTTTGGCCCTCAAATTTAGCATTCATAAGCAGTATATTAATAGCATTTAATAAATGGTTTTAGTACTTGTAAGCAGAAGTTTATTAGTGCAGTTACCAACTGCTATAACTCCTCTTGTGGGCAGCCAAAAAAGGAGGCTGCTGTACAAATAGATAATGAATAAATTAGTAAATAAACAGCTGTAATCATATAAAATGTGTTTTCAAAGAAGAAGGTATTATATAAACTACATGATAGTGTGCTTTAAACCATTTATTAAATCACAGAGTGCTTATAAATGCTAAACAGTGAAGTTTGTATAGTAGAAAGTGAGACAGAGGGAAACACGTGAAAAATGTCACGAGACAGACAGATGAGAGGAAGTGATGAGTGCGACAGACCACAAACCAAACACCAGAAATCTCAGGCGTGTCTTGTCGTGTACTCACTGATTTTGAGTTGTCTCTGTATTCTCTCCACGTTCCGGTCTCTGTACTCTGACTGGATGGTGTTACATTTACCCATCAGCTCCACAAACTCCCTCGACAGAACGCCGTGCTGGAGAGAAGGAAACGTTTCGGTCACTTTACCGCCACAATGAAATAAAACGACTCCGTGCAGCTGCAGTTGTGTTTGAGATTTACGAAACGGCCGGATGACATGACATCACATTTGGGGGGGGGGGGATTTATATCCAACCTGGGTCCGTTGCATCCGAACGTTTACGGGTATATATTTTCCGTCCTCCTCTCCCTTCTTCGGTTCAATACCTGCCCAGAGATAATTGATAAGTAGAGACACAACAATACGCTCAACGATACGATTCACCAATTTAAGTTCACAATACGATTTTCTAGGGCTGGGCGATATGGAGAAAATCAAATATCACGATATTTTTGACCAAACACCTCGATGTCAATACTGCAACGATATTGTAAGGTTGACAATTGGTGCTTTCACAAAATATCTTCCACATTTAGATTTTAGATAAATAACCTTCATAATGTGGATATAATGACTAAGTGGTTAAATGCAAATAATAGAACAGCTAGAACAGTCTGGTAAGTTCAGAAAATGACATAACTTTACTGTAATGCAGCTTTGAAACCAGGAAAAGACTTTAACGATATTACAATTCTTCAAAATCTAAGACGATATCCAGTCTCATATCACGATATCGATATAATATTGAAATATTGCCCAGCCCTACGATTTTCTCATGACGAGCTGCAGACAAATGACTGATGTTTCTTTATTTACATTAACTGTGCAAAACAGATGTGTCCACTTATCAAAAGTGCAACTGAAATTGTATTTTTTTTCTTCAATAACAAAAATGAAAAAATAATAATAATTAATAATTAGATTTTTAAAACAACATCCCACATCAAAATAACTAAATAAAACAACAACAAAAAAAGGTGCGAGTCAAGTAAACCAAAAACCATCATACTCCATCAATACTCACTCTTCAGTTTTCTCTGGATCTGACTGGCCGACGTTTTGATCTCCTCTCGGAGCGTCTGGAGCTCTTTCTTCATACCTGACCAACACATCAACTCAAAGATTACAGACACGACTTAAAATAACGAGAAAAATAAGCTAAAGTTTTGTTTTGTAGTTTATTTTGAACATGTACATGTACATGTACATATATATATATATATATATATATATATATATATATATATATATATATATATATATATATAGAGAGAGAGAGAGAGAGAGAGAGAGAGAGAGAGATAGATAAAGGAAATTATATATATTTTTTATATTAATAATAATTATAATAATAAATATATTATACATATAATAAAATTAAAATAACAGTTAAATAAGGACATGTACATCTCAGCACAATCTTCCAAAATCATTGTAAGTGATTCAAATAAGACATTCCCCATGTTCAAAAAGGAGTAGGAAGTAAAAAATAACATTTTCTGGTCCTACCCCCCTTGTCTATTTTTATCCTTTAGTTAAATACAAAACAAGTTGATGCTTCACTTATTTATACATGTTTACATACACCGTATATCCACACACACACTTTTTTTTTTCCTTCTATTCCATCCATCCATCTTCTTCGTTTCCGTCATTCTATCAGCCACGCACATTTATTATTGTTCACATAAAAAGGTAAACAACTTTGAAATCTTTTTTTCAGACTTGGTCCAGTTCTCTAGCACCTGTCAGGCAGTCCACTTCATGGACAAGATCAGAACTCTGGAGCGACCGACGGCCCAAACAAACATACTCACTCTCCTCCGGCAGCGCCACCCCCAGCACAGTTCTCTGTTTGTTCTCCAGGTTAGACACCATCTTCTTGAGACTCTGCAGCCCCTCATGGATTTCTTGCACCTAAGAAACAAGTTGTAGTTTTAAAGTTTATAGGCAGAAGAACAGTTAACAGTTGCATTTTTTTTGTTGATTATTCACTTAGTTGATCAACAGAGAAGATGTTTGTTAAGTGTTCAACTCATCAGTCAAGCATAAATGCTTTTGGTTAGGTTCTCAAATGGGAGGAATTTGATGCTTTTCTCTGTTTTCATGTCACGTAAATTGATTATCTTTGTGTCGTGGATCTCTGGGAACTTGTAACAGGCATTGCGGCTTTTTCTCTTTTTTTTTTACATTAGGTAAACTAAATGATTCATCTATTCTTTGAAATAATTATCAATAATGAAAACAATGTCAGTTTCAGGCCTAGGTGCAGCAGCTTCTGTAAAAGCACAAAGGTTTGAAGTGAGTAACAAGTCCTTATTCACGGCAGTACAAGTTCATGTTAATGGGGGCTGGGTTGCGTGCGTGCGTGCGTGCGTGCGTGCGTGCGTGCGTGCGTGCGTGTGTGATCTCAACTTTTGAGCAAAATTTAAATTTTGAGCATATGAAAACACTTCATTTTCTGCATTCTGATGAATTTCTCTGCAACAAGTTGTGCCTTTTCTGCATTAAGTTATGGTGCCAATGTCTGTATTTATGTAAAGGAAGTTATAATTGGGGGGGTGCACTGGCCAGTTTTGATTATTGGGGGGGTTGTAACCTCCCCCATCCCCCTCTCTGTAAATTACGCCT
The DNA here is from genome assembly GCA_023566125.1 of Zingel zingel. Lineage (NCBI taxonomy): Eukaryota > Metazoa > Chordata > Actinopteri > Perciformes > Percidae > Zingel > Zingel zingel. The sequence continues at coordinate 4,840,390 of CM042334.1, read as the reverse complement.
ACGGCCACAGCACTGGATCATTAAGACAAACGTCACCTTTTTAAAGAAGGCGTCATTCTCCTTCTCCTCTTTGGCTGAAGAGGTTCCAGGTTTGATCATGAGCGCTCTGCCCTCCTCGTCCTCATCTGAAGCCTCCGCATTCTGAAAGGCAGATTGAAGACAGAAAATAAACAGATCTCCATCTGAAGGGAAGACACTGCAGGGGAATAGAGTGAAGATTTTAACTAAGAGATATCACCATGACACTCCCCCCATTTTATTACTTACATTAAGACAATTATTAATATAAGTACAATAAAACAAATTGCTTCTGGGGGACATTAAAGTTTTCTAAGTCTTCTATTTTTTTTATGTTTAAATATGGAAATGAGGCATTATCTGATGCAACTTTTGGTGAATTTAGGAGAAATCTACAGACACAAATGTACAACGTAGTAAAATAAACACCTTAATGAGTATTTTGGATATTTCCTTTCCGCTAGTCTGAAAGAAGACATGTTATGGAAGTAAAATAGCCCAAAACCTCAACAATTAAAGCATTACATTTTTGCCTGTAGTGTCAACACAAAGACAGAAACCCTCCGCCCCAGCAGCCGTGCCCTGTCCCCGGCCCAGCAGCCGTGCCCTGTCCCCGGCCTGGCAGATCCTTTAAGGACGCAGGGCTCGAACGGATGTTGCAAGTAATAGGTCGGAGAAGTTACAAACCGTTACACTTTGTTATTTTAATCCCTTTTAGTGGTGTACTTTCTTATCCAAAGTTGCCAAAGGTGAACACTGAAGTTAGAAGCTGTTACTCGACTAACTAAAGGAATGAACTTGGCTAGCTAAGTTAGTAGGCTAGTGCGCTGATGCTAACGTTAGCCGTTTAGTCTGAAACTCACATTTCCTAATTCTTTAGTTCGGTCCCGCATTTTTCAGCGCGAAGCAGCCGGTCAGATATCAGGGAACGCTGCGACTCTACGGCGAAATGTGGTAAGTTGTTCCCAAGCAGAGAAACTAACTGTAAAAAACACTGTAAACTACGATCAACAGTCATTCAACATATAAACTCAAGTAGCAACACTTCTTCTTCTGGCGCTCTTCAAAACATTGGACGTCGACTCGTCGGCGCCCCCTGTGGAAGCAGAGTGGAACGACACACAGTGTCAAAATTAAATGAAATCACTCTTTCATTGACAATATCTCTTACTAAAAGGCAGGAAAAGGGTATTCAATATAGGCTCCATCTGCCTACACAAATAAACTATGAACTGTGCTTATCTTCGACCTGTTAAAATCTATTACTGCTTGGTATTTCTCCTCATTCACCCACCAAATAACTCTTGATGGACGCTGATCTAACACAAATTAAATCAGTATTAAAGTTAGATCATAAATCTACAGCATGACAAATAAACATCTTATCTCTGAGGCAGAAAACCTAACCTATTTCACAATGATTTTCAGTTTATTTAATAATTACAATACAAGCATTCATTTTTTATTTTTTATTTAACTCTTTTATATCTTAATGCTGTTTTTTTTGTCATTTTTTCAGATTCAGTTCGACTTAATTATCCCACACAGGGAAATTCGTCTTGCCCAGTTATCCAAACATCATAACTTACAAAGTAAAAACAATAAAATGGCATACACAATAAGACCACAATATAATCATAATAAAACACATTTGCACTGGGTGTATAATTTAATAATAATATATACTCTTTATTGATCCCCAATGGGGAAATTACAATTTACACTCTGTTGTTATTACACACTGCACACAGGCCTGAAATACACACACACACACACACACACACACACACACACACACACACACGCACACACGTGCTCAGTATTGTCCTCTCAATGCTGCATGTCGTGTCATCATTGCTGCTCCTGCAGATCAAACATAACTGAGAGCTACGCAAGAGATCCCTACTTGACTCTGACAGCCACAAGATGATGCTGTTGGCCTGCACAAACTGGAGTTGCACCAAACGTCACATCCAGTGAAGCAGTAGTTAACACTTTACATCATATAGCACGAAATCTGTCACCAAGACTGAACGTTTGACAATGAAAGTTCCCCTGGATGGAGCAACAAAGCCATTATGGATAATTAACAACGTCCTCATGAATATTCAAGTCTACTGACATTTCCTTTTTGTAGGCTATAAATAAGCCTATTTGAGACGAATTAGGCTTTTAAACCTGCAAAACAGTAAACAGTCCAGATGTGACTTACAGTTTAAAGCATTATTTGGCAGCTAACTGAACCGAGTTAGACCAAGCCACAACACATTATTTTATACTTTAAATGTTCTTGATTACTTCATTAAATCAAGAACCATTAGCCTATCAATTTAAAAAAGTAGCCTTGAAAAGTCTGTTAGTATTATGGGTTTTAAAGGATTAATAAATTGATTCGGAGGGACCAATTAAAGGATATTTTTTTGCCTTTTTGTGCATTTTTTTGCCTTTTGTGGCTTAAACAGGGCAAGTTTAAATGTGTTTTAAGCCTCTAACATGCTTGAAATGTCATTACAAGTGCCGACCCATGTGCAGTGATTCCTTCGGAGGGAACACAGCAAATCTGACTGCAGTAGATGTGACAGAAAGGCATACAAATTGTGTTAATCCAGCCAGTGCACATACCTCTGTTTATTTCCTGTTTTCCGGTCAAGTCCACACTAGTCGATTGTCGAACTCATACAATCCAATATTCCAGTCAAATTTGCTGTGTTCCCTCGGAAGAAATCGCTCCACATGGGTAGGCACTTGTAATCACATTTCGAGCATGTTAAGAGGCTAAAAACAAGTTTAAAACTTGCCCTGTTTAAGCCTGTTGGGTGCTAACGCTAGCAGGAGGATAGCACGGTGTAGGCAGCACCGATTGGTTTAGTTGTTCTCACTACTGACAGCACTTCAAATTTAAAAACAACAGAGCTACGTGTTGAAATCGACCGGAATTCTCCTTTAAATGTACTCAATCTGACAAATAAAAAAATCAGTTAGCATACTTTAATTATTGCCTATATTTAATTTCTTTTTTTTGCTTTCATGGCAAGTTGAAAGATATTAGGCTGGTGGTTTGCAACCTTTATCGCTTATTGCCTTTAAACCGATCATTGTCGACTTGTGACCCATCGTCACAAAAGCCTCAGTCAGTGTGAACTTGAACATTTCAATTGAAGCTTGGTTCTTCTTTTACAGATAGTTTGAAGGGTTTTTAGAGACGTGATGGGTGAAGTTTTTTTTTTTTTTTTTTACCCATTATTACCTTTTATGACCAGGCTCATGTTGGGACCACTTGGTCGGGGACCATTGTCCTAAATTCAACTGAAATGAAATTGCATGTTTTTTTTGCTGCGACAGCACACATATCCTATCTCATCTGTAAATCACATGACTGTGCTCCCCTTACCTCATTTGAGAGATAATGGAGAATTTTAAATATAGCCTATAGGCTATGTGATGCAAGTGTATGTGCAGGAATGTGCATATTATTGTCCAAGGGATTTAAAAATTCACAGTGTAGGCTATAAAATATGTGTGTAGTAAAGAAGGCCATCATTACTATTCTTATTGAATACTATAAATCAACATAGTTGGAGGAACTTAAACTATAAAAAAGGGACTAAAAACGTCAGTGAATTAAAAGCTGAAATGTGGCTCTGTGTAGAGGAGATCTAACTAAACTCCATTTCCCATAGTACACCGGTTTGGAACGTCGTGTCGCCAGCGGGCTGTCAGTTGGGGAAAAGAGGACAGAGGAGGAATCGGTCCAGCATCTCTGGAGCAGCGGAGCGAAGCGGGTGACAGCGGCACACATCAGCTGAAATGAGGAGATTTTAGCTCGATGTTTCCCCACACTGGATGTTTAAAGACTGACCCTGCTCGTCTGCCGTAGATCAGTGCGGAGATCTGACTTTATTCTATCAATGAGATATGTGGAGTGGCTCTACCGCCCGGTGGTAACGCAGAAAAACACAAGATGAAGAAGCAGTTCAACCGAATGAGACAGCTCGCCAACCAAACAGTGGGCAGGTAAGAACTGAATCTTTGAAAACGCGTTTGTATCTACGACATCATGCTTTGTAATTGGCTCTGGCTCAAAGCAGCCAAAGCAGGAATTTGTCGGCTGTGTTCGGCTCTCAGTTATTGAGTCATTCAGTCGATGGGCTCCTTGCAGATCAGCTGGTTTGATTTGCACACAAAGCATTAACTGTCAGTGGAGGTCACAGTTGCAGTGTTGAGCGTTGTGTGATTGATTGAGCCCAGCAGGGGAGGAGTGTGGTACATGGTACCCAAAGAGCAGGGCTGCCTCTGCTGCTGACCGATAAAAGCAAAACACAGGGCGGCCACTGGGCATCCTGCAGCGGGGAGTCATGGCTCAGATCACTCACATGTCTGCATTGACGTGTTTATTTTACTCCTTTAATTAAGTGTGCCATCATTGATAGGCACATATATTTGCTCTAAATTAAATGGTTAAAGGGGAGAAATATGGATGAAACATTCAAACATTGAATCCCAATTATTCCAAGGCAAACTAATAGAAGTTAATTTGTATTTATGATACATTTTATATACAAAGGAAGTTGCTTGAGGATATTTATGTTGTGGGGTTTGACTTGTTGGCTGGCTATTGATGTTCTTTAATGAAACATTTAAAAACACCAGTACAGGGATAAAAAATACCTATAAACACACTTCAAAACAACCCACATTATTCACGCATCTAGACTCACACATTCACATATGCATACACCCCAAACTAAAACAAAAACAAAGAATCCTGTTTGTTCACCTTTACTTACACACACACACACACACACACACACACACACACACACACATAGTGTGTGGCACTATCCTAACCTTAACCATCACAACAAAATGCCTAACCTTAACCCTCACCCTCACCCTAACCATAACCTAATTCTAACCCTAATCCTAAAACCAAGTCTTAACCCTCAAACAGCCCTTTAAAGTTGTGGGGTCCAGCATTTTGACCCCACAAAGCTGTCCGGACCCCACAAGTATACTGTATTACCGGTTTTTGGACCCCACGAATATAGTTAAACAAGAACACACACACAACCCAGCCATCATTAACATACACAATGATCAACCATTACAGTTGTCTAAATCTAGAAATAAAATCATGGGTAAGTTTTTCTATCTCATGGTTTTGCTACATTTTTAAAGGAATGCTATTCTAAAGGAATACTACATTTTCGATGGGAATGTACATATTTGCTTTCTTGACGAGAGTTTGACGAGAAGTTTGATACCACTCTCACAAACATGAGTGGTATCAATCGTCTCATCTAAATCTCAGCAAGAAAAGTGCATTTCCTAAAATGTCAAACTATTCCTTTAAGATGATAGTATTCAGACTTAGTTTGTTATAGATTTCATGTAGCTATTATAGTTAAGTTTTGAGTCCATGATGACAGAGATTTCTGACTTAGTTATTTTAAAGACATGGAGTCATGAAGAGCTATGAGTCTAAAGGCCGAAACCAATACTCGTCAAACATTTAAAATGATTTCAGTTTTGTTGGTATTCATCTAAAGCATAAACACATTACATCATTTATCTGTTCAATGCACAGAGAAAAGATGTGGGACCTTAGTCACTTGGTGAAAGAGCAAGGTACATTTAGATGTCATCTGCATAAGAATGATAGGTGATATTTATATAATTAGTTTGCATTAGGCTTAATGAAAGCATGTAAATGTTGATTAAAAGAGGCCCAAGGATTGAGCCTTGGGGAACTCCAATAAATAGTAATAATTCTAATAAAAACTGGTCACTCAAGTTTATATGTTTTTTGTGTCCTTAATACATATCAATTTTAGTGTCTATTTCTGACTTGATGCATGCATGAATGACAACAAAATAACATATTGCTGCTGCCCTTGATTGATTTTAAAAATATATATTGACTCAGTGGTTCAGATTGTGAGTATTTAGAGAGTTGTTTTTGAATGTGTCCTTGTAGTTTTACGGATGTTTCTTTTGTACAGAATATTTAAGGAAACAAATCTAGCTGGGCACGAGGATGACGATATATATGGGACCCACAACCTCTAGCTACACCCCTGGGGAAACAAGCTTTACCTGATGATTGTAGAAATTATTGTAATTACCTGAGAAATGTTAGGTTAAATGTCCACAGACAAAATTACGTTTACTGTTTGGTGTCAAGCTCCCGAAAAGCTTTTTTGAATCCTGGAAGTCAAAGTCCAAGTTCAATTTAGCGTCTCACATACTGTACCATTCAAACATGGTGACACGTCACGGTTGATGAATGTAGAAGTGATTAATCCTAGTAAATCCTGACTGCACGAAGCTGCATCAGATAGTATGCAAATGTAGCAAATGCTTTAGATTAACATGCTTAGGTTTATGTGATTTATTTTTTATCAGACAGTGTGTCTGTTTCCCCTGCGAGGCTCGATGTTACAGATGATAAATCTAGAGTCTGTTAATCTCAGTCAGGACCTGAGGCTCAGTAAATAATAGTCAAAAAGAACATGACCTATTTTGGCTCCCATAGTTGGAAAACAAGCTCTATATGCCTCTTTTATCATACCTGAAGAGCAACATCATCCTTGTGTCGTTACTATGAAACTATGCACAAGTGAATGGCAGTTTTCTGTCAGGAAGTCACTGGTGTTGTTGCTTCTTTGAGCCTGCAGGCCTAGTTGGTGTGTGCACGGAGGAATCACAGTTCCAGTTGAGGAGGTGTAGTTGCAGCTTGGTTATCAATAGGTGTAGTTAAGTCTTTGTCTCTCCTTCTGTTTGTCAACCCCACCCTTGGCTCGTAACTGACAGTAAATATCATATGTCAACATTGTGCCTCTGGCAATTTGGATCGAGTGTTATTTAGTTGTTACATACCATTAAAATAGAATCATTGTTGTGTTTCTCTCAGTCAAAGAGGACGTGCCAAATCAGAAAACAAGTTGATTTGCAGCCTGTCACTGCCTGAATAACTTGCCCCATGTTCATTATAAAGCATACATTGCTATGGTGATATAAGTGCACTATAACCTGTTTTTTTTGCTTGGCTGACGGCAGTAACCAGCGATGCTGGCACACCTAAAGGATTTTGTGTCAAGCTATCTTGTACCTCGTTCACCCAGACTCAGACTGCAGGCAGAGGCGCATATACAAATCAATGAAAAAGGTATTACTGCAGCTAATGCCCAACAGAGTGGACTTGGCAGAGGTATCAGAAATCCCTGAAGGACATTTACCCATTACTACAAACTATAAAATGTCAGAAAATGGTAAAAAATGTTGATCAATGTTTCCCAAAGCCCAAGATGACATCCTCAAATGTCTTGTTTTTCCACAACTCAAAGATATTCTGTTTACTGTCATAGAGGAGAGAAGAAACTAGAACATATTCACATTTAAGAAGCTGGAATCCAAGAACTTGTACGTTATTTTCATAAGAAATGACCAGAACCGAGTATGCGATTATCAAAATAGTTAGTGATTAATTTAATAGTTGACAACTAATCGATTCATCTTTGCAGCTCTAAACCAATTATTATTAAGTAAATTAACATAAAGTGTGTGTGTGTGTGTGTGTGTGTGTGTGTGTGTGTGTGTGTGTGTGTGTGTGTGTGTGTGTGTGTGTGTGTGTGTGTGTGTGTGTGTGTGTGTGTGTGTGTGTGTGTGTGTGTGTAAGTGCAGGTGTTTGTTTATTTCCCCTCATCTGCCTGAGAGGCTCGAGCACCAGGGCCCAGTGAGGCGGAACATCCCGGTAATGAGTTCTAACCTGTATCATAAGAAGCAGAACAGCAGGGGCAATTAGTCAGATTTAGACGGTAGAGACTCCAACATGAAGCCTCACTGCTGGCCACGCACGTGATATCCCCTTCAAGACCTTGGCAGCCTGCTTCACCTGAGTTGTGTTGAAGGTTGCCGGCTCCTTATGTCCCACAGATTTAGGAATAATAAACTACAGTCTGCACTGCAGTGTTGCCGGGTGTAATTATTAGGGCTGCAACTAACTTAAGTTAGTTAAAACTTTCATTTTCAAAAACTATAGTGCGTAGTTTCTGTCTCCCCCATGAGGAATTCTAAGTAATGACAACAACACTGTCGGCGCGTCCACGTGATACAAGCCTTCCATGACATCCCCCCCCCCTTCACACAGTTGCTAGTAACCATGGAGGACACGGAGGATTAAAAAAACATCATGACGGACTCTTCAGAAGAGGCAATTATCTTCACTTGAGTTTCTGCGTGCGAAAGTTGCCGGACACCACAATCTTCTGAACATAGTCATACTGAGAAATCCAGAGAGAGTTGTGAGGAGCTGATAGTCTTAATTAGTTTTATAGAAACTCAGTTGGCAATGGCTTGAATGTAACGGACGTTTATTAATATCAAAATGTTACGCACTAAAGCTTTAATCTGTCGATTATTTTCTTGATTAGTTGTTTGGTCTCTAAAATGTCAGAAAATTGTAAAATACTGTCTATCAGTGTTTCCCAAAGCCCAAGGTGACGTCTTCAAATGTCTTGTTTTTTCCATGAACACAAAAACATGAGAGCAAAATCAATTTCCTCATATGAAGTCTCAGCAAGGAAGGGATTAAGCTAATTAATTCCCCTCTAATATTGAAGTATTCCTTTAACTATGTCAGTAATGTGTTACAGAAAAGGATGAGATAGCATATAGGATTTATTCACTCATTTTGCCCATACAGAATTATTATTATGATTCATTTATATTATATTTAGGGAAATCTGATTATGCACATTTGGTGTTCCAAGGCCTATTCTGAATATATAGTTATTTTCAGAGGTGTATCTAATTTAATAGTATTGTTTTTCTCCATCAAATGTATTTAAAACCTACTTACATACTCATTTGTTCCACTCTCGTTTTCATTTTGGTCTGGGGATTTGATTTGGATTTCAGCAAAGGGAATTAAATTTAAAGTTTGGGAATATTAGCTCTTTTCTCTGCCTTTCTTTAGCACTAGAGCATCATTTGGAGTTTGTAAAATGCCCATCTTTCTCTTTATAGTTTTACTCTGCAGGAAAACACACAGATGAGCATCCTGAAACTAATGAAGCATCTCCCTTCAGGACGACATTGCTGCATTGCTCCAGTTAAGGATATAGGTCAAGAGAGGTTCAGACAGTTAAATTCATCTCTAAAACAGCCAGCCTGCGCCATTAATCCTGCGTAATGCTGCGCAAACTGTGTGACTGAATGAAATGTGTAACTCTCTGTGAGCACAGCGAGGTTATGGCAGGAAGGGGACAGGCTTAATCCTCTTTTGGCTCCATCACTTCTTCTACTGCAGATCATTTTTAACTCATCTTCTGATTTACATTTCTTTTAGTTGGTGATAAACGAAAGAGGCTTGTTATTTAACTTCACTGTTTGTGGACAGAAAGGTCTCTTTAATAAAAACGTGTTTCCTCCTGGAAAGCAGCGAATGCGTGTTTGACCAGGTTCAGCATAGAAAGCTGATGAATGTCAATGTGTGATTAAACTGAAAGCAGGAAAAAAATCTATTAACGAGATGTTGGAAAATGGGTTTCTAATGTCCGTCAACAGGCTGGGAAATTGTTTCTTTTTGTCACTGTGGAGCGTTCAAGCTGCAGGCGACAAAAGCCCAGAACGTTTGTATTTGCTCCAATTTAGTCCTGAAACCATTATCAACTGTCAGGCTGTCGGCTTTGCTGATTGCATGTTTTTTTTCATAGCAGAAAAACAAGCATACCCCTTGATGGTTTCATTATGTTTGGTTATTCATTTCTTGCATTATTGTTTCCCCTGTCATATTCTGGGCTGCAGGAACAAATTGTGACTTCCTGATCGATGGTGACCAACGATTCTTAAAGGTTTTTTTCGGCTGTTGACGCTGGGCATTGTTGTTGCTTTGTTGGTTTCTCACGAGGAATAACTCGTGGAACCAGCCACTGTTGTTAGGTTTTATATGTAATATATGACAGCAGGAGGGAGTGAGACGGGATGTGTTGCCCTGCAGTGCCCACAGACCTCTGCTCCCGTCTGTCACACAACGTTTAATCTGTCGCTGCTGCTCGGAACAGAAAGCTCAACAGCTTGACGCTGAGATGCACGGAGGGAGGAACAAAATGCAAATATTAAGATTTCTAGGGCTGTGCCCTCTCACTCTATCAGTCGACTAATCGGTCATTTTGGTCTCAGTCGACTAAGGTTTTTTCAGTCGATTAGGCTTTTTTTAAAAATCGTTTTTCATCCTTAATGACTAATTTCAAAGAAACTTATAAGCACATCTCTGGTAAACACAAGATTGATAGTGGTGTTTTATAATAATAATAAATAGAATTTTTTTTTGCTTCTCAAACTTATCTACAGTATATGTTTGTGTTTTATCTTTGTACTTACTTCTTTTACAGTATGTTGACTGTTTAAGATAAATGAAAACTCAAATCATGATTCTTTGTGCAGATTCTTTTACAGAACTGTCGATTAAAACAAATAACGGGTTAGTCGACAAAAACGTATAGTGTTAGTCGACTAAGAGTTTCTTCAGGAGAGGACAGCCCTAAAGATTTTCCCCGTCACTTATATGTTGTCTGTTGGTGAACATATCTGCTGTTCTTTGACAATGATTGGACAGTAAATCTGAATCCATATGTGAACCCTCTGGACTCTTGAGAACTTTGGTCATACGTACCGTGACGTCCAGACATTTAGATTCAGCCTTTGTGTCTCTGTGTGCGTTTAGGGCCCCTCATGGGTGTCTTGTATCCCCAACAGTCCCTGACCTCACGCTGTCTCGACGTCTCATTGGTCACACTGTTGACATGACCCTGTTGACATCCCATCAATGCTGAGCTTCAGGCTTCTTGAAAAAAGATTAGGAGCCCCTGTCTGGTTTACTGTATATATACATCAGATTGGTACAAATGGCTCCGTCGAGGTGAACATAAATTATGCATAACTGTTTCTCTCCTCGACTGGTGGACCCTTCAGCTGCAAGATAATGAACCCATTTGTCAAACATGGTGCTGTATGTGTGTGCTAATTCTAACAACATCCTCAGGATTTGATAATTGATTGCCCTTCATTCTTCGGGAACATAATTAGTATTCATAGCGAGGCTATATTACGCACTGAATACAGTGGGAGTAATGCTGTCCTGGGAGCAGAATCACATAATTTAGGTTAGTATTAATGGTTGCCACAAGCTGCTCGGAGTGAAAGGAGAAAGAAGAGATAGGATCATAACCTGACATGGATGACTTTATGTTTACAGCGTGAGGTGTTGCACCTCTCTGGGCTCCTTGTTGACTCAGTGGGTGGGAGAGGTTTTATCATCATTAGAGGCATTACAGGTAGTGGAGACGTACGCTCACACAGTATCTGCATGTGTGTGAATGAGAAAGTGTGTGTGTGTGTGTGTGTGTGTGTGTGTGTGAGTCACCGACACTGTCCGAGTCGTGCTCATTAATCATGATGAGAGTCTGTTAATGAGGAATTCCTGCGAGCAGTTGAAGGCTGACCCTCTCTGATGGCTCTACTGTAGTTATCTGAGTATGAGAGATGTGAGAGGGATGAGGGGGAAACACACAGTTAAAGGAATAGTCAGGAATATTTGTAGCCTGCTTGACACCAGACCCTTCTCAGTTGTAACTGAAAAGGGTCTAGGCAAGGTTCATTCGCAGCACATTTCCAAAGGGACATCACCAACGGACGCCGCTCAAATGCCTCTGGGCATTCAACCCATTCAGTCCTTCAACCAATCAGACCAACGATCCGGGTGACGTAGCAGCGACAGCGGCATCAACGGGTTGCTGCGCTTCGGTGGCCGTCATGTTGAATGTAAACAAAAAGCTGCTCGCGGTCGCTGAGCTATCGTCATCGTGTAAAGCCCGCCTCAACGGTTGTGATTGGTGCCTCAATTTGGAAAAATTGGAAATGTCCTTGAATTTTGCCAGAAGTTCGTCAGGGTTTTCCCAGGCTAGAATATTTGGGGAAATATGCATATTTTCTTATTTTTTTCCCGAGAGCGAGATGACGAAAAGTCCGCGCGTGGTTAACTTAACTTAACTTAGCTTAGCTTAGCTTAGCTTAGCTTAAATACTAGAAAAAGTGGGAAACATCTAGCCTGGCTTTGTCCAAAAATATATCTACCAAAATGTCTAATGCTCAACAATTAACTAAATTAATTAATTTAGGCTCTATGTTGTTTGTTTGAACTGCATCTCTTCCTCCCGCCAAGGAGGTTATGTTTTTGTTAGTTAGTTTGTTGTTTGTATAACAGAAAAACTACTGATTTGATTTTCATGAAACTTGGTGGAAGGGTGAAGCACGGGCCAAGGAAGAACCCATTAAATCACGGGGCATATACACATGTTATTTTTGTACTATTGTTAACGTGATGAGACGGGGCATCTGTGTTGCATTTATGTGGTGTCGGAATAATCTTTAAAATAATATATTTTATGGCTCACCTGATCCACTTCCTTTGCTCTTCGTCGTCACGCAAATACTGGAAACAGCTATCGAGTAACAAAATACAATCTTCTTTTCAGCGTGGCAACAAGAAAATCTTTATTTTCAGGGTTATGGAGTAGACACAATTACAAGATGTGGTGTTGGAAATAACAAATATGTTGTATGTAAATAAACACAAGTAGCACTTGGAACGGTTTCTTTATAATCAAGTTTATTCGTCTTCTGTGCAGCGTTACTAGCTGGTCAGGTTCTTGCTGATGCTGTTTTGTTGTTTGCCAAGAAACAGTTCCAGCACATAACTCCCCCTAAAACACCACATTGTCATTTGTAGTTCTGTCATGTTGTAAATAAGATGACTTTAGAGGTGTTTTGTAATGTTTGGACACAGCCAGGCGTTTCCCCCTGCTACCAGTCCCTATGCTAAGCTAGGCTAACTAGGTGCTGATACCAGCTAGGTACGACTTAGCGAATTCCGCAAAATTCTGAACTATTTCTAGGGTTGGATGATTTGACATAAAATCTACAGTTAGCATCAGTAAGCTTGTTCTGGCTCACTTCGGATTTGTTTGTCTTTAAGATTTCCACCTCCATGCCCTCCCCCACCTCCCCCTCTCCCCCCTGCTTGCCTCACATACTCATTTACCTCCCTCTCATTCGTCACTGTCCTCTCTTCCTTTGCAGCCTCTCTATACTCCAGTGTAAACTTTACTTTGTGAAAGCGCAGCACGTTCTGAAGTGATGCTTTGCCAGCTCTACCCTGAAGCTAATTAGCATAGAAAGAGGATGACTGGGTGGCTCCTTTTGACAAAAATAGCTTCTTCTTTTTTTTTTAGATTATTTTTGGGGCATTTTTAGGCCTTTATTCGTATAGCACAGCTGAAGACATGAAAGGGGAGAGAGAGACAGGGGGAATGACATGCAGCAAAGCGCCGCAAAGCACCCCAGGGCTCACTGCTGGCCACACACGTGCTGCATCGAGGAGTAAACCGCTTTATATGGGCGCCTGCTCTACCAGGTGAGCTACCCAGGCGCCCAAAATAGGTGTATATTATATTATATGATTATGTATATTCACCCCAGCTACACTGAAGCTCATATAACTGGTTCATCTTTCAGATTTAACTCAATTGGGGTTATTATCCTGTAAATCAGTAGCAGTAGATTTTGGGTTAAACAAGGAATTAAAAAAAGCAGAAATTACATATTTTCTGGAGTTCAATGTTCTTCTGGGACGTCAGGGTTTTTGGGTGAAACCGAGGGAGTCACTAAGGGAACTGTCACTGCCAGTGGAGCGTTATTGAAGTCACTGTAGTGTGATGATGGAGACGCTGCTTTGGGTCGTGTCTGAGCCACCGAGGATCCGACAGACAGATGTACAACCTCCTCAGCTCGGCTGCTGCTGCTCATGACAGCAGGGCATTTAGAAAACAGTTCTGCTTATTCACAATGTTTGGAAATCGATCGTCAGGATATTTCTAAACTGCCTGTTTACTCACTAAAACACAGAAGGAAGGAGAGGGTTTTAGTATTTGTCACTTTTCAAGCATTGTGTTGATGTTGTTTGATTATATTAATAACATAATATGTATTTCTTTAATCTTTTATGGCATTTTTGCATTATGTCATTCCTGGCTAACGGGATGTCATCCCGAGTAACAATGACACAGTCAAGTAATTTAACTCTGATTTTCATGGTATATTACACAATCATGTTTTCCTGAGTTGAGTATACAATAAAAACATGATTACCTTTACTGTAAAGCATTTTAAGACATCTTTAATCATTTTTCTGTTTTTGGCATGGAATACTGCGTGACCAAAATCAAACAATGAGCCCATTTAATTAAATTCCCAAATATATCATATTAATTGTGTTAAAAATGTAGTTTTTTTTTTAGCATAGTGTTTGGTTAGCTGTAACTATGGATATGCCTAAACATTTATATGCTAAAAAGGTAGACATTGAAATAATAAATTTATATAATAATTTATAAAATAAATCATATGATTCATCAAAAAAAATGTAATTGCATATCTAAATTAAATTCCTGCTGTTGAGATGTATATATAACACTCTAATAAAAAATAGAAACTGCTTAAATTGGCATTTCTTGACACTTTCATTTATTTTCAAATTTTAAATCCTTATTTGTCTTTGACCCAGTTATAGATTGATAGATATTCTTTACTCTATTTATAGAGAGTTTCATTTGTTTTCATTTAAAGCAAATTAAAGGAAATTATTTCCAACATTCTTTTATTGAACAAATTGAACATTGAATTGAATATAACAGGCCCCACTAAAAAAAGGACAGTTGCATTTTAAAGTCTACTCATATTTTCTTTCAACTAACAAAAAATCTCTGAGTGTCTTTCGCAATCTGTCGCAACCTTTCGCAATGTGTTTATATTGCGATGACGATAAAAAAATGTATATTGTGCAGCCCTACTTCACACTTTGCAAGACAGTAGACAGTCCCTGAGGAAGTTTCCAGAATGCATCACATAGTAAAATGTAATAGAACTGCCTACAGTAATGACACTACATTGATATTGGCAGGGGAGAAAGGAAACCAGCGAGGCTTGTATAATGTCTAAAGAGTATGGAGAAAATCTCATATTCAATCCAGTGTAATCGTACACATTAGGTAGACTAAGGGCAGGTAAAAGAAACGGGAACACACAAATACAACAACTGTAAGAAAACCTAAATTATAAGTTAAAAAAATATAGTTTTGATTTAATGTAGTTCCAGATAGATGGACTTATAGTAGATTTAATGGTGTATTCAGCGGTGAAAGAATTCAGATCTTTTACTGAAGTAAAAGTAGCAATATTACAGTGTAAAAATACTCTGTTACAAGTAAAAGTCCTGCATGCATTCAAAATCTTACTTAAGTAAAGTATATATATATTTGTTATTAAACTATAGTAAGCTGAAAAGTATAAAGTAGCTGAAAATACAAGTACAAAGCACCTTGTTAGTTTCCACCACTGGAAGTTGTTGAGTGGTTTAAATGAACCTGATGACCCTGCCGTCTCTGGCTTTTATAACACTGTATACATAGCAGTTTATTTTGCCAACACAGCCGTGAGAAACTGCTGTTCTTAACTCTTTGGCTTTGACCTACAGATGCAGGGCAGATTATAAATTCAGAATCAAGCCTCTTAGTGGATTATCTGTTGGCTCACGTTTGTTCCGTGGTGTGTTAATAATATGTTAAAGAGGCACATAACAGATTATGCGATAATGGAAATAATCATTAGTTTGCAGCCCAAGTTCACATACTGTCAAAAAACTGTAACTTGAAAATACCCTGTATGGCCAAAAGTGGTTGTTGAACATTTTATTTAAAACATGAACATTAATCTGCAGCTCTAACAGCCTCCACTATTCTGGTTTCAGTCTTTCCAGCAGATATTTGAACCTGCTGCAGGGATTTTTTCCCATTCAGCCACAACGGCATTACTGATTTCCAACACTGATGTTGGGTGATGAGGTCTGGCTCACAGTTCATCCCCAAGGTGTTGGATGGGGTTGAAGTGTCTGTCTTTTTTAGCTTTGTTTTGAAACATTTTACAATATCTATGGGTGAGACCTTTTGTTGCAAGCCCAAGTCCCGCCTTAACTAATCAAAGCACCTTTTTGGTTGTGTGGAACAGACATGTATTGAGCCTACTGTATGTAAATCCACAAAGACAGACTTGTGAGTTGAGTGTCTTCTCATTGCCTTAGCCTATCCCACACCTTTTGTTTAGCCTGTTTCCTGTAGCTCAGTATATATTTCTTTTTAGAAACTCACTCTGGTCAGAGAGAATTCTAAAGCTACTTGTGAACTTCTCTCTCCACTGTGCAGTGAATAAAACTCATCTGAACCACCCTCAGAGTTGGACCTGAAAGAACTTTTTCTACCACACTAAACTGGAAAAAAACATTTCTTTATGGAGCTGGCTTTGTGCGGTGATGCATTGTCTTGGTAAAACAGGAAACACAAACTGTTGCCACAGTATTGGAAGAACACTATTGTCTAAAATACCACTGTATAGAGATTTAAAAAAGAAAAAGAGCATTTTTAAGACCAGAGGGAAAAACAACTCTCCGCTCTCTATTGACTTGTATTGCGTGAAGGTGCCTCCTTGTCAAATCCGTCTGCTAGCATACAACTGAAAACGGCCTAAAAGCTGCGGTGTGGTAGTATGCACTACCAACAATGTAAAGAACCCATAACTAAGTTTTTATAAGCTGCCAAACCGGAAAAACTGAGCTTTTATGCAAACAAAAGTGGATACAGACATGAAGAATCAGCAGGGAGAATGGGAAGACACTAACCTAACGTTGCAGCCCACGTAGCATTAGTAGAAAGCATTTTGGTTACAAAGACAAATATTCAAATGCCAGTTTCAGGCTACCTATATATCTGTAAGTTAAGCTAAAGCATTGTGAAAGTATGTATCTTGTGTTATAGTGGAATGTGGATAAAACAGAAAGCTATGAAGTATTATGTTTGCAAGTGCTTTAGCTTGCTAACGCATAGCTAGCATTAGCTTACTAACAGCTAACTTTTCCTCTCTGGTCGACATAGGTTGCTATGATAATGCTTTGACATGCTTAAATCTGTTGTTTTTAGCCAGCTACAGGCACTTTGTCAGCGTTTCAGCCCTCGGTTGCATATTGTGGCGCCGATTATTTCCCCCTCTGGTGGGTTTTCAGAGTATGGCGTGATGTGCTCGGTCTTTACGCTGCAGCATTAAGATTTCATTTCATTTGAACTACGGGGCCCAAACTATATATAACCACCAGACTCAAAGTACACATGAGGACTGGGTTGTCAGTGTACTTTTGGCCACAAAGTGTATTCAATACCAACATGCATGAAGACAGACTGGCAGCATAAAAAGTTCCCCACAAGTCTGGTGTGTGTTATGTGAACACATGCCGTCCTGTGACACACCCATATTGCCGCAGTAACCAGGGTCCCTCAGTTCTATTCACGCTGACGTTACCCACCCGGTCACCCAACCATGCTCCACCTTTTCCTGTGTGTTGAACACAAACGCACACTGGCCGCTGAGCTGTCCTGGAAACATTAGCTCAGCTGTGACACGGTCCTCTGAGGACTGTTAAAACACCCTCAGCTGTGAAACCCGAGCACTTCAGAGCATAAGATGGATAGGAAATGACATCACGAGGGGAGGTAAAACTCCCAGAGCTCCTGCAGTATTTTCACTGTTGTAATGGGCACTAATTGGAAGCCTGTTATGGAGATTCCACTGAAGTGACCGCATGTCTATGCAGGCGTGCTGATGTCTCATTCTGAGCTGTCAAGTCGAGTGTAGCCGAGAAAAAACATCGCGTTAACATCCTGTCATCCCCTGATGCAGGCGAGGGTACTTATGTTGATGAGGGACGGTCCGAAGAGGCCACAAGTAAACATTACTAAACTGTGATAGAGTGCAGCTGGAGGAGACTATGTTGATCTGTGCTGGAAGAGGTAATGTGAAGTCTGAAAACTGTGAGTCCGGAGGCAATGATACCAAGACAGGTGCATGCAGGTGTCCTTAAAACAACACAATGTTAGTTATTGTGGTTTGGACTAGAGATGTCACGAGAACCGATACTACCGATACCTTCCGGTTCTAAAATTACAAAAAAACGATGATGCCCATTTTTTGAAGCACCGTAGGCTCGGTTAGCGACGATGCCAGCGTTAGCAGCATCGGTGCTGCGCCTCTTCCAGAACTGAAGGGGGCAGTAAATGCTTCAGAGTGTTCCAGTTGATACATTCAGAAGTAGGAGGTCACGAACAAGTGGCCGAAGTCACGTATTTCTACTTCCGGTACATACAAGACTCAACTCTACCCGACCTAAAAAACAGCATGTTCACTGCAAACTCACGGTCCTCTCTTTCCGATTTAGCCACAGCCCCCCTTTCTTGGTTTCAAATAACTCACCGTTGTCGGCTACAGCCGCTGAACAGGCTGCACGTTGTAAACAGCCGTGGCCCGCTTGCCTGCTCCTCCGGTAACGTTAGCAGGGTTAGCATGGCGGCGTTAGCCACGGTTAGCCAGGACCAGTCGGGATCACTTTACTGGCAGTGTCTCAGTTGTTTTTGCGAGTAACCAACTCTGGCACTCTAGCTATATAATTCAGTGTGAGTACATGAATGTTGAAATGACATAAAATGCCCGTCCCATAGCCGTGATAAATTAGCCTTAGCTAATGCTTAGCTACCTGTTCAGGAGGAAATTAGCCAACTCTGCGTCATTTTGGACTCTAAGCTACCCTGGGTAATATTTACCCAGAGTTTGTAACGTCTCTGGTCACGTAACTGTTAGAAACACTGTTGTTGTTTCTGCACAGTACTTTTTGAAAAGATGCCTGGAAGTCTGGAATATGTCTGGGGACACTAGTTGTTGCACTATGACCATTCATTGCACTTTATTATGTTATTCTATGCTCTATTGCACATGTTTTGTTTTGTCTTGTTATGGCATTTATAATAAAGAAGTTCATGTTTTAAGTATGTGGAATCTTAGAAAATCTTTTTTTTTTTTTACCGTGGTATCGAAATCGGCAACGAGAATCGTGTTATTTTCCTGGTATTGGCACCAACTACTGAATTTTTGGTATCGTGACACCCCTTGTTTGGACAATTGGTACATCCCAGGTTCTTAAATTGCATCCACGTTTCCTTCACTTGCTTGCCTTCCTCGTGTCTTAGTCCGTCCCACAGAGGAAGCACGGGGGAGACACGAGGAAATCATGGGAGGAGAGAGGAAACGAGGAGATGAGTTTTTAGAGGGAGGAGATGTCCTTTCCTCTGAAGCATCAAGTGACTTCGTCAGCTGTATGGGTGGAGTTAGCAACGGCTTTCAGCTGCACGGCTTCCGGGAAGGCTGTCCTCGTGTATCCTCGCTCATAGTTCCTTAGAGATCCCTCCTCGCTCCTTGTCTGCTCCTTCAGGGCAGAGCCTTGAGACAGCCTTCACAAAAGAGGGCCAGAACGACTTCTGGTTCAAGCGAGGAGCGAGGAGATATCAAATAAGAGACTTGGGAAGCAGCCAGTGTCAACACCGTCAGCAGTTGCAGCAGGGTCTGTAACACACAGCTTATGGAGGGAATGAAGGTACTTTAAAACACTATCATTGCGGCCTGATTTGTATCAATAACTCCTTCTCTGAGTCATTACTCAGTGAAATCTGAACACACAGACATAATACACATAGTTATACATTTAGTGTGACTTCCCCTTTGAGATATCCTGTCCAATTTAAATAATTGTGATGTTACATAAATCTACTTAGAAATCATGGAAAAAAGACACTCCCTTATAACCCTAGAACTTGCCTGAAAATAATCTAATTTTTAAGTTTTCTTCTGTCACATTGTAATCCAGTGATAGTTGTCTGTACATCCATAGGAACATTTCAATAAGGAGCTAATTTTTTAATTTGGCTTACTTTTATTGGTCCCATATTGTATACACTGAGATTTCCACGTCTTTTTTTGTTATAAAGCATTTTGAGGTGCTATATAAATACTATGAAAGTATCAAAACGCTCAATCCACAGCGAAATGCACACAGCCCATATTCAGAAACTGTGCCTTTAAACGATCCGTCAGGACTTATGTACGGTTGTGATGTCATAACTATACTATATATATAGGTAGAAAGTTAAAGGGACAGGCGCTAAAACGGAGCGATTCAGGCAGAGGGCGAATACAGATGTATTCAGACAGACAGTATGAGAAAAATTTAAGTATTTTTTTTTTTTACATTAAAGCATGTAAACATGTTCTAGTAGAAACAACAACTACAAGTATGAATCTGAAAATTAGCACGATATGGGACCTTTTAATTGTGTCAATTTTGCCAAAATGTAAACAAATATAAGCTCAAGTTGTAGCCCGCAACCAGCTGTCTTGATTCTGCCAACAGACTTTGGAAACCCCCTGATCTGTTTAAAGTCTCCTCTGTTGTCAAGCTGTGCCCACAACAAACAATGAACCTCAGAGCAGACCGTCCGAAATTACCAGTTGGGTTGATGGAGGAGAGAAGCTGTCCTCGTTATTAACACATTATCTTGTGTTGCCTGCCTTCTCAGAAAGAGCCAGACACATTCATTACGTACGTCTAATGGGAAAGATTTTCTACTCTTTCTCTTGTTCCTCTCGTCCGCCTCAGCATATCCGTCTTCAGAGAGATTTCTGGCAGTGATGCAGCAAGCCTTCATTTTCTGGATTTATTATTTTTTAATCACGCAGAGAACATTTCTATAGATAATTGAAAGGGTAATCACTGCAAATATTACACAAGCTGGACTCAATTCTACAGTAAAGTGAAACTTTCTCTATGAGTGTTTGTAGGTTTTTATGTGTAATTACCTGTAGCCATAATTCACCTTCGACATTATTCACAGCATGAGCTAGTCTGATCAAAATGATGCAAAATGTAAATCTGCTTCAGTGTGAAATATGAAGGAACTAACTTGGGCTCTTTACCTCCTTAAATATAAAAATTGAAGTCTGTGGAATTGGAGTACAACCACCGACCAGCTGTTTTAAAGGCGTGGCCAGAAAGCAGCCTTGCTACGGAAGCTTCTTCTACTGTACCTGTTGCAGTGTTGCCACCACTCCTATCTATGTCTGTTAAACTTTAATGGGAAGTCAAGCCCTCGGAGCTCAGGTGTCACTGTCACTGCCTGGCCGACTGTTGCGTGAGATGAGGGGCAGGGGGTGAAGAGGACAACTTCACATGCATGTGTCTGGCTACTTTGATGAATAAGACGCGACAAACGTGTGGTTGAGCTAGCGTGTTTTGTTGTCATCACTAGGTCTGATGATATTCTAGATAGAGATGCAAAGATTAATAGATTAATTGTTAAAGTGCTCATATTATGCTTTTTGGCTGGCTAGTAGTCCTTACCTAGGTACTGTCAGGGCACGCCCTCATACTCTGCTTCTGACTGGCTAGTAGTCCTTACCTAGGTACTGTCAGGGCACGCCCTCATACTCTGCTTCTGACTGGCTAGTAGTCCTTACCTAGGTACTGTCAGGGCCCTCATACTCTGCTTCTGACTGGCTAGTAGTCCTTACCTAGGTACTGTCAGGGCCCTCATACTCTGCTTCTGACTGGCTAGTAGTCCTTACCTAGGTACTGTCAGGGCCCTCATACTCTGCTTCTGACTGGCTAGTAGTCCTTACCTAGCTACTGTCAGGGCCCTCATACTCTGCTTCTGACTGGCTAGTAGTCCTTATCAGCAACTGCACATGTGCGACTCCCAACAAAGATGGAATAGGAGTGAGATGCCTAACTCTGTAGCTAAAACAGAGGAGCTGCAGCAATGTGCAGTACAACAAAAATATGGTGTTTTTTGAAAATTAAACCACATAAACCTATTCTGATATAACCTCTAAATACAATTATGAACCTGAAAATGAGCATAATATGAGCACTTAAAAATTCTCT
This sequence comes from Zingel zingel, assembly GCA_023566125.1. Taxonomy (NCBI): domain Eukaryota; kingdom Metazoa; phylum Chordata; class Actinopteri; order Perciformes; family Percidae; genus Zingel; species Zingel zingel. Next base: position 4,818,444 of record CM042334.1, on the reverse strand, counting down.
GATGTCAGCTTGTTAAATGTGAATATGTTCTAGTTTCTTCTCTCCTCTGTGACAGTAAACTGAATATCTTTGAGTTTTGGACAAAACAAGACATTTGAGGACATCATTTTGGGCTTTGGGGAACACTGATCCCCATTTTTCACCATGTCCTGACATTTTATGGACCAAATAACTAATCGATTAATCGAGAAAATGATCGACAGATTACTCGACAATTAAAATAATTGTTAGTTGCAGCCCTAATATAAATGTAACGGATTGCGTTAAATGGGATGTGATATCGTCTCCTATCGATCGCAGGCCCTTAAATTGAATCAAATCGAATATGTACAATAGCAGAATATGATCCTGTTTCGTATTCATTACAGTCTGAATAAGGACGCTGGCTGTCAGCTGTGAAGCAAACACACAAATGATGGCACCGTGGACGGAGAAGTTGGGAGCTTCATGTCTTACCTTCACCCCACAGTGTATGTTTCAGTGAGCCCCAGTGCTCCTCAGCCATTGATAACTTCAATAGGCCTCGACCCTCACAGCCTCGTTTCTGCAGAAAGTTGAGTGATTTATTCAGAGTGCCGCTGAGATGATGATTTAAACATGTTGTTAGTGTAGGTGACTTAACCAAGTGTAATCATGAAAGAGGCAGAGTGACGCAATCCTGGCTTCAAAGGTTTGGCTTTATGTGTCACACCTCTTGAGATTGTCATAAAATATTGCAAAATAGCTTTCAGCCTTTTTATAATATCATGTTCCCGTATTAAGAATTACAAACACACTCGCAGTTAAACCAACGCTGACTGCGTATAAATTAGGGCTGTCAAAATTGCTCAAAAATGACATTCAAATATTCCCTCTAAAAAAACACATAATATTCAAACTATTCGAACATCTGGTTGCGCATGCGCATTTTGTCAATGAAGCGCATTACATCAATAACAGGACAAATTAATACAAAGAGACATAACTACTTGTATAGGTAGTCTATTTAAGTTTAAACATATTTGACAACGTATTACCTACACAAAAACAAGTAAATCAAATGATGGCCAAGACCGCAGACCTCACGCTCGCTCGCTCACTCGAGCACTTTCTCTCTCTCGCCCTCACGCTCTCTGCGCAATGTGCGGCTGTGCGCATAACGGTTTAAAATGAACAACAATAAACACATTTTGAGTGCTGATCAAGAGTTTTGTGCAAGCAACTTAAGGTCGCGACTATTGTCCCAAATATAGCAGGCTTCATTCAGTGATTGAAACAAATATTACTAACATTAATTGAAGTTTGACAGTAGCCTATATAGAACTGACATTGAACGCTCCGAGCGAGCTGTGCTGTGGTAAACATGGAGCTTTTCCTTGACATGAAACGGTAAATAATCAAACCAGTGGAAGCGGTGCATTTAACCTTTATTCATGCATGCAGTGTAACTTACCTTAAGCCCTTTTGTTTTTAGCACATTGTTAAGCATTTCCCAGTCATCATTAATCCAATGGGCTGTTGCTGTAACATAGGATGCTGTCGCTAGGGATGTCCACCCGTCCGTAGTAAGAGCCACATCTTTGTCTTTGATTGATTCCTTTATTTTGTCTGAGGTGCTGTTATAAACTTCTACGATTCTATTGGTGACTGTTCCACGGCTAGGGATACGGTACCTCGGTTCCATTGCTTGACAGAACTCCCTGAAGCCTGCCCCATCCACGACACTGATTGGTCTCATGTCCTTACAAATTAACGAAATTAATTTTTCCGTTATGGCCTCTTGTCGTGTTGCAGACAAAGAGCTTGTGGCAGACGGTGTAAAATACGTGTCAAGACGTGACTGTTTAGCTGGAGTTCCACACATTATGCCATGCTCATGTGGGTGCACATTTTCGAGATGTGACCTCATGTTGCTAGTGGTCGAATGGTATGCTAACTGTATTTTACATAGCTTGCATACAACTTTATCTCGCGGCTCAACTATTTTACCTCCTACCGACCAAAATCCAAAGTACTTCCAGACATGGCTTTTTAGATTTTGGGGGGTTAAAATCGCTTTCTCTGATGCGGTCGAGTTGGGCTCTGCACTTTCTACCATCTTCCATGCAAGACAAGTCAACTTTCAGCAGTGATGCTGTGCCAGACAGTGCGACTCCTGTGACCTGTCCCTGAACCCTCAGGCACGCTAGCGCGCCCTCTCGCAAAGCAGACAGCCAGACAGCCTCTGCTACCGCGAGCGTTTTTCTCCACATTTTTTTTTTAATTCGAATATTCATTTTCACCTTCGAAATTCATTTTTTAAAAACTATTTGAATAAATATTCGAATTTAGAATATTCGTTGACAGCCCTAGTATAAATGCTTTGAATTTTAAATATCAGGTTGTTCAGGCAATCGACGAGTGCCAGCTGCAGTTTAAGCTTTCACTTTTTTTTTTTATCCGAGTGTTTCCTCCTCTGTAGGAGCATTTTAAATGTTTAAATGTCTTTAGTCTGCACACCTCGTAAACAGCAGTAAAGCTGCTAATCTGCTAACTGAGCTGTTCAGCCCAAACCACAGCAGCTGTCTATAATAACGTTATTTTTGGCCAGAAGTGGGCAGACGGAGCTAATTGTCCTCATATGAAATGCAAATGGATTCTGCTCCTTTTTCGGGGAGTTCATTGCTGTTAAAATAAACCAGTAAACCAGAGAGAGTAGGACAAAAACACAGTTATCATTCGTCCGGATGTGGATCAGCTTTACCTTTTTCTAAATCCTTCTTTCATTAAAATGAGTCTAGATTGTCCTTTTTAAATGACTTTTTTATTTACTGATTTAAAAGATTTAAAAGATTATTTGCATATTTAAACATAACTTTTCCGAAAACATGTAATACAAAAAATATTGTCTTAATAACCAGCTGGGGAAGTTTGAAGGTGATATCTATTAGTAAACGGTTTTACCTTATTCACCCCTAGTGTCTTAAAATAACCCCCCCCCCTCTCTTCCTAACTGATATCTGTGTTATTTGACAAACAAATCTTAACTCAAGGTCCAAATGCCCTCTTCTTTTTAACCGCTTCCCTCTGGTTTACACTTTCAAATGATCCGTCACTGTGTCCCGTCCTGCCACAACAATGTCATCAAGTAATGCATCACATAAAGGAAGTACGGACTTTATGTGTCCTTCAGAGTAATTACTGTATCAATCAGAGTTAGACATCTGTAGTGCAACAACAGAGGAGACTTAAAAGTGGAGATATTCTCAGTACTTGGTTAATTAAGCACAGATGTTTTTCCCAGATTTGTATGGCTTCAAGAAAGTAACTTTAACAGTACTTTTATGTTTTTAAGCAGTACTTGTATTACTTACTTAAAGTGGCTACGTGTAACTTTCAGTTTGTGTTGATTCTAGCAGCCACTTTGGACAAAAGCTGTAGTGTTTTTACCACACCTGCCGTCGTAAAGGTCTTTTCTTTACGGTCTTGTATTTCCCGCTGTAGATTACTGAGGTAGCATTACAGGGAGGTCATATAGTCTCGATGAATGTTTTGCTCAGACAGAAAATCATTCATATACAATAAGAGAATACGTTACAGATGCATCGGTGCATTTCAAGTGCTGCTACAGTAACTTAGCCTACTTTGGATGTCTCGTGAGCTAAACTGGGTAACGTTGTCACTGTCTCTGTGTCCCGAGCCAAAGCATTAGGAGTTTGTTGTAGCAACGGACGTAGTAATAACTTAGATTCATATAGCGCATTTCATGAAACCCACGGACGCTTTACACAAGGGAAAAGAAAATAGTAGGCCAACACAAACATGGACTAAAGAGAATAAATGGAAGGGGACGTAATTTAATGTCGGCTACTGACGTACAACCACATCGCGCATTGTAAAGTTAACACAGGTTTTTTGCCGTGTTACAACGAAATCTGTGACCCGTCAGAATGAGTGCGCTGTAGCGCCGTCTACCTGCTGTAAATCATTTTGTGACTTTGCGGGGAAAATCAAACCCGGGCAGATGCCTTACTAAAAACTATTATTAAATTATTAATTAAAAGGGCGTTCTTTTCACTGTTAGTCTCGTTTGCTGTTACAGGTCATTTAAGATCATTGTATGAAAAATGACAGAGCTTCAGAAAAATTTAAAAGTTACAGATATTCTCTAACAAAGCATTTAAACTATATTTCTGTCTGATACATTGTCAGTTTAGTTTGTTTCCATATATATGTATTCTACAAGAAACATGCTGGCAAACTATTCTTTGGGAGTGTGTTAAAGTGCAATGAGTCACACATTTCTTTTTTTGTACAACCCTGCTGTAAAACGTTGCAGCACGCCCACAGACCCTGCTGTGAAGCTGCAGGTCCAAACCACTGCACAAAGTGACCGTGTCAAATACAGTCGGACAACAGACAGACGAGCAGTTCATGTGTGATCGGGGCAATTCATCACTCACCGGATGACACGCTTGTCCTTCCAGGAGTGTGTTTTTTACAAACAGGGTAAACTCAGACAGCACTGAGACTGTGTGAGTTGTTTGTGTCATCGAGACGCCTCTTCCTTTAGCTCCATGCACTCTACTTACCCAAATGATGCATGAATTTGCATAGTGCCTTTAAACAACAATGAAGTCTAAAGGGCTTTACATAAGACATAAAAAGGCAAGAAGCACAAAGCAAAATACAAAGAACACATAAGAGATTAAAAGAAAGAGAAATAGAAGATTAAGCTAAAAAAAAAAAGCAGTGAAAAATATGAACGAATAGCCCCAAATTTAGTAGTAAAGTGTATAGATAAATATGTAGAAGAATATATTGTTAACTCTTGTGTTGACTTCGGGTCACATTGGCTCGTTTTAAATTTTTGTTTTATATCAGAAAATATTGGGCGTAGAAATAAGCGTTGGAAATGTGTAGAAGAAAAATTTTAAAATTTTAAACGTTGGAAAAAGCAAAAACAAATTGTGAAAAAAGGCGTAAAAAATGTCAGAAAAAAGTGTTCGTTTCAAGGTTGAAACGAAGACAACACAAGGGTTAAAGGATGTGTTACTTTCAGCTTTAGATGCAACTAGATTTTATTGAAATTACGTGAAAATTTCCACCTAAAGTAACTGAAATCTGCACAAATGTGCACTCTGGACTGTTGATCCTCAGTGGGATTAGCAGAACATTTGTGTCAGCGTCAACACACATCAAAAAGCTAAATGGATCTTTAAAATGCTCATTGCATAATCTTTGCATTGTGTGATTTAAATCCCACATTCCACAGAGAAGAATGAAGTGGTTTGGCAGGTGTTGTATGACTCAACAGCTGAGTCATGAAAAGAGAACTCCTCCTGTATCATTCTCAGCTGACTGCAGGAAACACCTCCACTCCAACTTCTCTCTTGAAATACAAAATGTTATTACTTTATCAACATGCAGTTTAGGTCTCAGGAGGCTTAAAGCTTAACAAGTTTATGTTTTGTTTGATAGACTGTTACCTTTATACTACCACAGTGAGCTGCACTGGTGGGAGCGTGTTGTTTAAGGGATATAAAAAGATGGAGGTTTGAGTGATAGATCTGCAGGTTTAAAGGCTTATCAGGCGCCAAAACACTGCACACAGGTTTGTTATGTATGAGTCAGGATTTAGTGGACAACGTGGGAATTTATCACAGGATCCTCTGTCTCGACAGTTCATTAATTGAAGTTATCTACCTGCAACATATTATTTTTTATAATATAAGATGGGTTTATTTGTAAAAACCAGATATCTCTGTTTTTATTAATTTTCCTAAATCATGTTTTTGTGCAGTCAAGGGAATATTAATTACACGTTTTGCAAATGAATTATTCATATATATGTATTTTTTTTTACAGATAGTAGAGAAGATGACAGAATATGAGACAGAGATGCAACAGAGGTTCCTTGCTGGGCTGGAACCAGGGACATTGCATTGCAGCAAAAGTTGAGCCATGTTTTTACAGTGTAGGTTTGTCTTAGAATTGTACAAACAGTTAAACAAAGGCTAAGCCGTATCTGTGGCAAAGATACCCCTGCTGTGTAATGAGACAGTATCCTCATTATTCACAACAAAAATCTCCCACAGACCCCTCCTCTTCCTTTCAGGAATGACAAATCTCTGCTTTATTGACGCCTGAGTGGCTGCTGGGTTATAGATGCTGTTTATCATGCTATTTTGTACTGCTCTTTGCCAACCTTTACTAACCGCGGCAGTGGCTGTAGAGCTGATTTACTGTCGTCATAAGTTGGCTTGAAGGTCTTTGTGTGTACATGGCAGCTGCATCGCTGAGGCGTTCGGTCATTATTGATGCAGCGCGGCCGTGAGGACGGTGGTTGTGATGACTGAGTGGAACGCTAGCGTTTATCAGAACACTATTTACAGTATGACGGTTATGGAGCCTGTATGAAAAGAAAACCTATTTGTCTTATTGTAATAAATACATGTTGAATGATAATTTGATGGAGAAAGTGATCCCAAATGAATCTATTTCTTTTCATGAAATTGATCCATGTGTGAGGGCTTCAGGCGGATCCTCAGGCCCGCTGAACAAAGCTCTGACCCAGTTAGTTGACTAAGCAAGTTTCTCTGATTTTCTGCTCGTCACAACAGCTACACACAAGGAGCTCCACATTAAAGGTGCCCTGCCACACAAAACCGTTTTTACTTGCATTTTTTGAAATATGTTAGGTTCATATGTGTTATGTCGTGAATGTGAAAATGAACTGCTACCTCCTCTGTCAGCTCTAGCCACTGAAAAGAAATAAGTGGAGAAATCAGGCCAATTACGAAAGCTGGTCAGTCTGACGTGGTGTTGCCTGAGCTCATTACTATTCATGAGCTCGCCCAGTTGTGCTGGGTAAAGGATGCTGATAGCCAGGCTCTCATTGGCTAGCTGTTAGCCAATCAGAGCAGCTTAGCTCGTTGAATATTAATGAGAACTGGCACAAATCGAGCTGAGTCTTCCTTCAGGCTTTCTATACCATGCTAGAATGGCTTGAAACAAGGTAACCATGGCACTTTTTCCACAAAAAATGTTGCAGGGTCCATGGTAGAACTTCAGACATTACCACAAAGTAATGAAATACGTGTGGCAGGGCACCTTTAAATATTGTGACGTTTACGGATTTAATGACATGATAAAATATAATAGAACTGTTTACAATAATGACATTAAATATTTGCAGGGGAGGAAGGAAGCCAGTGAGGCTTATATAAAGTCTAAAGAGTATGAAAAGATCTCAAATCTTCAATCCAGTGTAATCGTACACAAGAGGCAGACAAACGGAAACATACAGGGACAGGTCAAAGAAACCGTAACATTCAATCAAATACAAAAAGCATAATGAAAGAAATATAAAAAAAATAGTTTTGATTTCATGCTGTTCCAGAGAAACGGAGCTCTAGTAGATTTAAAGGTGTATTTAGAGATGGAAGAAGTATTCAGAAATTTTACTGAAGTAAGAGTAGTAATACTAAAGTAGTATTTTCCCTAGGTTTGTGAAAGACTTATTTGGCGGGGGGTTTAGGGGTCGTCCTTCAATAAAATTTCACGTTTTTCAATTTAAAAAAAACAATACAATTTCACATCATTTCGACCATTAATGTGATCATATCTGTGTCTAAAACGTTGGAAAATATAATGAATAAATAATAAATAACACTCCGAAAACTTAAAGACAAAAAAGTCCACTGGGGAGCAACAACAATCATTAGATCTGAGAAAAGTCATTTAGTTTTGATGCTGACATTGATTTAACATTCTTCAGGAATATGTGTTCATGTAAACAACAAATGTAAAATAATTCCTGGACTGCATCTTGAGGTCTGTGTGGGTCATTCTCAGCAGACGGTCTCAGTGTCCGGGCAGCCTGAAGGTTCATGATGCAGGTGATGACTCACACAGCCAGGCTTCCCCCTCCGTCTCACTTCATCTCAGGAGCTGCAACACACGACGACGCAGCCGACTGAAGCTGTGATGACAACCGCGTATAATGGAAAATGGCACTTATGTAACACCGTAAATAGCAATTAATGCCGTGACTCTAAACAAGAAAGGTTACTGCACATTCACCTCAGTTTTATCTCCTGTTTTGAAGCTGAAATTACACACTTGTCTCACATGATTGACAATAGCATTTACAGGATGTAAATAACAAGAGTATTACCTGGAAATGTTATTAAGTCTTTCTGGTTTCATTGTATTGCAGTTAGATGCATGCAGCAAGCTATTTAGTGAAAGGTTAGCAACATCTTCAGCTTGGGGATGCTATCACAAAAAAAAAGTCTGTTTGGTGAAAAATATCAAGGATCCAGTTAGCTGTCCAGTTTAAGAGAATCATATTCAGAAAATGCTGCTTGGTTTCTTAGAGATTAGAGGAACATTTATCTTTCATCTGGCTCTCTCATAGCTCATTTTTCATGCTCAATCATTAGCGTACTGTCTGAGGTGAGGAATTCTTTTGATTAAAGCACAAAAAAATGATCTTGCATATCTATGCCACTACTGCAGTGTCAAAGTTGAGTGAATGATTGATTCAAACAGACTGTCCTCACCCAGAAAACAACCGTATAGGTCGATTGTGCATGCAGCTCATAATGACCCATATTTACGTTTGTTGTTAATCGTGATTGTAGTAATTATCGCGGTGAGTTGACAAAGCATAAGAGCGTCAAATTCCACGTAAGGAGACCGGCTGAGGTGGTGTTAGGGTCAAACAAACAGGAGTTTTTCCCAGGAGACCAGGGTTCGTGTCGCTTGTGAAACCGAAATTAACTGACTTTGATAAACTTGAGTCCGTGACTCAGACTTTGGTCCTCATTTCAGCAGTTTTTCATGAATCATTTTAAGCCAATTCATGATGTTTACTAGGCCTAAGTAGGTGCTGACGTCAGAATGCTAACATGCTGATGATTAGCAGGTGTAATGTTTACTATGTTTACCATTTTAGTTTAGCGTTTAGCATGCTAACGTTGCAAATTACACGAAACACAAAGTACAGCTGAGGCTGATGGGAATGTCATTTTTGCAGGTACTTAGTCATGAACCAAAGTACTGGACAAATTAAAACTATTTTGAGCTGATGATGGCGGTAGATGATAAGGTAGGAGATCACCAGAGCGATTACAAGAAACACTTAAGAAAACATAAACGTCTGGCATATTTCACTCAAAACCACAAATGTGAACCTCATGGTGACACTAAAGGAAAAGTCAGAGGATTACTAAAGCCATTATTATTCATCCTCTGGGGACCATGAATGCCCAAATGTACAATGTACAAAATGTCATGTCAATTTATTCAGCGTGTACTTCATGTATATGTCGTCTTGTTTTTCATTTATGCATAAAAAGATTTAAATCCTTAGCATCGCAGCGTGGAAACCAAAGTGCTACAATGTTCAATATCTCCAAAAGAGATAATATAGTTTGTAGTGGTGTTCCTTCTTTGTCAACATTTATTCCTGTGAACAAATGTAATCTTTGAATACTGTACGTCAGTGCTACTTTTTTTTGTAATGACGGATGGCCTGCCTTGTTTTCAGATCCTCCTGTAGTGAAGCGCCCTCAATGACTTGTAGCTGAGAAGAGCAACATATGCTCCCTAATAACATAGCAGGTGCTCTTCTCAGTGCATGCGGTGAAGCAGACTTTCTCCGGTGTGTTAGTCTTCAAAGTCTTCCTTCCAAAGACTGTAACGCAGTCTATTTTTTTTCCTGCCTCCGCCCATCAGCTCTGCATTATTGCATAATTGCAGAACTGTAGCAGTTCTTATGTAGCCTCACCTCATGAGCCTTTGTCTCATGTCGTTCCAGTGTTGAACAAAGCGAGTGTGTGTTTGTAGACAGATGAGGGAACTCAAGGCATCTGGTGCCCGGCTGTAGAGCCTCATGATGCCTGGTGAAATCCCAGCTGACATTTTGAAAACGCAGAACGTGCCCAGCACAGTAGATGAAGCGTAGCGAGTGAAGGATTATGTTTGGTTCAGAGTGAAATACGCTGAGATTTTCTCACCTTTTTCCTCCTTCTACACTGCATCTTTTGGCCTCCCCTTCCTCCTGCATCAGGCACCTTTTCTGACTCATGATACATGTATGTTTCATGCAATCATGTTGAAAATTGACTACGGTGAAAGAGAGATTATAATCCAGAGGAACATGACAGACGCATTTTGTTAAAATATGCAATGTTGCCTGATGCTGCAGCATTTCCAAACTCAACACACGCTGTTGTTCGAGGCTTCCATCCTGATCAGCTGCGATAATAGCGATGAATATTTCACCATCACAGAATGTGGAATGTGGGTCGCAACGAGGAAGAGAGGCCTTGCGGGGAGCGCCATAAATATCTCTCTCTCTCTCTCTCTCTCTCTCTCTCTCTCTCTCTCTCTCTCTCTCTCTCTCTCTCTCTCTCTCTCTCTCTCTCTCTCTCTGTGTTTTTGGTTTTAATGGTTATGCCTTATTAGGGGGCTGTGTGTTTCTGTGTAGGGCACAGTAACAGGTCCAAAAACCCCAGAGGAGCTCAGACGAGCCCGAGGCAAAGTGTTGCTTCATCTGCAGTCTTTGGACCAATCGACATTTCTGCTTCTTTTTTTTATTTCATCAGGCGTTGTGGGGTTCCTTAAAATGATGTTTTTATCAGTAAAATGGAGAGAGATAAAGGGACAAGTGAAGAAATGAAGGGGAAAGACTCATGGTGTGCTTGTATGTGTGTGTTCTAGTGAAAGAAAGAAAAAGCACAGTGTAAGACATGGAAAATGTGCTGCACGCTGACAGCACAAAATGTTCAGTCACACCTCTTTTTACGAAGGTGAAAAAGAGGTGATGTCTGCAGGGTTTGACCTATGAAATCTACCTCATTAGTTAATGTGATGGACAATAATTGCCACGATACACACTACTTTTTGCAGTTTAATGTCACAAAGGTTTACCTTACCTAACACTTCCTAGCTTACAGAGCCTAAATCCAGAGCATCTGGGAGAGTTTATCTTCACAATTTAGCTTCTCTGTGGGTGCTGAGTCATGGAGAGTCAAAGTGTAACTGGAACTTCCAGGTTCTGCACCAGATATAAGAAATTGTAATTTTACAAATTCCTAACAAAAAAATTCAGCATTGCTCAACAGTATGTCCTGCGGTTTATTTATTTTTCTGTTCTAAGCAGCATTTTAAGACTGTCGAGGTTAAAGGTCACCAGCTTTTGCACAGCTAAGAAGTTGTTAAAATGATATTAGAAGAAGGTTTGATATCATGAATAATAGAGAAACTGAGTGTACACTACTGTGCTCTGAGACTGCCATTTGTTAAAGAAGAAAAAGCACTTTCATTAGACCGTTTAATGCCCAGTCCAACTGATTTGGACATTTGCGTTCTCACATACAGCTCCTCTGGGTCATGTTTAGATAAGTTCAGGTTTGCAGTGCAGGTGTGAAAGAAGCTAACGATGACTAATGGGACGACCTAAAACCATTCTGCTAGCATGGCTGAAAATATTGTGCTGTGCTTAACTTTGTTTAATTATTTGTGTATCTTAGAATATATGGACCGGAAGCCCGGGAACACATTTTACCTTTTCAATTAAAAGAAAAAACCTTCAATGAGAGATTAGAGTCGCAGAAGCTAATGCTAGCAGCTAACCCAGTTAGCAGCTACATTTGTCACTAAACTAAGACGTGAGAGAAGAGATGCCACCTGCTGTTTCCTGTCCGGTGTGGAGGTTTAACCAAAGGTTCTCTATAGCTAAAGATAACGCATTACACGCTGTGCCTAAGTACGAAAAGGTACACACTTCCTGTCTCCTAAATGGGCGTGGCCTCATTTGTGAACATCATCTGGATGGATAAAAAGTTATATTTGTATAATTTATTAATATTTTATTTTGCTAACATTAGATATTTACACAGCTAAAAGACATATTTAGCATCACGGAAATTAGTTTTTTTTTAGGGCTTTTGCGGATGTTAGTTGACGTTAGCTTATCTGTGTTGCCACATCTCGCGAGAGTTCGGTCCTGAGACAGAAACAGGTCTGGAAGTTAATTTTCTCCTGATGTGTCCATTTGAAAAATGCCATTTTAGTGTCAGAATGTTCTGGAGATGTGTGGCTTGTGGAATAGGGGTCCAATATTTATCTTTTGGAGACTATGGGGTGAAAGAATTGGTCATAATCTGTGTTCACGTTCACTTCTCCTATTGGAATCAATACACGCAGGGCCTGCCGCTAGTCTCCTAAGGAGGCGTGGCCGTGGTGAAGCCCACGCGACACAGATACAGGAGGTTACTCTGAGTTGAGGCGTCTCGCTTCTAATCCGTCTCTGGTTTAACTGAATCAGTAGATGGCAGGATAACATGTATAGTCACACATATTTACACATCTTGAGCTGTCATATGCTTCAACACTTGCTGTGTTATCTCTCAGTCAACACGGGATGTAAAACCACCTTCGTTTGGTAGGAATGTCGCCTGGCTGTGGTCTCACACAGTGTCGCTCTCTCCTGTCACTCTGTTTTCACGTTTCTGATATTACCTCTTCCTTTGGCCTCATAACTCCAACAAAGGCACGCAGTGTGCGACACACTCTCATTATGAGCCTCTTGAAACAATTTGTTTAGTTATTATTACCAGTTGTGTTGTTGCTTTTGTTGCAGCGATGGAAAGTAATTATCCTCCTGCTGCCGCATATTAATTACTCTGGTGGAGAATATTTTAGACTGTTTTCAAGACGCCTGTGGACTTCAGTTACTCCAATGTTTACTACTTTTTTATTTGACATAATTATGAGGAGTGTGAATAATGACACCTGGCAGAAAACTCATTTCATAAAAATCCAGTATTTGCAGAGATGTTGATGATGCTAAACATGGTCTCTTTTTGAATTATGATTCCAGTCCCTTAAATTATTACTTTATTTTAGTACAGTACCTTATAAATATATTGACAAGGACAAACATGGTAAAGGCATCACATGCAGATACTGATGCATCATTCACTAAAGTACCATATCACAATAATCATATGAACCGGTCATACTGCTCAATCCACTGTGAAAGCCTCGTAAATCCCCTAAAATTAGATCCCAGCAGCATGTGTGTGTGACTACATGCATGGGTGTGTCTGTGTGTGCCACTGAGCCTGTGCGGTGTGTGTGTGTGTGTGTGTGACTACATGCATGGGTGTGTCTGTGTGTGCCACTGAGCCTGTGCGGTGTGTGTGTGTGTGTGTGTGTGTGTGTGTGTGTGTGTATATATATATATATATATATATATATATATATACGTGTATGTGTATATATATATATATATATATATATATATATATATATATATATTTATTTATTTATTTATTTATTTATTTATTTATTTATTTGTGTGTGTACAACAGAGGGCCTTGGTTAAGTGCTGGCAAAGCCGCACTGACAGAGATTCAGAGGATTTCCCAAGGCGGCCATTAACCAGAAGCACACGAGGACACATCAGAGGCCGCATGCTACGACATATTTTATACACATGTCTGCACCATCAGATGGGAGGTGCTGCTGGGTGTGCGTAGTATTGTGTATCAATGCCTGTGTGTGTGTGTATGTGTGTTTCTGCGTCAGAATGTACCTTTAGATCTATTTTTGGTTGTTGCCAAGCTCGCCATCATTTATACGAGAGAATGGAGAACTTGTAGTTTATATTCTGTTGATTTACAACCTCTACTTTGAGTTAACTATAACTTCATCCATCTTGTACGCAGTCGGCTTAGTCTAAGAGCAGCAGAGCAAACATTTATCATCATATCTCTTTATTAAAAACTAGCATTTTCCCACTTTGAAGCCAAAAGTATGTGGACATCCCCTTTGGTTTGTCGGAGCTGTTTCTTGTTTGGTTCAAATGAAGAAACATCACAGCAAAAAAGGATGTTTTAGGAGATATGTCTGGCTATGCAATAGGGCTACAACTAACTAACTACTTTAAAGATATTCAGTTCACTGTTACCTAGGAGTGAAGAAACTATAAGATATTTACTTATAAAAAGCTGAAATCAGAGAATTTTTAACCGATTAATCGATTATCAAAATAGTTGCAGATAGATTTAATAGTTTACAACTAATTGATTCATCTTTGCAGACTACTTTTTATATGACATTTTATAATTTACATTTCAATTAATGGTGAAAAAAATTGGCATGTTAATTGATAATGAAAACAATTAGTTTCAGCCTTTAAAGTACACTATTGTCTAAAACATCATTGTTTGATGTAACATTAAGATTTTCCCTCATTTAAACCAACCAGACAGTCTGATTATCTGACTGTTCCTGTTTCTTGTTGCTTTCACAAATCTTAGCTGTAAACTGAAGTACAAGACTACAAAAAATCCGTCCGACTTATCCGTGGTAATGTCATCACTTTTTGAGAGAAAAGTTATGAGAATATGAGTCACAGGTTTTAGTAGTTCACTTATCAAAGATCTGTCTCTACGTGAGCGCTTGTCACATTAGCATGACTCTGTGTCTGAGCTGGAAACAGCTGTTGGACTAATTAATTTGATCTGACAGTGAAACGTGACATCAGTGGTACAGTAATGCCTGGATTCACATCTGCTGTCTCCTCCCTGTTGTGGGAGTCTCTCATGTTTGTGTTTGTGTGTGTGTGTGTGTGTGTGTGTGTGTGTGTCTCGACTCAAAATGTATGTGTACATCTGCTGTGTGTGTGTGTGAACATAACATGATTGACAGTTACATATGTTCAAGTGAAAACAGATACAGACACCGACACACTTTAATCACTGGTGCTGTTTTATCTGTGTAACGTAAAAAGAGAGAAAGAAGTCCAAAGTCCAAAGTATTTTTTCGGCATTCTTCTATTATTGTACTATGTTCCAAAATGTTCTAAAAAGTTGAAAAGCAATATTATTTTGATTTGTGAGACACATCATTAGCAACAGGTGAGTCTGAATATCTGGAAAAACAAAGATGCATTTAACAGTTACATTCAGTTTAAACTGTGGCTGAAGGCCTGCAGCTGGTTGCCGTAAGATCTATAAAGAAGAATATATTTCTGCAATATATATATATATATATATATATATATATATATATATATATATATATATATATATATAGCTAGTTTCACTTTATACCTTAATTTTTCCACCTTAAGATGATGACTAATTTGTGAAGTTGCTTTAGGAATGTCTGTCTGTTAATTAGATATTTTGTCCTTTTTTTCTTTTAAGATGAAAGTGACAGTAGATGGATAGATAGATCTTTATTGTCATTGCATATAATTACACACAAAACTTAGTTGGAGGATTCCAGTCTGCAACATTAAAATACAATATGAAATAAATGCACATTCTTCACACCCACACACATACTATAAATACTCAAAAATAATACTCATATTACCCATGGTATGAATAAAAACGTAATACAGTTGCAGCCTAGCTGAGAAGAATACCTTGTAATCAAAATCAGGGGAACAAAATCACATCATACAAGTCCTATTTTAGGCAAGCTATATACGCAGACACATTTCGTTTTTGCAGAGTCAAACTGAAATATGACTGTCCTGGATCAGAATTAGCTGTCTGGATGACAGAATTTACTTTCCTTATGATATGTCACTCCAGGAAACGTTCAGGGCAAAGGCCGAGGCTCTGATGTGAGCAGCGAAGTCTTGACAACCTAACATCACTTCTCTGGAGGCCACGGCAGAAACAGAAAGTCTGAAGATGTGAGAGACGAGGATGGAACTACTCCCACTGATCACTGGTATTGTTAGCCTTCAGTGGGACGAACAAAAAAGAATCGCTCTGCAAACCCTGTGTCAGTCTGACAATGCTGTCACTGCTCCAGGGCCCTGCACCATATTGTCTCACACCGCCTGTCACCTGCTTGAGTAATTTCACGGCTCCGGCAATGCCAACATGAATATAAAAGGCGTTTTTGTGTTTCACCCTTGGTGTGTTTTCTAACTTTGGGAAATGCTTGTTTGTCTCCTTCGTCTCCTCCTCTTCTCACAGCTATTAGTCATTCTGTGTAATTGTTGAGTATGATGAGAACTTGGCAGGAGAGAAGCCTCCCCATCCCAACACTCCTCCTGCAGAGACGAGTCCAATGAGCTGTCCTCTTTCGGCTGCCAAATCACTGTGTGTTTCCTCAGCTACACGGAGCCGGGAAGGTTGACAGCGAGTGACGAGAGGCCCAGACGGAAGAATTTTACGGAGATGCAGAAAGAAAAAAAATGGAAAATAAAAAACAACAGAGGGATTGAAGGAAAAACAACGTCAGAGAATCCAACGGCTTGCCAAAAAATATGAGATCCTCGCACACCCCATCACTGGCTCTGACCCAACTCCTGTGGAGGAGAGAGGACTGGGTGGAGGTGGAGGGTGAGAGGGTGAGAGGGCTGGGTAAACACAGCATGTCTGTAGCTGGATGAAGAACAGCCACTTTCACCAGATGTTCAGTTTTCTCCGGGACCTGCAGAATTTGTTAACACAGATTTGCATTTAGCGTCCGGCTAATTGGCCCAACGAGGTTTTACCTGCACAGTCATGATATAAACAAAACCCCTGAATATTTAAATGTCAATGATCTCCAACCTGTGGGTAGGGGCTCCGCCAAGGGGTCTCAAGAAAATCTGACAGGTAGAACTAGCCTGGTTCCAGGCCTCTGAATATTTTCATTATTGATAAATCTGTAAATTATATGTTCTCAGTTATAAAATGTAAAAAAAAACACACTGCCAATCATAGTTATTCAGAACCAAATTGTTTGTGTTTGCAATCATAGAAGACAATCAACTATTCTCAACTCAAAGGCTGATGGAACTGAAGGATTTGTGGCATTTTTGCTTTAAATGTGCCACTGACAATTAATCAATGATGGCATCATATTCATTTTCCATCTATTTGTCTATGATAGAGGCTTAAAATGATGCAAAAATACTGGAAATATTGACCTATTCAGGCTTCAAAAAGTACCTTAAATGAAACAATCTTGAGAAGGAAGTACATAAAACTTAATGTTAAAGGTCCACGAGCGAAAAGGGTTTGGAAGCATTCCCGTAAAGGAAAGCACAGATGATTTTGAGTGTCTAGTTGTACATAAGTGACCAACAAAACAACAGAAACGATCCCCCCATGGACTATAATGAACAACGAACGGTATTTGTATTGTGTGAGAGAAGAAGCAGCAGTAACGTCAGCACGCAGGTGTCCAGTCAGTGAATCTGGGGTCGTTGTCTTGAGCCTGAACATTTCAACATGTTCCAGTGTCTCTAGTGTCGAGGAGCACCATTGGTCTGGTTCAGGCCAGCTGTGTAAAGACACCAAGATAAAGCCACGGGGTCGGATCGCATGTCGACACGAGGAGGGCTCGACAGGCTGCGTGTGGGAGAGTTCAGTCCGAGGATGGGGGGGTGATGAGAAGGGCAGCGCTGGTCGTGTGTGTGTGTGTGTGTGTGTGTGTGTGTGTGTGTGTGTGTGTGTGTGTGTGTGTGCGCGCTTGTTTTACTATATTACTATATTCGTGGGGTCCAAAAACTGGGGAATACAGTATACTTGTGGGGTCTGCACACCCTTGTGGGGCCCAAAATGCTGGACCCCACAAGGTTAAAGGGCTGTTTGAGGGTTAAGACCTGGTTTTAGGATTAGGGTTAGAATTAGGTTATGGTTAGGGTGAGGGTAAGGGTTAAGGTTAGGCATTTAGTTGTGATGGTTAAGGTTAGGGTAAGGGGCTAGGGAATGCATTATGTCAATGACGGGTCCCCACGAAGATAGTGAAACAAACGTGTGTGTGTTTCTTTATATCATAAAGTTACAAGAAGTGTTTGTTTGGGAACAGACCATTTATTTACCTTTGTCCAGAGGTGGAAGAAGTACTTAGATGAAGTAAAAGTATCAATACCACAGTATATTATTATATTACTGGATTATAATTATTGCTGCATTAATGTGTTAATGTCTTCAGTGTTGCAGCTGGTAAATGTGGAGCTCATTTTAATTACTTTTTGTTCTGCTTTTTAGTTTAACCTAATAATGAATCATATTATTATAACACATATTATTAGTTGGTTTATAATTTATAATTTGTTTCAATAATCGAAATCAGCAAATGTTGTCAGACAAATGTAGTGGAATAAAAGTACACTATTTGCCTCTGAGATGTAGTGAAGTAGAAGTATAAAATATATATATATATATATATATATATATATATATATATATATATTTATTTATTTATTTATTTATTTTTATATATATATATATATATATATATATATATATATATATATATATATATATATATATATATATATATATTTTTTTTTTTTTTTCTTTCTTTTTTTAAAGATTTTTTTTAGGGCATTTTAGGCCTTTATTTCCACAGGACAGATGAAGAGTATAGAGTAAACCTCTATATATGTGCGCCTGATCTACCAACTGAGCTAACCTGGCCACCAAGCAGAAACATTTTAATATAAATGTAATATTATTATATATTAATATTAGTATAATAAGACATTTAAAGGTGTCACATTGTTTTACATTTTATAAATAAAACAACAAATCTATGAATGGTGAAGCTAATCAGCAGAGTATCTGATAATGAAAGTAATTGTTGCAGTTGTCCTTTAGAGCACTCACCTTTCCCATTCTTACAATATTGTTGAGACCACTTTTTATTTTTAGCTGTACTGAAATATTAATACCATAAAACCATGAGGCATTAAAGTTTCAGTCTGAGCTGCCGGAGTCAGTCCTTTAAAGAAACATTCAAATCAGATCTCAGTTCTTCCTCATAAGACTTTCCTTTGTCATTTGTTGGGAGATCAGTTGGCCTCTCATGGTACTCTGTGACGTAAGAGGGGTCATTTTCTGCTGCATGAGGATTTTCCCTTCACTTTTACAAGATTTAGTTTGATTTACTCTAAAGTCTCTCTAAATAGGGTCCTATTATTGTCCAGAAAAGACCTGAGTTGATTAAACATATTGCTTTCAAATACATGC
The DNA here is from genome assembly GCA_023566125.1 of Zingel zingel. Taxonomy (NCBI): domain Eukaryota; kingdom Metazoa; phylum Chordata; class Actinopteri; order Perciformes; family Percidae; genus Zingel; species Zingel zingel. Next base: position 4,799,476 of record CM042334.1, on the reverse strand, counting down.
TACTCTCTCTTATTGGTGGAGATTGTGGCGTTTGAAATAAATAATACAACTGCCCTCATGCCCACTGCATGTCTTTCAGAAGAAAAAAACAAACAGACAAACAATATTCTCCTAAAAAGACTTAGAACTGAACATCAGGAAAAGATAAGGCAGTAAAGGGCTCCTTTTAAGTAAAGATTTAATTAAATATATCTATCGCGAAGTATGAGGTGTCTGTCAATAAAAACAATCAATTCAAGTTATTTAAAACAATTTCTATGGCTGCTCCCTCTTAGTTGGTTAGTCGACTAATTGGTAATTTTTGGTCTTAAGCATAGACTGTATATTAATGGACAGCGCATGTGTGACGTCACCCATTTTTTTGTGGAGATCTGCTGAGCCGAGACCATAATTAAAAAAATGAACATCATTCTGTGTTGCAGAAGACTTAAAACTAGCGATTGAATGACTGAACTCATTATGAAAATGTTGACTGAGGTAATAAATCAAGTGAGAAGTGGGTCACTTTCTTATAGACTTCTACAGAAACCGAACTCCTTTTGCAACCACATGTGTCGCCCCCTGCTGGAATTCAGATAGAATGCAGGTTTAAGGCACTTACGCATTTGCATCACTTCGCCGAACCGGATGCGTTGTCCATTAATATTAACAGTCTATGGTCTTAAGCCGCCACATGATGGGCGGCAAAGCCGTTCTGCGCCGGCTGTTCCATTGATTTCTACGGGGAGAGTGGTGGCGCCCAACTATGCGCTGCTCTACCCCTGGCGTCGCGCACCATTTGGATTTGCCGCTTTGCACTGTGCTCAAAGTTCAAATTAGTTCAACTTTGACCTAGTTGCCGCTGACCTTTCGAAAGTGCAACCAATGAGATAACAGCATGTAGTTACCTAACAACGGGAAATAGCTTCCTTGCCACCCTTGATCACGAATACTTGCGCTGTGCTTTGCTCTCTGCGCCCTACCTAGCGGTGTGCAGAGAGCAAACCGCTTATCAAGGCAGCTTTAGTCAACTAAGATTTATTTTAGTCAATTAGTCCTTTTTATGCTTTTATTCATGCTGAATGACTTATTTAACATATCAGCTCATCTTTGGTAGGGCTGCACAATATGAGGAAGATATCGGCGATTATTTTGACTGATATTGCGATTGCTATATGATTTACAATATTTGAGGGAATGATCATTTTTGTATAAAAAAAAATGATTATAGTTTGAGTTTTGCGAGGATCTGTACCAAACAAAGATGTTTTTTTGTAGTCTGTAGGATACGATTTGTAGGCCGGGACGTCTCTGCAGCACCACAATACTTCATTCAGAATGGTTTGACACTTATTTTACCTTTAACAAATACAGTATTGCACTCCCCTGCGATTTGGGTATTGCACTAGACCATATTGCGACTTCGATAAAATTGCGATTAATTGTGTAGCCCTAATCTTTGGTGAACGCAAGATTTAAAGTGGTGCTTTTGCATGATTTGTTTGTGAAACTCAGTTTTACAGATCTGTTGATTGAATCGACTTCGACAAAATCGTGCGAGTGTTAGTCGACTAAGAATGTCTTTAGTCGAGGTCGAGGACAGCCCTGGCAATTAGGGCTGCACGATATGAGGAAAATATGAGATAACGTTGTTGAATATTGCGATAAAGATATTACTTGCGATACATCAACTGTACTCAAAGTGTACTCAGATCTGCCTTTCTACTGCTTTCTGTATTCTGCTGAAATACAACGAACTGCTTGAAGAATTTAAAACAAATAAAAGGAAATAATTACCAACATTCTGTTATTGAACAAATTGAAGATTGAATTGAATATAAAAGGCACCACTAAAAATAGGATGACAGAGTGTCCGAGTAGCTCACCTGGTAGAGCAGGTGCCCATATATAGAGGTGTCCACTCAGGTTCGACTCTGAGTGGGTCTTGTTTGTTTTGGGCTTCCTTTGAGGCATACTGACACCTTTTAATATACAAGACAAATAATGATACATTATATAAAAGGTTTTATGCTCTTTCAGCTCTAAAACTGGACACACATACTTGTCTTTTCTTGTTATTCAGGAGAGTTCTGTGCTTTTTCCAGGCAGCACGGTTTAGTCCCAGGAGGTGGAAAGTGAATCTTTGGAGGCTTTGAAGAAGTGCACGACCTCCTACGGTAGATTTTTATTTTTCCAAGCTTTGCTGTGTTTTGTTGCCTTGTTAATCGTGAGGGCCAACGGGGGCCAAGGTACTGCGGGTGAATCTGGAATGAGTCCGGCCATTTCATTGCAGTCAGCTGAGAAAAGCTGTGGGATTTAGTGCTCCTCGAGAAAAATAGCAAACTCTCCGGAGAGCTGGACCTGGATGCTCAAAACCTTTGGCTGTGAGCAGCATTTTGATTTGGGGGGCGGAGCTTTAGCCCCCGGTTGTGTTTTGTTATCTAGTGCTGCGTTGTGTTGGGGCTGTTTACTATGCAGCATGTGCTCTGCATGGACACCAGAATCAAGGTGGTTTGTTGTGAAAAGCACAAGGCTCAATACAGTATCTGTCTGAGTGTTGGAGTGGATCCACAAAAAGGAAGATTTAATTTGGCTTTAAAACAGAACAAATGATTTGGTCTGAAACATTTTGAAATACAAATTTTGACAGGAAAACAAAAGAATGATTTTGCCTAGAAGAGTAGCTGAAATATTAGTTTAAACCTGATTAAATTATGTTTTTAATCAGGTGGATTTGACTGTTTCTCCTTAAATTAAACTGCATGATTTGCATTACCTTTGCAGCTGCAGAATTCAGATGTGCTCTGTAAATTACATCCTGTGCTCTCTTTTAAGAGAAAACTCAGAACCCCAAAAGAAGGGATTTAAAATATAATTGATCATTAAAAAGCATCCTGGTGAATTTCAAGATCTGAATTTTTTACAGACTTTGAAACACAACCTGTGTTAGCTTTGTAGCCAGACAGTTAAAGAAATGTGACGCCGTTGTTTTCAACAGAGACCAGTGAAGAATATTAGAAGCACTTTACGGTGTTGGCTGAGCGTTACTGCGCAGCCTCCAACTGAGCTTGACTACATATATGTGACGTGAGCAACCTGTCTGAAAGTTGTAAGTCTTCAGAAATCTCAATCATTCCCAATCTTGCAGAGACGGAGAGCGTAGGTATACACAGGCTAATTATTGTTAACTAAAATGCTAGTTAACATTAGTAATTAAACTTAAACAGCTAATGTAAGTCGAAACTGCCTGAGAGCTTCTCCTGTACTATACGGTAATTCCTCTACTATGCGACAGTAAGTCCCGTGGTTATGACACAATCGTTAGCCTATTTTTACAACAATGTCTGTTAAGGAGCCATAACGTGGGATACAAGGTAATGGAGCCTTTTATACATTGTCGTGTTTCTTTAGAAATAAACAATGGACAAATAAAGTCTTTAAACACTTAAGATGTAAAGTTATTCGCTGTCAAAGTGGCGCCAAAATGAATGGCAGTCAATGGAATGCTAACAGGAGGTGATGGCTTGGTAGCATCAAAATGGCGCCATAGGAGCTACGCTTTGTGGATGCTGACTTACCCCCTTGGTTTCACCATGGGGGAAACTGTGCTGCTTAGTTAACTTCAGATAGCTTGTTGGTCAGTTAGCATCTTGAACAGAAAAAAAAACGTTCCTGCAAATGCCAAGAGCGTTCGGTTTGCTAAATCTATCTATCTATCTATCTATCTATCTATCTATCTATCTATCTATCTATCTATCTATCTATCTATCTATCATGTCATCTTAATTTCGTTGTGTAGAGATATGCAATGACAATAAACTATCTATCTATCTATCTATCTATCTATCTATCTATCTATCTATCTATCTATCTATCTATCTATCTATCTATCTAAATGGTGTGTTACTTATACTTGGTCTTCAAGAGCACTGCTAACAAAACACTGTCTGTTAAGTGTATATCTATTTCCCAGGGTCCTGTGTTCCCCAGCTCAATATCCTCTTTATATGACACATTAAGAAGACCTTTTAAATGGTCCCAGCATGTTTTTCCCAAGGCCAAATGTTCAGTGTACGTTTCCCTGGTTCCCTAGACCATTCACCTACAGCTTATAGCCTACTGATGTTATCCTCATCAATACACCATCACATTTGTGGAAAAGACATTTTTGTTAAACTTTTGACATTCATATCTCCACCGTGGCTGAACAGATTTTTACCGATTCAAACTGCATTTGAAACGTCCATCTCCCTTTGTTATCTTTGCAGTTTGAATTTGCGAAGATGGCCCTCACCATTCACCTACAATGTTAAATAAAGAAAATATTAGCACTACATTTGAAAAACCATCTGTACATCTGTTGCGTACGATTACATTCTCTATGAAATACAGATTTAAAAACCTATAGGCTAGCTGTTTCCCCTTGCTTCTAGTCTTTGTGCTAAGCTAATGCCTCCCATCTCTAGCTGTGTTTTGACACACAGATATGAGAGTGGTATCAATCTTCTCATGTAACTCTCGACAGTGTACAGTGTGTTTTCATTTTCCATTAAGCCGTAAAAAACGCCTCATGCGGTGCACCGTGCTGAGCCTGTATTTCACTAATTGCTCAGTGTTTTATTGTTCAGTTCCACCAACAGTTTAGTTGTTTAGTTGTCTGCAGTTTATGTCTGTTTTTATTTCAGCGTTGATCAAATTGCTCATATTGCTCAAACTATAAATAACACTAATAAAATATAGTGGAAAAAATATCTATCTAAAGTCTATCACACATACGTGCACAGATTTACATTTTAGTGAGGTCGCCTTTTAGGCTCCATGATGATTTCTTATTCCACCCCAACTCCACACAGACCTGACCTTGAAACCAAAAGAAGATGTGAGGATGAGACACGCGCGCACACACACACACACAGACACAGACACAGAGACACACACACACACACACACACACACACACACACAGACACAGACACACACACACAGGCACAGACACACACACACACACACACACACACACAGACACACACACACACACACACACACACACACAGACACACACACACAGACACAGACAGACACAGAGACAGAGAGACACACACACACACACACACACACACACACACACACACACAGACACAGACACAGACACAGACACACACACACACACACACACACACACACACACACACACACAGAGATGAAGATACAGATCTCATCTTCTGCTGCTGTGACAAATGAAAGCTCGACCGCCGGCGTCACACCTCAGGCTGCTGTTTGGAGAAGTGACTCCACTTTACTCCGCTGCTTCATTCATCTTCACACGCCTTCTCCACTTCCACGTTTCATCCATCCATCTGTTCTGTAGCTGCAACACCTGCTGCCATAGCAACCCCAAACCCACTCTTCGCCTCAGTTAGTGGTGGGAGAGAGGCATGCTGGGTAATCTGACTTCATCTGGAACATTCCTCCTGGGGGAATTTTTCTGTCCTTGAACCATTTTTTCCTCATCATATACCAATTCCCCCTTCTTAAGATGGACTGAATTACATTGAATTACATTCAATACAGAAGACCTGTTCAGATCTAAGCCTACATATTATATTAATGCAGTCAAAGTGCAATATGTCCTTCTGGCTTAGTGATATTACAAGACATATCACTCTTTTCTTTGCCTCCAGGCAGTCTGGGTTAAATGGCCGGTCTGCAGACATATAATGAAAATATCAAAGCACACAAATAATGGCTTTCTCAGGTCGGTCGCCTCCTGCAAATACACATCTTTGCTGTATTGATCGGAGCTCATGGCAGACAGGAGGGTGGAGAGAATAACGGTAGAATTGAATAGTTTGAGTAAGAGCTGTGAAATCTCAGAGGCAGTTTGTATTGTTCTATTTTCTTCAGGATTTTCTGTGTTTTTTCCAGGAAATTGATGGCAAATTTCTCAAAATGAATGACAAAAAAGGGAACAATACATACAGTATATTTTGTGGATAATTAGTAGAAGTAGTATTAAACATTATGGAACTACTTTAAAAATGTAGTATGCATTAACAAGCAGGGCTGTGCAATTAATCAAATTTTGATCGTGATTTTGGCTCCTACTGATCACAAAAATAAAGTAATCGAGAAAAACAACTATTTTGCACATTACGTTTTGCAAGTAAACTCTTCTTTTGTCTTGTGTTCTGAATGACATACGCACTTTAGCCCCTTCCGAAGACTAACCTCACTCAGCCAACATTTGAATATATTTTTTATATTATTTATTTTAAGGGGGATTCAAAAAGTTCAACAGGAAAAGTATTAAGGGAAATTTCAAAGTTTAAGGTGTTTTCACTGTTGATTTGTTTAACTGTTTCACTGTTTTTTTATGTTCAATAAATGCAACATCTTTCCAAAAGTCAACGAGTAATCCTGTTAAATAATTGTGATTCCAATATTGACAAAAATAATTGTGATTATGATTTTTTTAGTGATTAGTGTTTAGGATTGGTGATTCCCTCAGTATTTCTTTATCTCTCCACCCCTGACAACTTGCGCACATCCAAAGAAAACCACCACAGACACAGCGTAGTTTACCGGCTGGTAGCATGCAGCTAAAGACACATGGTAATGTTAGCTTAACGGTAGCTGGAAAATCCTCCTGCTTCCCTGAAGTCATCGGTGTGGCAACAGTTTGCCTTCCCTGTGAGTGAGTTATGTAAACAAACAACGAAGGTAAAGCATGTTGGCTCTGACGTGACTCCATTGTGCTTTCAGGTGCACTTTGTTAAGCTAATGGTGCATTCAGTTGTGCCTCCTAAACTCTGAGAAACTCAAACTGTTGTTGCTAAGTTCCATTCTGCTATCTAGTGGCTCTTATTGTGGCATTGTCATCCTGCTGATTTTTAATTTTTTTATTGAAAATTGAATTGAATTGAGAACTTAAAATCGAAAGTCAAATTGAATCGTAGTTTTGGAGAATCGTGACACCACTATCATGTACGTAAATGGGCTGGACATAATATTAGAAACGCATACGACCTCAATAATAAACATTATCACCTTTCTGACAGTTTCAGCAAAAACTGAAAATGTATAAGTTTTGTGAAATGGCAGATCTATTGTGTTAGATTGCATTAGATAGTACTGGTTTATAAAGTGTGTCAGTGTTTCCCACAGAATTAGATTGTATTTGCGGTGGTAGCTGACCCGGGGGTGAGGGGACCACATGCGGAAAGAGGTTCAGAATTCTTTTATTAATTGTACTGCAAATATTTTTGCCAACTTTGTATAACAGCTTAAATAGACAAGCTGCCCACAGTCCCATCCTCGTGGCTATAAGGGTGCAGGGGCAGTTACAGCACACAATGTTATCTTGTGAAAAAAACATAAATGGGCTCTTTGACAAAACAAGATACCACAAGTTGTAATTCTGTTTAACAGCCAGATGCTGTTCACCTCTTTGTGACCTTCTGCATGCAAGACAAAAAAAAGAAACTTAAATGTTACTGTATATGATGTTAACTTGTTGAACACTTGAACATGAACACAATTGAAAACAAAATTTGAGAGCAGATACAGCAGTATGTGGCGGTCAACATTGATTGTGTGGCAGGCCGCCACAAAGATATTAATGTATGGGAAACACTGCTAGTGCACAGCTATTCATTTCCTCGCAGTAACCAAATGTGACTGTATACAGTCCTCAGGGTTGATTGCCAGGCTTGCAGTCTTGGTGCGTCAGCTTCTGAATAGAGGAATCGGCCTTTGAACCCTTTTTAGGCGAATGTTTCTGGTCTTCTGCCAGAAGTTCTGGACCCGAGAAAAGAGCAAAAACAAAGAGAGCTGAGTCATTTTACAAGAAGAACCATGTGTTTTCTCACCAGCTCTCTTTCCAAATCTTCTGAAAAGATTTATCTCTGTATAACCCCTTTTCACACATCGATTATCTTCTATCGTCTTCTCTCCCACTGCTTCTGTGTTCTTCATCACCGCCTCCCCCCACCGCCTCGCCTCCTCGCTCTCTTCTCTCTGTGCTAGTGGGAATCCCGGGTGTGACGACAGAAGCTGATGCTGCAGTAGAGTCCTGATTCTGCTGCTGAGGCTTTGATTCGGGATGCTTTAGCGCCCTTGATGTGTCAAACAAGTAACAAAAAGCTGCAGAGAGAGATGGAGCATATTCCAATTATATTCTATATTCTTGATAAAATCGTTTCCCCTTTTTTCCAATGCAAAAGCGACCATAAGTAATATTCAGTTTCTTGCGAGTGTTTGCTTTTGTCCTCTTTAATTTTGATCTTTTTCCTAAAATATGAACCATGTGTTGTTCCGCCTCTCCCTTCCTCAGCTGTGACCTCCCGTCATTCTGCGTTAAGACGTCCAAATCCCCCGAGGGGAAACGTCAGCACAACAATATTAACAGCTGACCTTCTCCTCTCCTAACACGTGCAGACATGCAGAGACTCGGCCAAACACGAGGAAATGTTGGCTGCATGCATGTTTTATTTAAAAAAGAAGATTTTTTCAGGCACAGCGAGAAGAAAAGGAACAATAAAAGCCTTTAGTTGAAGATATTGATGGTTTAAAATGCATACGACTTATTCAAAATTGTCTATTTTTACATCAGAATATTGTGCCCTGTGTGAATATGTGCTCTGATAGCCACATTCTCTAGTATGCAGCTGATTTTTTACAAAAAGCCACTGTGACATTCATGCATCCAGCAGCACTGCAGGTACATTATGCTGCTGCAGCTACAAAATACAGTTAATGTTACATTCATTTCCCTCAGGGAGGGCAAAGTGTTCTCGAATCTTGCCTCCTGCTGGTAATTGAGGACATGACAGTTCAAACTCGAGATATCATGAATCGTCTGCAGACGTTATTGTATTCTTTTATTATTCAGGTACATTAGCAAATATAATATAAGCAGGACTGTGAGGTCAAGAAAAAGTCAGAGAGGATTCGTCGTCTGGTTGGAAAAAAACAGCTGACAGCAGGTTGTTTTAGCTTGTGTTAAAGCCTTGTTTATCGTGTGTGTGTGTGTGTGTGTGTGTGTGTGTGTGTGTGTGTGTGTGTGTGTGTGTGTGTGTGTGTGTGTGTGTGTGTGTGTGTGTGTGTGTGTGTGTGTGTGTGTGTGTGTGTGTGTGTGTGTGGGTGCAAAATGAGAAACAATCCTTGTTTGGATTACTTGTGTTTGTCTGAGTGTGTGTAAGAGCAGCACTGGTGTTGAATAACTTTCAACCACGTGTGTGTGTGTGTGTGTGTGTGTGTGTGTGTGTGTGTGTGTGTGTGTGTGTGTGTGTGTGTATATATATATATATCATTATCAACTGGTAGATAAATTCACTGAGCCAGTAAATCTTGCTTGCTTGCTGTCCTTGTTGTCAGAGAGGAAATGGATCCAGAGACTGTCGGTGATTTACTTCAAACCAGCAGTGATTTGCACACAGTGTGTCAGAAATAAATGAAGGTTAACTCAACATACAGAGACGGAGCCTTTGTGACTGTGCTAACAGAAACAGTCATTCTGCTAAAGCTATACACACACTCACAAAGCCACAAAGATAAAGACTAGATTAAATCCTCTTTCTATCGATCTACTGCACCTTTACCAATGCAGGTGGCTGTTGATGTCGGTCAGTCCACCACTTTGGTTCAGACTGAAATAGCTTAACAATCGGATATTGCCATGAAAGTTTGTACAGACATTTACGCTCCCCAGAAGATGAATCCTACTGACTTTCAGGATCCTCTCACTTTTTCTCTAGCGCCACCATGAGGTTTTAAGTGAAATATCTTAACAACTATCGGATGGATTGTCATGCAGTTTGGTGCTCAAATTCATGTTCCCCTCAGGAACATTCACACTTTGATTACGTGCTTATTAACTTTCTTGTTTCCCCTCTGATCCATCATCAGGTCTAATATTAATGTTCCTTCCTTTTGTAAGCAAACACCATTCAAAAGTAACTTCATTCCTGTCCCATTTTTTCAAGTGTATCTTGGCGTCTACAGGCAGCAGCAGTGAGTTACAAACGGAGAAGGTACAACACAAAATATCGAACGTCAACAAGTAGCTAATTGTTTTTTTTAGGGGGCTAAAACTTTTTGTTTTCCATGGGTTTGAAACATCAACTCCACAAGACTTTTTAACAACTTACGTACTTTGTACATCTGGGGCAAGACACTAATATAGTACTGTATATCGTGTTTTTTTTTTTTTTTTTTGTTTTTTGCTATATTAGTTACACATTGGCCTTGATATTTGTAGTAAAACTATAAACTGAAATACATAATTTATTTGATGTTTTACAAAAGATCGTAATGAACTGAGTCCAAGCTTAAACCACTGTACTGTTTGAGGTGCAGGTGGTATTTGACGTTCAAAAGATTCATTTTTGGGTGGATTAATACGCAGAAAGGCACCACACAGTGTTGAAATAGCTGCATTAGCTAAGAGCTGTGTGTAAAAAAAACAACAGATATTGTAGCATGCTGAGGCTCACAGTCGAACAGACACCAGCTGTGGAAAGAAATGAGCTTTTCCTTTTTGTCCTCCTGCTTCCAGCTGTTCCACGTCAACCAGATGAATACAAATAATCAGCCATGAGAAATAAGGTGTGTGACGTGTGTCTGTCTGTGTGTGTTTGTTGGGTTTAAAAGATCAGGATCAAACTGTCTTTTATGTTTTATATCCTTTTCTTAATGGCAAACATGTTTTTCTGCAGTCCAGCCTGTTGACAGACATGAATATATAGCAGTGATAACAGATTGATGGGTGATGAGAGAAAGAGTGAAAAGACGAGCTTAGCAGGTCTCATTCTTCAGGCTGCCCTTCTGCCTCACACCCTCCTTCTCCTCCCTCTGTCACTTCACTTTCCTCCTCTTATTGTCGCTCGGCTCCTGCCTGTAAACCGGTGCTTTTCCTGCTGTTAGCAGGGGGGATGTGGAAGAGAAAGCTGCAAATCAGCAGGACTAGATCCTTAGGCAGGAACCGCACGCCTCTGTAAGTCGAGCTGTTTTTATTCTTGACTAAATGTAAATGTAAAGTCTGTTTGTGTCAGGATTTAATCTGAGAGGATGAGTTGTCTGTGTTGTTTAGGAAATGAGCTGAGGTCAGGTGGACTTCATTGGTTTATTGTACTCAGAGAGGAGACAGAGCTGTCGTAGCTTTTTGATTCTTAAAAACATCGATAAATAAGCCTGAGCATGTTTTGCAGTTTTGCAAAGAATTTATTGTAATTGAATTTCTTGTTTGGTTTGACTTTCTAAAAAGGCAGATTTTATAAGGCCTCTGCCTAATCTGATCAGAACTGTGCTGTTTGTAGTAATGCTGCTCTTATTTTCCCGTTTTTAACTCTCTTTACGTGTGAGCTGCTGGATACTTGAATTTCCCTGTGGGGATGAAGAAAGTATCTATCATCCTTCCATCCATCTATCCATCTATCTATCTAATCTATCTAATTTATTTTAATTATCCTATAATTAGTCCTAATTTATAGGAATTATTTACGGGAAATTACCCAGAAAATTATTAGGAAATTACGGTAAAATAAAGTGTAAGCTTTTGTTACCAGATGCAGCATTATTTAAAAAGAGAGTAAGTCGTTAAACAGTCGTTGGATGGATCTTCCTAATGAATTAAAGTGGTTTATAACTGACCTGTAAAGCATATGGATTAATCCGCCGCTGAAAATAGTCCCCAACAAATGCTTCCACCTTTTTGAGTAACAGCAACATTGTAATTTTGTGTTAGCATTTAGCTCGTACAGTAGCACTGCTGTGCAGCCTCACAGAGGTGCTACGGTTGCAGACTCTTGTTTCGTGATAACTGTTTAATTACGTTGTCTGGAAGTTAATCAACAAGCTTTCTCATATTTTCATCTAGTTTAGAGTCCAAGCTTTATCATACTTAGGCAAGTAATTCCATTATCTGACAGTTATTGTTGTGTGCAGTGAGATTATCTTTCATGTGGTGGATTAAACATTAATTAGCTTTAATTGTGGGCCTGTGTTGACTGCTGAGTTAACTTTGAGAAACTGTTAATTCAATACTGTAAATTCAATTTAATTCAATTTTTATTTATGACAAATTTGCCTCAAAGAGAAAAGCAGGAAAAGAAAAAAACACCTCACACCAACTCTTTAACGGGGAAAAATGGTAGAAACTTGAGGGAAAGGGCCAGAGCAGGATCCCTTTTCCAGGACAGATAGGCATGCATTTGGTGTCATATATGTTGCCAAAAAGCATCCTGAGTGACATTCAAGCTCTTTTTTTCTGTCAGATTTCCAACCTGAGACCAGGGGTGAGCCAGACGTTGTTAACGGTCGATGGCATGAAAATTTTACTTTATGAGGTTTTTTTTAACATTAATATGCGTTCCCCCAGCCTGCCTATGGTCCCCCAGTGGCTAGAAATGGTGATAGGTGTAAACCGAGCCCTGGGTATCCTGCTCTGCCTTGAAATTAAATGAAAGCTCAGATGGGCCAACCTGGAATCTGCTCCTTATTATGTCATAAGGGGAAAGGTTACCTCCCTTTTCTCTGCTTTGCCCGCCCAGAGAATTTGGCCCACCCATGAGAAAGAGAGAGACATCATGGCTTTCAAACGAGAAAAGTGGCAGTTGGTCAAGGCCACACCCCCATCCTCCACCTTGCCCCCCCTCTCTCCTCCTCAATAGCATTTAAAGCTACAGACACAGAAATGGCACATCCTAAGGAAAGCTCATTGTGGGACTGGCTCTAGTGGCTGTAATTCTTCACCAAGGCTGAATTTCGGGAAAGAGACTTCAGATACAGTATTAGGGGACCACTAAGGTCTATATAAAAGAGACTTCAGATACAGTATTAGGGGACCACTAAGGCCTATATAAAAGAGACTTCAGATACAGTATTAGGGGACCACTGAGGTCTATATAAAAGAGACTTCAGATACAGTATTAGGGGACCACTAAGGCCTATATAAAAGAGACTTCAGATACGGTATTAGGGGACCACTAAGGCCTATATAAAAGAGACTTCAGATACAGTATTAGGGGACCACTAAGGCCTATATAAAAGAGACTTCAGATACAGTATTAGGGGACCACTAAGGCCTATATAAAAGAGACTTCAGATACAGTATTCGGGGACCACTAAGGCCTATATAAAAGAGACTTCAGATACAGTATTAGGGGACCACTAAGGTCTATATAAAAGAGACTTCAGATACAGTATTAGGGGACCACTAAGGTCTATATAAAAGCATCCAAAGAGCACCATGTCATGGGACCTTTAACATTCGGGACTTATGCTCCATTTACTACATCTATATACACTGTTTTTAAAGCCATTTGAGATAATAAGATGCCTAAAAATCTGTGCATTACATGATAGTTAAAAATCTATAAAAGAATCATCCAGGAAGGCTGACGTCCTGTTACTAGCCGTTTCTCAAAGTCAAGGATCCTTCCTGGGTAGGACTAGTCCGTCCAAGTCAGGTCCTTCAGAGGCTAGGCCAGGCTCCTCCTTAGCATTCAGAGAACACGTAAATGGAACAGGCTAGCAAGTGCACGTCATTGCGTTACGCGTATACAGTAACGGCTTATAAAAAGAGATGAAAGTGCCACCGGACATTAAACAAATGGCAGAAAAGACAGCAACCCAGCTAACAGCCTAATGTTAAATGATAGGTTCAGTGAGCTTAACGTTAGCTCGGGTGTATCTACCTAATTATAATAGCAATTTGTACTAGCATTAAAGCGTTAAGGCCGTTACAGACCAACCAGACGGCCAACCGTTGGCAGAAAAGACAGTTGGACTGATCAGTCTCCCCGAGTTGGTCAAAAAAATGCCTCAGAACACACCAAAGAGATGAGACGTAATACGTCTCCATAACAGCAGGCGGCGCTAATCTGTATTGTCGCTCAAAAAAAGAAAACCGGCAGCTGATTGGACGAACGCGTCACATGGGTCTGGCTGCTGTGTCCGGATTTTGGATTTTCAACCGGCCATTAATGGCGACTCATTCAGTATACGATCTTATATTGTACTAAAATAGTTCACCGAAACGTGTTTCTGGAAACATTTTAAGCGAGAAATAGGCCGTGCAGTTTCTGAATCTGTCTTCATTTCAGATCAACAAAGTCAAAGTCAGTTTAAAAGATTTCCGTCAGATTTTGAGAGGCTTAGTCATGCTCATCCCGCTTGCCATTTCCGGGTGAGTCCCGACTGCCCTGTCTCCGACTGAGCGTGTCAGGTCGGCCCAAATGAAGGCCGACAGCTCCTCAGACGGACGATGGCACGGAGCACACCGAACAGACTCGAGTCACTGACCTCGCCAGACTGTCCAACGGCCGATTATCGGCCCGGTGTGTAACTGCCTTTAAGCTTTACATTGATGTAACACATTAACGGTGATAACAAATGTACGGCAAACACTACAGATACTTACAGTTAAATGATTATTGCGCCGTCAGCGATCCCGCTCCAACTCCTGCTTAGGTCAGCCATTGATTTTTATTTTTTTTAACGAGCCGGCAAAGATGCGCGCATAGGATTGTGGGTGATTTGGGAGCACGAAGGATACACATATGCATCCTTTACTGTCTATGGGAAATCCTCTGAACGAAGGACTCAGTCCTTGGTGAAATTTGGAGGACCCTCGACATTGGAACTGTCCTTCGACGGACTTCGAAGACGTAGCATCCTCGAAATTCCGGCTTCGGAGGATCCTTCCTTGACTTTGAGAAACACCTTCTGTGTCTAATTGCTTGTCATTCTGAAACGAAAAACAAATGTTTAGGATGACTCATTTTTCACTCCTGACACCGAAAGAGAGGGGAACAAATTATGTTACTGTTTTTAAGTTACATAACAAAGGTAGAGTAGGTGGTTGGCCTAAACAGCATTACTATTCTTGAAACCTATTTTCAGTAGAGTTTACAGAATGAACGGGGATATTTCCCCAGTAATAGAACTTTTGTTTCATTTCATTTTCCGGTCGAGTCAGAGAGACCGAGAGCAAATGACAGATGAAGATGAAGTTATCTTAAAACCCTAAAAGAAAAACTAAATTGTGGCTGGAGCCCAACAAGCCACCCTTCCCGCTCCGCTCCTGCCTGAGACTTTGTAGTTTTTCTCTTTATTAGCTCGAGCCCCGTTGAAAAGTTAATATATGAACATTACTTATTTTAGCTCCAGGCTGCAACTGCAATATCATTTATTATTTGTTCAGCAAATGGTGTAATTACATTGATTGAGTATTAGCCTATATGTGTGTATGTTGCCCAGTTCCCTCTGCAAAAAGTTATGTAATTACGCAATTCCCCCGTCCACCCTAACAGCCTCCTTTTTCTTCTTCTCTTCTCTTCCAGGGCTGAAAAAACAGAAGTATTAAGTGAAGATCTACTACAGGTAATAATCAATTAAGTGTGTCTTTTTGAATGATGTTTGCTGCCTCTCACAGGAAAAATAAATCATCAACTCAAAGTATTCAATGTGCATGAAATTACTTTTTCAAATGGCTTTCTGAACTGCCTTCAGGCGACGTTAATGAGCGCTGAAATTGAACCTCTTTGTGAGACAAAAGGCTGAACGTCCCCACTGATTGACTCGGAATGCAGCACTGTAATTGATCAGCGACGTCGGTTCCACTGAGTTGGTTTAATATTGAAATGAGAGGCATTTAAGTGACACAGGTTATGGTGTTGTATGAGTGTCAGTGGCTGAAAAGAAGCTTGTTTTGATGCCAGACAGACAGGATGTAGGGGCCTGCATGTGCCTGTCTGTAACTGACTTGATTGAGGATGTCCTGAAACGTACCTAATCTGTGCTCGAGTACATGCTACCGTGTCTCATGTCTTTTCTTTTAGGGCTGCAATGGATGATTTTTGGCAGTCAAATAATCTGTAGATTTTTTTCTCAATTAATGGATTAGTTGTTTGTTCTATAAAATGTCAAAAAATTGTGAAAAATGTGGATCAGTGGTTCCCAAAGCCCGAGATGACGTCCTCAAATGTCTTGTTTTGTCCACAACTCAAAGATATTTAATGTATTGTCACAGAAGAGAGAGGAAAATATTCACATTTAACAAGCTGGAATCAGAGAATTTTCATCGTTTAATCGATTATTAAAATAATTGCCAATTAATTTAATAGTTGACAACAAATCGATGAATCGATTAATCATTGCAGCTCTATTTTCTTTCTTTCTGTGTCAGGTGGAGAAACGTCTGGAGCTGGTCAAGCAGGTTTCCCACAGCACACACAAGAAGTTGACCGCCTGTCTGCAGGGCCAGCAGGGCGTGGACGTGGACAAGAAGTCTGTCAGGTCTCCCTCGGTGAGAAGCAACCCAAAAAATAAAGGCACTCAGAGAGCACAGACCTCCTCCAAGGCCAAACGCCCTATCTCAAAATGTAACAAAAGTGAAAAATAATTTGTGTATCCGCACCATGATTCAGATTGGGAAAATCGGGCCCGTAGTTTTTTCCGTAATCCTGCTGGGAGACACAGGGGTGTTGGACAGGGGGTGGAAAGGGGACTGAGTACCCAGAGGGCCCAAAAAGATGCTAGAATGAATAGCTGTGGATGTGGGGAGGGCCCCATAGAGAATGCCTTTCTACAGAGCCCAGAATTTTGTGCTATAAGCCCCTGGACAAACAGATAAATGAAAGGACCGAACTGAACACATAGGGTACAGCCCATGTCCCTTATTTGATAGCTCCTAGACTCCTCGGTCCTCGACGGAAGTTGTTCTGTCCCTCCTCGGTGAAGGCCGTCTCAAAGCTCTTATCTCTGGGAATCATGGGAGGAGAGAGGAAATGAGCAAATATGTGTTTAGAGAGATGAGACGTCCTTTCCTCTAAAGCGTCACATGAATTCGTCAGCTGTTTGGGCGGAGTTAGCAACTCCTTCTGCTGCACGGCTTCCGGGAAGGCTGCTCTCGTGTATCCTCGGCTTTAGCTCCTCGATGATCCCTCCTCGATGCTCGGTCCTCGGGGCAGAAATAAGAGCTTTGAGACGGCCTTCACCGAGGAGGGACAGAACAACTTCCGGTTAAAAAAAAACAACAACACACATTTCCTTGGTTCCTCACACCTCCTATGATTTATTTCGTGTCTCTCCCGTACCTCTTCGGTGGGAGGGACTAAGACAAGAGAGACGGAGGCAAGTGGAGGACTTAAGGAGGCAATTTAAGCGACATGAGATGCAGCGATAATCTCCTTGATGGAGGTTAGGAAAGTGTCAGTGGTATGAGCAGATAAGACTGGCTGGGGAAAAGTGAGAACGACATGTTTAATAACGTAAAATAATTAATTCATTACAAAGCATCTCCTTCATCCCAGTTAACAGCACACAAATTGATGATATCCATCGGTTTGAGAGAATAAAAGGATTTTTCCTTCAGGTTTGTGTCTTTCTGTGTGTGTCCTGAAACATGTCTGTTTGTTTTTACGTGTGTGGTTGATTTCACTTGTTTTTCCAGTGTTGAATGACACATTCAGCAGACTGGCTGACTCATCGATCGATTGTGTGTTTGTGTGTTTGTTTGTGTGATTCTGCGCAGAAGAAGCTTCCTCTTACAACACTAGCACAATGTATGGTGGAGGGGGCGGCTGTGCTCGGGGACGAGTCTCTACTAGGGTGAGCACACACTGAAACACACACACACACACACACACACACACACGTTGATTATCTGTAGCAGCATTTTCTCTCTAAAAACAGCGACAGGAAAAGGAATGTTTTTATCACCCAGAACTGATTTTACATTCATGTCCAGACATACAGCTCAACACACTGCAACTTGCCAAAACATATAGAGACAAAATATAAACAAATGATGAAGACACAACTCATTTGTCTCACTTTGTAACGCTTTTTCTAAATGCTGCTCATGCGACTTTTATCTATTTGCATGTATCATGGTTCTTTGCGTGTGTTATTGGCCCAATCCCAAAGTCCGGACTCACAGACTCACGGACTTTGGTGCGCGTTCTCGCGAAATTCATAAGGGCGTGAGGGTTTGAGTACACACTTACCGAGTCTGCATCGATTCAGACTTCACCAAAGGGAATTACCCACAGTTCAAAGCGTTGTGACGTGTACTGCGGAGACCAAAGGGAAATCCGGAAATTACAAAGGTAAACAACAGCACGACACACGACCACGACCACGGAACAGAACGGACCAGCCTGTTGTCCAGCTTGTAAAACAAGAGTTTGAAAAAAATTGGAATCAGTCAGCCGTCTCCTGGGCCTCGGCCGTGTGGAAAGCAACAAACTTAAAGTGAAAATTCCCAAACTGGCAAGTGTTAGCAACATCTTTGTTATTAAACGTTGCCAAGGTAATATGTGATCTCGTGAAGTGCTGTCCCAACCCCATTTCTACCTATCTGAGCCCATGTGGCCTCACACACTAACTCACGCAGCACCTGAGATCAATTAAGACTGTGAGTCTTTAGTCCTTAGTCCTCAGGGCTCACTTTGGGATTGGGCCACTAAGTTGAAGTATATTGAGCTCTCTGGGCCATCGACAACGTCTTAAAAAACCTTTGGAATACATTTTTAAACTCTTTTGCAAACACAAAAGCATCTGCAGATATAAATCATCTGGGTGTTTTTTTATTTATTTCAGATTCAGAAAAACACAGGAAATGAAACGCTTTTATATGCACATGTTGATGTAGTGAGTTACACTGTGTTGCATCACCTTGCTGCATGAATTTATGTATCATATTATGTGAAGGCATCACTGTTTGTAAGAGTTTTGAAAGATAGTTATATAATATTAGAGAGTAAATATCAGCAGTTGATAAGGAAATCGTTGTGTTATCCTCCAGGAGAACTGTGGTAGAGAAAACCTCACATTGTGACTCATTTCATTTATTTGTTTATTTGACAGGGACAGTGTTCATTAATCAACAGCAAAGTAACTGTAAATGAGCCAGAGTTAGCTCAGCAGGCCAATCTTCATATGTTGTCCCTGGCCAGTTTGAAAATGGCAACCTAAAAAAAATAAAATACAATAAAATGACTTAAGACAGTCAGCACGTAAAAGCAACATACACAGACCAACATTCAAACAGGCACAATGCACAACAAGTAACGAACACAACACATCAGACAGACAGCAACAAGACACGACAAATCTGCAGACAGGCAGCCAAAGTCAACAGGCAGTCAGCAGTCTAATGTGCACATATCTGATTATCAATACACCAGTTCTGCAGCTGACCAGTAAAAGAAAGATAAGTATTTACTTCTCTTATCCACATTGGAAACTTTAACCCTTGTGTTGACTTTGGGTCACATTGACCCGTTTTCAATTTTTGTTTTATATCAGAACATATGGGACGTAGAAATAAGCGCTGAAAATGTGTGGAAGAAAAATTTAACAATTTAAAACGTTGGAAAAAGCAAAAACAAACTGTGAAAAAAAGGCGTCAAAAACGTCGAAAAAATAAGTGTTTTTTTCAAAGTTGACGAGAAGACAACACAAGGGTTTTAAAGAGTTCAAGATTCTATTAATCAGGGCGCCCGGGGAGCTCAGTTGGTAGAGCATGCGCCCAGGTTTACTCCTCGACGCAGCGGTCCCGGGTTTGACTCCGACCTGCGGCCCTTTGCTGCATGTCATTCCCCCCTCTCTCTCCTCTTTCATTTCTTCAGCTGTCCTGTCATTAAAGGCCTAAAAAAATAATCCTTAAAAAAAAATTCTATAATCTTTAATATAAATAAGTACCAAATTTGGGGCTCAGCTATGGGACATGTATATTAACACTGCATTTCAGTCATCTTCTGTCAAGAACTATAAAAAGAGGCTTAAGACCTGATTAACCAAACTTAACTATCTGTATTGATCTGAACTATTCATATCACATTTTGTTTGGCCTTGCTGTTTATCATTTCGTCTTACACATACACACATCAGTCCACATATCCTCATTTTATCTAGATTATTGTAATTTATTTCATGCCTTTGATGTTTATGTAGCCAACCTTATGCTTTTATTTGATTTTATATATATTTTTTTTTAATTCAGTGCTTACTTGTGTTCAGTTTGTTGTTTTTTGTTTAGGACACTTGCAATTGTTCATTATCTATATAATTTCTCTCTTCCTTAGGTGCGACTCCTTCTATAGGCCCCTAGGGTTTTTTTTAATCTCACCTGCACAATCTTTATTTTTTATTATTTAACTTTTTGTGTAATTGTTGTCTTGATTTTATAGTGCAAAATAAACAAATAGAACATATTCCAGCCTTTAGATGCTGTTACAGAGAACACTGACTGACCAAAAGCACTTCTTCTATTGTTGTACCTCTGGTAACCTGAGAGCCTGACTCGTGCTCTTTGTTTGATTTGTTCACCGATGTTTTCTGGTCCTGTTGTCTGTTGCAGGAAGATGCTGAAGCTCTGCGGCGAGACGCAGGAAAAACTCGCTCAAGAGCTCATCTTGTTCGAGCTCACCATCGAGAGGGACGTCGTCGACCCTCTGTACGACCTC
Source organism: Zingel zingel (assembly GCA_023566125.1). Lineage (NCBI taxonomy): Eukaryota > Metazoa > Chordata > Actinopteri > Perciformes > Percidae > Zingel > Zingel zingel. The sequence continues at coordinate 4,779,026 of CM042334.1, read as the reverse complement.
GCAGAGGTACGGAAAGCACACTGTGTGCAGGCCTGTGTCATTAATGGATTCAAATCAAACTAACTAGTGCTTGCCTCTGCAAATTAAAATACATATATAGTTTTTTCTCCTTTTCACTTAATATGAGACGTATTGCCGAGACTATTTGTGCAGCTCCTCATCCAAAGTTCTCTCTTTTATTTCTAATATATATATTTTTTAAATACAACAGGACTTATTTACATTGTCGTCTCTGGTGTTTTTCTACAGGTTGGAAGGGGAATTGTCCATTACATTACATTGTCCAGTTCTTCTTAACTTGCATAATGTTGTGGACAATTCCCTTTCCAACCTGTAGGGGGACCGAAGCGGGAAAAGTTCTTTAGTGTTGCTTTAAGATAATTTTTAAGGAATTTCCACCTTTAATGGATAGGACAGCTAGACATGAAAGGGGAGAGATAGAGAGAGAGAGAGAAGGGGGAAGACATGCAGGAAATTGTCACAGGTCGGACTCGAACCCTGGACCTTCTGAGTCGAGGAATAAACCTCTATATATGTGCGCCTGCTCTACCAACTGAGCTAACCCGGCCACCGTCTCTGGTGTTTTCACAAGATAAATAAAAGATAGGAAACTATATTCAAGTGGACCCAGACTAGTCTATATCCACGACCTTCCACTTCTAGGATTGCCCCGTTACCACCGGAAATTCTGCCGTATGTCCTTCTTTTCGGCCGTACGTCCGTTACCTTCCTGGAATTCTAAACTCCGGTGGATTTCTGAGGACTATGGTTAACTGCTCCTCAGATCTCTGGTAAATCCAGACAGCTAGCTAGACTATCTGTCCAATCTGAAACGACCTTTAAACGTACACACATTCCACCGAAACAAGTTTCTTCCCGAGGCTATTTTGCAGAGGCAACGTTGCACTGTGCGACGCTTAGCACCGTCCAAGACGACTATGATTGGTTTAAAGAAATGCCAATAAACCAGAGCACGTTTTTCTCCCATCCCAGAATGCTGTGTGGACTCGCCAGACCTTCCTCCGCAGCGCTGTGGAGGAAGGTCTGTCAATGCGAGACTAGACACAGACTAATCAAAACATGAGGGTTAATAAGAGACAAGGTTGATTTGAGCCCTTTAATAGTGCCTGAAACTTCTCAGACAATCCTGCACTGTACGTGTGTTTAATACAGGACATACTGAACATGATTACTCTGTAAATTAGCCAGTAAAAGAATCTTCATGAGACCAAGAAACGGTGCAATGCCTCTGACAATGCCGAGTCTGTTTCCTCTTTCACACCAACAACCAAACAAACAACCCTCTGCTCCGTCCTCTCAGGTGGAAATCCCAAATATCCAGAAACAAAGGAAACATTTAGCGAAGCTGGTCCTGGACATGGACTCAGCGCGCACACGGTGAGTCTCTTACTACAGGTATGTGTGATAAAAGAGACTTGGCTGTGATGTGAGAAACTCCATCCCCTTTGAGTGGACTGGTCCTGAAGCTTCCCACTGAATGCCACTGGGATTTCATTACACGCAGCAAAGTTGTAACCATGAATTTCTGGAGTATGAAGACATTCCGTAATGCATATTTCATTATTTTTGCTTAAGGCGAGACAACAGAAAATCACAAAAATGTTGTTTTTTTTAATGCACTGCAATGTGATTTTGCGTCCATAACTTGTTTTCTTTCAGACTTGTGAAAAAGAAAACATTTATTTTACGACACTTTGTGTCTACTACTATTAGTGTCTGTAGATTTCTCCTAAATTGACCAAAGGTTAGCATTAGATAATGCCTCATTTGCATGTTTAAACTTAACATTTCAGAAAACTTGTAGTACAAAAGAAGAATTGTCTTTTTTTTTTTTTTTTAAAGATTATTTTTTGGGCATTTTTAGGCCTTTATTTGGATAGGACAGCTTAGACTTGAAAGGGGAGAGAGAAGGGGAATGAATGCAGCAAAGGGCCACAGGTCGGAGTCGAACCTGCAGCCGCTGCATCGAGGATTAAACCTCTATATAGTGTCTCACCTTAAAGCGTAACTCTCGCCAAAATGCAACCTAGGGTCTTTTTGTGAATGTACCCGAGTCAAACTTTCGTTTAAAAGCATATTTAGGACAGAATCGCCACTTTTAAGATTTACCGTATTCTCGTTTTCGGTCAAATGGCCTTTTGAATGGGAGAGCTATGGGCACTACTATGATCGCATCAAAACACTAAGAAGGCTCGACACAACATGAGACTTTGCTCCAAGTATCACCAGGGGCTCTACACATGAACTCGAGCATTCAGAACATTGTTTGTGTACACAGAGTTTACTAAAAATAAAGGTTTGAGCAACTCAGTTGTTTAAGCTATCCGCCATTTTCCCAGTCAAAAATAGTCTGTCTCCGTATGTGAATGAACGGACTCCATAGGAGGACATGTCATTCCTATATGAGGCTCCTTTTTCAACTGCAAGGTCAATATTGTTTTTCACTAACGACAAAAGAATAAATTATCCGTGCATTTATATGGAACTAAGCTTTAGGAGCTCTCCATCTTTACTCTCCTCCCTCGACTATTTCTGACTGGCGAGATGGACGGCTAGTAGCCAAGGAGGACACGGAGGATTAAAAAAACATGACGAACTCTTCAGAAGAGGTAACTATCTTCACTCTAGTTTCTGCGTGGGAAAGTCACCGGACGACACAATCTTCTGAACATAGTCATACTGAGAAATCCAGAGAGAGTTGTGTGGAGCTGATAGTCTTCATTAGCTTTGTAGCAGCTCATTTGGCAACGGCTTGAATGTAACAGACATTAATATAAAAAGTCATGCACTAAAGCTTTAAAGGTGATAGTTTATATTTTTATCACTGTCAACAAATCCCATGAAATCTCTGTCGGAGTTCTGCCGGCTTGTGAGCCGAGGGATTAGACTGTAAATTGCGGGTTGTATTATAAAAGTGTTCCAGACACACGGTACCTTTTATGTAAACAACACTGGTTATTATAGACTTTTTTCTGGCTGTAAAGCTGCAAAACCTTCACCATCTTTCAGTCTTGAATAGGTTGTTAAACTTTAGACCTCCTGAATTGTTGGAATCGTCACCTCGGCACAGATTTCTCTCCTGTCCAATCAGGAGCTGTTTACTGATGGCAGAAACATACAATCACCACACTTTCTTTGTGCTGATTCACCGTCGTTTCAGAGCCACTCTGAGCAGTGACACAGAGAGAAAATGTAATTTTCCTCACTGCAGTCCAGTCAGTTTTCTTTAGTGACCCAAATTTGAGACAGTTTTTCCCATCATCCCGCTGTGTGCTGAGCTCCTCTGGCAGCACGACATATTATCTCCACCCAGAGAGTCTACGCAGACACAAAGTCAGACAGAGAGTAAAGAGGAGGGATTGAATTAGAAGAGAAAATAGCTTAAGTTAAATTAATTTTATATATTTCATTTCATGTATGTATGTATGTATGTAAGGGTCTAACTCTGTGCCACCGCATAACTATAGATGTGTTAAAAAATAATGAGAATATATATACATATATATCCGAGTCCTGATCGGGAGGTAACGTCCGATTCCGATCGAGTCTGAAACCACGTGATCGGGCCCGATTTCCGATCACGTGATCGGATCTGGACATCCCTACTGTAAAATGACGTATTATTTTGTGAAAATGTAATGAAGTGTTTGAACACTGATGGGGAACATTTTACTGCACTATACATTTTGCTGATACATACTTTGACTTCAGTAAGGTTTTGAATGCAGGACTATTTTCAAAGTGTGGTTTTAGTAAAGTCACTGAAGAAAAGGATACTATACAAAACCAAATTGAAAAGATGAGTGTTTTTGTTTTGTTCTCAGATATTATCAGTCCACAAAGTCTTCAGGACTGTCTAGCAACCTGCAGCCAACAGGAGCCAAGGCCGACCACCTCAGGGAAGAGATGGAGGAGGCAGCTAACCGCATGGAGATCTGTAGAGTCAGTGCTCACTTTTACTCACCCTCAGTTGTGTGCAACACTGTTTATTCCCACAAAGATATAATTCAGTGTTTTTATCGGTCAGCTATTCTTTAATGTAGGGTTAAAGCTGCTCTAATCAATATGTTTATGTAAGAGAATTATCAGTTATTATCTGTGTTGATCACTCTCCTCCTGTCCTTTATTGAATCTGGCCTAAATATATGATGGGATGTGAACACAACTGTCTCAAATGGTGAAATATTCCAAGGTTTTCCCTACCATTATACATTTTAAGCGTGCTTTATGTGTCTGCGTTAAATCTAGGCCGTGGCTATGTTCGTAAGTAGCCTGACGTGCACCCTCTCGAAAAATGTAACTTAAGTTACGACGCGGCAACGCAGTTGTCTTGGCCGTGGCTTGGTAGCATTGCATTTCCCCCTGACTCATTTCCTGGTTCTCCTTCTCCATAAACAACATGAAATCAAGGAGAGGTTTAACTTTTTCCCACCGTGGTCAGAAAGAACAAGGGAGACACTTTGTTTCTCTCACTATGACTCTAGAGCCCTCCGAAGCTAATCGCCGTCACTCTCTCACTCGCTCTACCAAACACTCCACACACACACACACACACACACACACACATAGCCCTGCTGTTCTCTTAAAGAGATCAACGCACACACTGTCTAACGCACAAGTATAAACTTCAGCCAACTTCATTCATAACCATTATTTAAGAATCTCGGAAATCATTTAGGTTTCCCTCATTTTCAATAATGCCGAGATACAAGACACATAAAATATGAAGCACAAAACAAGTAAATCATACTTAATGAAAACAATCACACACAGAAGTGAAGTGATCTGAAATTACAATCTTAAAACATGCAGGGGTAGGAAGAGTGTCCAGCTTACAGTAAGTGAACATTGACGGTGGGTCCATGCTTTTGGTGCATAGAAACTACGTAGGCTACGGCGAAAGCTCTGCGTGGAGCCCTCGCGGAACCAGAAATCACGCTTTAGGTGCAGCACCTAAGCCGAAATGAATGTTAAATCAATGTGAGCATCAAAACTAACTAAAATACTTTCCTCAGATCTTATGGTTGTAGTCGGTCCCAGTGGACTTCTTTGTCTTTAAGCTTTTTGAGCGTTATTTATTTATTATCTGTCCTAGCTTTTCCAACATTTGCAACACAGAAAAAGCTCCAAACTGCTTCTTATTTCTTTTTTTTTTTATTGAAAAACCAACGACCCCTAAACCCCCCGCCAAATACGTGCACCTAAGTATTTTATAAAGCTAATTAATTATAAAGCTCAAATTCACGACAGAAATTATGATTTCATGTTGATATCAGCTGATAAATCCTCATCCTTACAGGGCAGACCTGAGACAATTGGAACAAACATTTTTCTGTTGGATTTCTCAAAAACAACACAACAAATTTAAATAAACTAAAAGGAGGACACGACTGATCAGAGGACAGAGCGGGGAAAGATGGAAAATATGTCGTTGCTGGGGCTTCAGGAGCAGCAGTGAGCACAGCTGTGAGGGTATATATATTTTATATTCTTCGCCTGTGGCGGACGCTGACTGCTTCGGTCCGCTGCTGTTCGGACACAAGTGCATTACTTGAAGCTTGACAAGATAAATTTTTCATGTGATGTGTGATCCTGCGATTTTCTTGAATGTCTGCTTTTAAAAAAGCTCTGTTAAACACATTTTAGGTTTTAATTATGATTTATTTTGTTGTTTGAAAATGTTTTTTTTCTCTTTGTCTTCACCAGGATCAGCTATCGGCAGACATGTACAGTTTTGTGGCCAAGGAAATGGACTATGCAAGCTACTTCCAGACAGTAAGTACAACATCTCTGCTGCGACTGTGAAGAAACAGAAATGTTGTTCTCGTCCATCACAGACTCTCTGATCTCTTTTCTGTCTAGCTGATAGAAGTCCAGGCAGAGTACCACAGGAAGTCATTAGAGCTGCTTCAGAGTGTGCTGCCTCAGATCAAAGCTCATCAGGGTGAGTTTCAGGCCAACACTCAGTCTGTGTTTGTCTGTCATCGTGCTCAGGCTCTGCTGCAGTGTCCATGTGTGTCAGTTTGCATGTGTTTAACGAACAATTCGGGGTCCTGTTGTTGAAATTTAGTTTTAATTGAAGCTTTAACATTTAAAAACTGTTGCTGACGCAGCTTTTACGTAAGTCCTCAGCATTAGTAGAGCTCTACAGTGTAATTCCGGATGTGAAAATCCTGTTCATTTTCTCCATAAGGAGTTTGATTATCAGCCATAATGTCTACAGCATCCGAGGTGGATTGATTACGAGCTGCGAGGTTGTGAAACGAAGGTTTCTGCTCCTGTAGAAGCTAGAAGTCTGTATGAAATCAACCGCGATTTTATTCGCGATGTCATGGAGAAGTGCTACACTACCCACAATCCTAAGAGTAACAGCGACGTATCTGATTGTCGGCTAGTAAGCTGCTACCATTGAAGTCTTTGATTGTTTCTGTACAGTCTTTTTCAGTTTTCACAATGTTTTTTTGCACAGAGTCAAAATGTTTTATGGTCAAGATTCATCTTGTAGCTGGTTGGCTTGGTTCCAGATTTAAAACTCTTCATTTCAGCATTTAATGAAATGTCAATAGAGCAATTGAATGGGAAAATTCACTTCGGGAACCAGAGCCGTTCAAAAAGAGGGCGGTCACTGATCAATCCAAGTGAAAGTGCTTCTTGACCTTGTATCTTTCCTCTTCAGCCAACATGTTTCAAATCTCTGGAGTATTGTGAATAAATAAGCAACAACCAAAGTTGTATTGTCATTATACGATACAGGATTGCACAATGATTGGTTGCGGTTGGTTCGATCCCTGGTTCAGGCGGGCCTTTCTGTGAGGAGTTTGCATGTTCCCATCGTGTTCGGATAGGTTTCCTCCGGGTGCTCCGGTTTCCTCCCAACCCCAAAAGCATGTTAGGTCAGTGCTCCTGTCAGTGCCCCATGACTAAAAGGCACTGGCAAAAAAAGACTAGAGTTTGCTCCCGGGCGCACCGACAAAAAAACAGGAAATCTTTCCTGTGAAAGAACCAGTGTCTTTCTTACTTTGACAGATAATAGTGTTCATTCAGGACTCCTTGGTTTAGAGAGAAGGCTAAATGAGAAAATAGGTTTTTGGGGCCTTTAAGGTCCTTTCTGTAAACTTTCTGTAGTCTGGCTATCACCAGACCAAGCTCAATCTTTTACTAGATCAAACAGGCGCACCCATATCACCCCTCTACTCTACTCTCTTACATTCATTGGCTTCCTGTAACCTACAGGATCCAATTCAAAATTCTTACTATAACCTATAGGGCTCTACATGGTCAGGCCCCTGATTATCTTGCCAACATAATTCACTTACACACCCCCTCACGGTCTCTCAGGTCTGTCAATCAAAATTTGCTATCCACGCCACGCACTCGTCTGAAGACATGTGGGGATAGAGCCTTTGAGGCTATGGCAGCCAGACTCTGGAATGCTCTGCCAGCCAGCATTAGGTTTGACTGTTAGACTGTTTTAAGGGACAAGTGAAGACTCACTTGTTCAGGCTAGCTTTTGGGCAGCCTATGTCTTTTATTTATTGATAATTGTATCTGTTGTATTTGTATTTTATTCTATTGACTATTTTTACCATGTTTTTATTGTCTATGCATATTGTAAAGCACTTTGTGATCTTGTCTGTGAAAAGCGCTGTATAAATAAAATATACTTACTTACTTACTTTTAAGATTGAACATTAGTCTGGGGAGTCTGCTCGGTATTTTCTACTACACAAGAGGCGTGACCAACGGGCATAGTTCAAATGACTCTGTACGCAATTGGATAGTCCTTCAACCAATTAGACCAACGATCCGGGTGACGTAGCAGCGACAGCGCTATCACTGGGTTACTGCGCTGTGCTGCCGGTGTTCGCATGGTGGCCACTATGTTGAATGTAAACAAGAAGCTGCTTGGTCGCTTCTCTATAGTCATCGTGTTAAGCCCGCCAATAGCGCGCCAGGTGGTTAAGCTAGTTTGTGATTGGTTCCCGCAAAATTGTAACGGAAGCAGGATAGATAAACGTACAGGTTTCCAGCCTGAGCTGCAGGGAGAAATCAAATCGCCAGCAGATCGAGCTGCGTTTACCCAGTCTAAACTTTCTGCAGCCTGGGAGAAAATGTTTAGCATCTGTAGCTGCTTCTGTATTTCATGCATGTTTTTGCGTGTGTGTGTGTGTGTTTATCTGTTTGTGTGTGTTTGACAGAGACCTGGGTGGAGAAGCCGTGCTACGGGAAACCATTAGAGGAGCACTTAGCGCTCAGCGGGAGAGATATTGCCTTCCCTATCGAGGCCTGTGTCACCATGCTGCTGGAGTGTGGCATGCAGGAGGAGGTCAGACTCTACAGCAAACACAAACTGCATCTATACTCTCTTTTACGTGACACACAGAAACACAGTAAACACATTTACTGAAGAGAAATGTAGCAGAATTAGATGAAGTCACTTGGTTTCCTCAAAGCAGTTTGCTTAAAGCTGAAACAAATAATCCATAACTGTTTAATTAATGTGTGATGGTAAGATATGTCCCAACTTTGTAATGTTATCAGGTCAGCGAGCTGTGCAGCTTTAATTGCTCGGCCCGTAACGATTGTTTAATGGAGACATATTGAGCGTACAGTAAGTGTTTTCTATAAACAAATTTTTATGAGGTTAAAAGAAAAACACAAATATATCATTATGAATAACGTAATTCCCACTCTACAGTCATTAGACGTGATGCGGTGTGTGTTAAACGTTACGGATAATGTTTTGGGATGTGGTGCAGAGAAATATTTGTTGATTTCATCTAAAGCTCTACGGCAACCATCAGAGACATTTCTGCTGGAACTTCTTTAACAAACGATCCACATAAAAAAGATTTCCCTAATGATAGACAAAAGCATTTAACAAAACACAGGCGCGATCACGGAAGGCTGTATCATGTAGACGCCGGCAGTTTTGTTGTAATTATTTAGAATTCCTCATGGGGGAGACAGAAATTACGCACTATAGCTTTAAGTTTACGGACATTTCTGTTAACCAAAAATCGAAATATGGGAAAAACACCTGTGAAAAATCATTATACAAAATTCTTTCATATTAACACAGTATGTTAGCCCGTATTTCTACGGACTTTTCCAATAGTGTACCAATACTGTGAATAATACTGGTTCCTGAATAATCTTGTCGGTGATTGGCTGGAACGTGGTTTGTTGTATTTTGGGGCACAGCCTGTGCCTCTAGTGTTCGTTTGACGTTTACAACCCCTGTGTTGTCTCCCGAGACCGGGCTTTTTCACGGTATATTCTGGGGACAGGCAGTTAGCGGATCAAGGAGAGATGCCTACCATTTGAGACAAAAATGAAATTGCGCTGAAACCATTCACGAACTCATAGTGCACCTTTTAAAATACTTCAACAAAATAATACAACATATTTTCCAATATATCTGACATAATTTTATAATATGTTTAGTCCACAGACCCCTTTTTTTTTACTTTCGATACTATAAAATGTTACTGACTTTTAGATGTTTTAACATAGATGAGTGCAGGTCAAGGAAAACATTTAGGTTATTCTGTGACCATTTAAAAACTGAAAATAACTGTTGCAACCAACCCCGGTCTCCTCTACTTAAGTACAGTACTTGAGAAGTAACTTAAGTTACTTTCCACAATTGTCTTTGGGACATCTGACGATTTTTACCTTAACCCTAAAACACACAAAAATGATTTCTTATAAAGTTAATCAACATTTAATTTAAGTTTACTATGTAGGAATATTGTAAAGTAGGCCTATTCAAAGCTGTAGACTCTTTGACATGTTAATGCTACATGATATAAATAGTTTTCTTCTGGTTGAAACATTGTCAATAAAAATAAAAACAGAGTTGGGGACGAGATACTGAAGCAGCGTGCGGGTTATTCTTTTAGGCTACGTTCAGCCCCAAACAAGCTCCACCAATCAGAGGTGTTAAGCCCTTGTGTATCAGTGATCCCGCCTTTATTTCAAGGTTTCCATTTCTTGTCTGTTACTGAGGGAGAGTTGAATGGAGAATTGAACTGGTGTCGTCATGCTTTGTGTCTCAGGGCTTGTTCAGAATCGCTCCGTCGGCCTCCAAACTGAAGAAGCTGAAGGCGTCTTTGGACTGTGGTGTGATGGATGTTCAGGAGTACTCTACAGACCCTCACGCCATCGCAGGTCAGCTCTCCACAACAACACCACCGCTAGGGCTGCACAATATATCTTTTTTTTTGTTTTATCGTCTTAGCGATATCTACTGGCACAGTTAACACATCGCACAAGGCCGCCACTTATCGCGGAAGACACTCAGAGATTTTTTGTGTTAGTTTAAGAAGTAGTTTAAAATGTAGCTGTCATTCTTTTTTAGTGGTGCCTTTTATATTCAATTCAATGTTCAATTTGTTCAATAATGGATTGTTTGTTTTAAACCTCTGTGGGCAAAAGACGCACCGGCGAGTCCAAGCGATGTTTGACAACACTTCAATTCATATTCTATATTACGCTACTTTGGTGAACTCAACACTTTTGTAAACTAAGTTTAAGCACCAAAACAATTGAGTGTAGTTATGTTTTCACAAGAGTTTTGAGAAATATTTCAGCTTTAGGGCCAAATTATGTCTTTACACATTGCTCTGGAACAATTTAGGGCATCACTGAAAGCTGAGTTTGTTCTGAACATTTTGATGTTGATGACACACGGGGATCAGGTAATATGCAAATACCCTTAAAAGGAGAATTCAAGGGGGCGCCTGGGTAACTCACCTGGTAGAGCGTGCCCTATATATAGAGGTTCACTCCTCGATGCAGCGACCGCTGGTTCGACTCCAACCTGCGGCCCATCGCTGCATGTCATTCCCCCTCTCTCTCCCCCATTTCATGTCTTCAGCTGTCCTATAAAAATAAAGGCCTAAAATGTCAAAGAAATTATAAAAAAAGAAAGAAAGAGAGAATTTAAGAAAATATCTAAAAATGCCCTCAGTTTTAAATTCAACAAACTATTTGTTGTATTTTAGCAGAATACTGAAAGGCAGAACGGAGTACGCTTTGATATCAGTTTATTTGTCGCATGTAATATCGTTATTGTGATGTTCAGCAACGTTATCCCATATTTCCCTCGTATCGTGCAGCCCTCCCCACCACCCCTCCTTCTCCTGTCTCCTAGCTGCCTAACTGATTACCATCGTCTAGGATGTGAAACTGGCCTTGCAGGGGTAGATTTATAAGTTGGCACCCGTTGCAAAGGTTAGGAATCCTAATTTCTGTACATCTCCGTGTGTGACTGAGACGTCTGCCCCGCCACCTTCACTTCCACTCAAACATCATAACTAAGCTGCTGAATGATCCGGTGGGTTCTTGCTTCAAAGTCATCCCTAATATATTGTGTTTGTGACGTTAATTCCTCCTGCACATGTTACGTATTCTGCAGCTGTCATCCGTAAACCTCAGCAGTGAATTTTCTGCTAAAGGTTCATTTGAAAGTCTTATGAGAGTGAAAAGTTGACCTTAAAGGACAAATCCGGCGCAAAATGAACCTAGGGTTTAATAACACATCAGTCAACCGCTAATTACCTTATAACGCTAGTCGTCGGGCACGGGTTAAGTAAAAAGAAATCTCTATTTCTATACCACTAACCAGGCTCAAAATAGCACCACACTTCCACAGTAGCATAGGGTCCCTACATGTTAACCGAAGCATTGAGAACTTTGTAAGTGTACAGACAGTTTATTAAAAAGTTAGTTTATAAAGACCGTTCACATATACAGGCGGGTGCCATCTTGGGAAATGACCAGTCGAACGACGTGCAACGTGCATTCAGTTCAGCTCATGTTGCACAGCGTTCGTCGTTCGACTGGGGACCCTCATTATGCTACCGTGGAAGTGTGGTGCTATTTTGAGCATTGTTAGTGGTGTAGAAATAGCGATTCCTTTTTACTTTACCCGTTCCCAGACGACTAGCATTGTAAGGTAATTAGCTTTAGTTTAGTTTGCGATAAAACTGGTCGCATTCGATTAGAATGAAAACAAATCCCAGAGAACGGTTGACTCGGTACACATGTGTTATTAACCCCTAGGTTCATTTTGTGCCAGATTTGTCCTTTAAGTCTTGAATAGGATTCAGTTTGCTCCTCTGGCTGCTACACATGAGAGTCAGCAGCAAGAAAAGCAAATATGTTGTAGTTTCTTGAATTTCTGTTGATATTCAATAAAATATCACAAACATGTCTGGAGATAAATTCCATATATAACTGGGAGTACAGTCAGACAGATTCCTCATATTCTGCGCCAAACAATCTGTCTGTTTGGTACTGAGGTGCTTTTAAATTACGACAGACTACAAAAGAAAGAAAAGCTTTTATGTTGCTGTTATTGATCTTTTTTTTTTCCAGGACGGGGCTTGTCTTTTTACTGGAGCTGACTGCTGCGTAATGCTCTTGTCAGATGAAAGCCTTATATCTCCAAAATAACAAGCTAAAACTATTTTCCATAGAACCTGAAAAAGTTGAGAACAATGTATTTTTATATCTGCCAAACTAATTAACTTTTTCCAACCGTAACAGAATAATTACTGTAAAGTTGACTCCCAGCTCATGTCTCCAATTTCATTACAACAATATAATATTACTTCATTTCAAAACCGATGCAACCAGAGAATCAATCAACTCTAATTCCACCTTTGTGGTTTATATCAACGCGATATTACATAGACATCATACGTAGGACGCACACAAAGACGCCTGAAGTCTCTGAACACAAAGCGAACTGTGGACCATCCAATAGAAAAAAACATTTAAAGAGGAACATAAAGCATTGCAACTGATGGTTTGGAGTGTATTTATACCCAGACCTGGGGATGGGGATGGGGATGGCATCTCAAATCGCCTTCTGGGTGGCTTTCATCAGGCTAAAACTGATTGATGGGATTTAGGACAAGTGTTTGTTGTTAAAAGAGTTTGCTGAATATGACTTGAAACACAAACTTCACGGAAAAGAACCTTGTGTTTTAAAATAAGAATACAAAATGGTTATTATCATCTACCCGTTGTCCCAGTTTCCCAGTTATGAAACCTGAATGAATTAGCCTGACAAGCCATTGGAACTCCCCATTGGCAGGGCTCAACCCGAGGGGTGGGATAAACGGTTGTCTTTCAAATTCCCTCTGCACACAATAGGATAGCGCTACAACCAACCAGAGCAACGCTAGTTGATAGATTAAACTTTTGCCGTATTCAGTCGGCAAAACTCCAAACACATCTTCTTTTTTTAAGAATGACTTCAGTGTCGTTCTTTGTTCTTTTCTCAAAGAAAAGCTTAACTCCAAGTCTTCCAGAGTCACGGCCAAAGCCGATTCCAAAGACCGCTGTTCCCAGCAGCAGCAGCAGCAGCAGCCATAATCCCGCCCACCAACTCTATACACGATCTGATTGGTCTGACCAGAGTTTGCTTTTTCCAGCTCGCAAGCCAACGGAGAGTTGCTAGACGACCTTGGCTGCACATTACATTTGCTGCTGCTAGGGTGCGTCTCGATTTCTAGGCTAAGAATGAATGCTTTTTAATCAAAACGCCACACACTCCTGCTCAGTGTTGTAATGTAACAAAGTACAAATACTTTGTTACTGTACTTAAGTAGAATTTTCACGTATCTGTACTTTACTTCGTAATTTATATTTCTGGAAAATTTTACTTTTACTCCACTACATATCTTAAATAAAATGTATACTTTTCCCCTCAGCGTCTTCGTTACTTGTTACTTGTAAGAACTGTTTCCGTACGTTGGGAATGAACGATTCTTTCTCACAAAAAAATAAAATTCAGTTTCTGTTTTTCTCCATGTTGATGTCAGACTTGATGTTTAAGAAGTTGTGGAAACCCTGAATATTATGCTTCACTATAAGGAAGCCACAATAAAGTTCATAATCATTTTTTTTTTTTTTTTTTTTTTTTTTTTTACTTTTAATACTTAAGTACATTTAATATAATAAAATTACTTTTGATACTTAAGTACAGTACATATCAGATACTTTATGACTTTTACTCAACTAATATTCTAAAAGGTGACTTTAACTTCTACCAAAGTCATGTTCTGGTAAGATACTTGTACTTTTACTCAAGTAGTGCGTTCAAGTACTTACTGTACTATACAAGACTGCTCCTGCTCCTCTGCATGTGATTGCCTCAAGTTTGCTCTTTTGCAAAAGTTTGCATTTTTTAATTTGTCAAACTTATTGGAAACTTCCTCAGTGCAGCGATTAAAAACACAAAATCTGGAGATACAATGATTTGACCCATCAGGAACAATATGCTCCTTTTGTTAAATATCAAAGACAGCCAGCTGTGTTCACTGGAGCATGTGGACAAAGAAAGAGATGAATCCCAGTCGAGGCCGCATCTCTCTCTAATGATCCCATATTAAAGTGGGTTAGCTCCAACAGCAAATCTAATTTGTGAGCATGTCCCACTGGGGATGGTGGTCATGATGTGGGAGGGTGGGAGTGTGCAGGGGGTTCATCTTCCATCAGCATCAATCAGAAGCAGCAGGCTTTTCTTTGTAAATAGGAGGACTACTGTAGTTTCAACATTATTCCTCCACATTTAATATGTTTATTTAGCACAAACAAGCGTCAACACGCCCGTATACACACAGATCCCGACACACAGACACGTACACACTCAGACAGAACGACAGCAGCCTCCAAGCTGTCTCCCTGTGAGGGATGCCCTGACTTTGTTGTTTGTCATCCATCCCACGCACTCCCGGGGGAAATGAATGCAGCAGACCGGCAAGAAAAAGAAGACGAGTCAGAGAGAAGCCCAGTCAGCCATCACCTTCCTCCTCAGCACTGGAAAATTACACTACCACCCACTAGTTCTGATGCTATAGTGTTCAGAGATAGTTTATTTTTAAATGTGTGTGTTGTATAAGAGTGGGTCTGTCTGGATGCAGTTTTATAGCAGTGTTATGGAATCAATTGTGCGCATAAACTTTATATTTTAGAGAAATTATTATCATGCAAGTCATAATTTAATTTGAGTAAACAAAAATATATTCTGTTCTTAATTAATTTTTATGTGTGTTTGATAGAATCCATCCTCTTGGCTGTTAATAGATGAACAGTGATGCAAAACTGAGCGTGTGATCGCATTCAGATAAAGTTGCCTATCAAGTGATTTGGTAAACTGTAGTTTAACCTGAGCAGATACGATGTAGATATGAGGCCAGGTCATCCTGCAGAGTATCTGCTCTTGGCTTTAGGTGGAAGTAGGATTTATAGGCAGCTTTAGGTTAATACTTGTTCTTATGTTATGGATTGATTGTTCTGTCTGAATTGTTTTTTTAGTTCTATTTGAGACAGGCTTCAAAATGGGTAACTTTTTCGTCCACCAGCCAAATGTCTAGTGAATGTTCAAATATTACCAGCCACTCAAAAGATTACCATTGGGCTGGTGAGTGAAACAAATCTACCAGCAGCCACTTGTATATTTCACACCAGCATTAGGCTGGTAAACGGTGCTAATTTTGAACCCTGATTTTAGATATCATTTTAACTTTTGTTTTTATTAATTGCACTGATGACAAACTGACTGAAAGAAACACTTGTCTTGTTTCTTCTGTGTATCCAAGTACTCAGTGAAATGACAAAGTGAATACTGAATTCTTCAGGTCAGAGCTAGAGACTGATATCCCCCGTCAGAAGGCCCACTTGATTTATGCCGGCACAGCCTGATACCCACTGCAGGGCCGAGTGGTAAAAACATATTTTAACGTAAATACTGTGCTTCCAAAAGGAAAGCTCACCCAAATGTTGGCACTTTTCTAAGCTTCCATTAATTACCAAAATTGATTATGCAAAATAATTTCATTTGAATTATATTGTTGGACAGAATTCCGGGTGAAATTGACCAAGTAGTTAATTGAAATTTTCACATTTTTTGTATGTGATTTTCTTACTAAGCCAATTTAGGCATGCAGTGTATTTGTAATTCAGCCAATAAAACCACAGCTTTACAGTCACATGTACCTATGTTTTTGTGTATACAACTTTGATGATGCCCTTGCAAGATAGTAAATAACAGCTAAACAATATGACGGCATCAGAAATAACTACACGGACAGCACAGAGTCGTCACTCACGACATAGTCTGGATCAACGGAAGTAGATTTCCAGGATAAAGCCTTCTTTGCCCCTTCACCTTCCGCTTTCCGCGTGTTGCCGTTCTCAAAATCCCTTCACAAAATCCCCTCCGCGACAACAAACTTCAAGCTAGCGAGCTACACGCTGAAAATGGCAAGTTTGAAAGAAAATGTGGATCATGCACCAAGGCAGACCTGCATGGTTCTTTCGGGGAATCATTGTAAGGATTTGCATAGAATACGTTGACGGCATTTATCTAACTGGGACATTTTGGGACCGATTGGTCCCATGCATTCATCTTTTTATTTTGTTCTCTCCAGGGGCTTTGAAGTCCTACCTGCGGGAGCTTCCTGAGCCGTTAATGACATACGAGCTCTACAACGACTGGATCCAAGCCTCCAAGTCTGTATCTTTTCATTTCATCATATTGTTGTTACATCAGTGGTGCTTTTCTTTTGAACCTTATCTTTAAGTATTTACATGTTCATCCTCTGTTTTCTTTTCTGCAGCATTCAAGATCAAGACAAGAGACTGCAGGCTCTCCTCAACGCCTGTGAGAAACTACCCCCAGCCAACAACAACAACTTTAAGTGAGTTGCTGTTTCTATGTTTCACTCCTCGTGGTCCTCTCCTCTTCCTCACTCCTGGACCCTGATGGAAGTCAACCAACTAAAAATAGTTAGTCAGACTTAAGATAGACGTCATCTGTTGCACGAAGCTGTGGTGGTAAATATGACTAATATGCCATGAATTATATGATATAAGACTTTTTTCTCAAAAGTAAAAAACACGACTGGCAGAGTAAGCCCAGTCAAACTGTTCCACTCTGTTCACTCTGTAGTTGCAGTTGGCATTTCACTGCAACAAGACAAATTACTTACAGTAGCATAAAATTAGATGAGATGCTGTGGCATCTTAATGTGGCAGGACTCAATACTTAACACATCAGTAATGCTCCCGATAGTTTCCGAATGACTGCCGATGGCCTTTCCCTTCTCATTTATCACTCCACATCATTAAAAGTCCCATATCATGCTCATTTTCAGGTTCATAGTTGTATTTTAAGTTCCTACAAGAACATGTTTACATGCTTTAATCTTCAAAGAACACTTTATTTTTCTCATACTGTCTGTCTGAATATATACCTGTATTCACTGTCTGTTTGAAACACTCCGTTTTAGCGACTGTCTCTTTAAGACCCCCTCCCGAAAAAGCAGGTCATTGCAGCAGGGGAATGACTGTAACGGCACTGTAGCGGCACTTTCTACCTATATATAGTAAAGTCGTGACATCACAACCGTACAGAAGTCCTGACGGCTCGTTTGAAGGTGTGCATTTCTCTGTGGATTGAGCTATCCTTTCACGGTATTTATATAGCTCATCGACCTGCTCTATAATAACAAAAGACATGCAAATGTCACTTTTTAGAATATGGGACCTTTAACAAATCAGAAATTATGAGCAGTTTCCCCCTTTATTTAAGGGACTAAGGGAGGGATCGCTCGTCTCTTGCTCTTCCTGAGGTTTCTTCCAATTTTTCTGAAACAAGGGTTCAAGGGCGGAGGATGTCGTATTCTGCACATTCTGCACAGATTGTACATTTGTGATATTGGGCTATAGAAATAAACTCTGCCATTGGTCCATGGACACTCTAAGCTTCCTTCTAATTGACACCTGTCAGAAAAGAAAACCTCAGTGTGAGAAAGAGGTCATAAGGCCAATGTGTTGCTGTATTTTCTGATGGATTAAGGCGACCTGCGGATATTTGCTGAAGGGTTTATCTCTTGATCAAAAGGCACGACGAGGTAGAAGAGGAAGAGAGACGGGACGGGAGAGAAATTGAATGAGCAGAGATACTGCAGCACTTGTCAGTGTCATCATCGAATCGCACAAATAGGGCATATTTTTAGACAGTCCTCCTCTGAGAAGACCTGTCAGGCCTGTCCAGATGATTGCTGCTCGCTGGAATGAGCTGCCACGTGTTCATTCAACTATAGTTCAACCTCAGGATTAGTCTTTCAGCTCGGCTGCTCTCGGAGAGCCACAGTAAACACACTGCCACAGTTTTGAATCTTAAAAAAATTGACTGAAACAGAGTGATAATACTTTGCTGTAATAATAACGTCAGTATGCTTCATGTGTTGAGGAAGCACACAAGTCTTGGATTTTATCTTATTTAAACCTAAAGAAAGCAGGGCCTGGATTACAGCTCTGTTACTTTCCAAGTTATTTACTTTACATGTGTCATTTTCACACATATAGCCTACTGAAAACATGACAAAGAAGAAGTAGATCTGTGGGAATGTGGCTTTACATTTGGTTCAGTATCAACAGCTACTGTCCTCTAACCTGGACAGTGATCTCACTAACTAAATTTTAAGTGTCTTCCATATCTGTTAGCTGCTAAGCTTCCTGCACTGACGCACTTTTAGTTTTATAAATTGCAGCAGTCCAATGAAAACTACTTTAAACTACTAAAATTGTTTTCATTTTGTATTTTTCAGATAAACTTGACTACTTCTGAAGTTAAATAAACCTTTAAAAACACATTGGATTTCCTGTAAAATATATTCTTCTAACAAAGCTGAAAACAGCTGTTTTCTGCTCAGATTTTCTGACTGTGACAGAAAATTGAAATCACTTACTGCTGATGCACTGAACCCCTATGATGTTTCTCTTCTTCCTAAAGAAGTTGAACATACTTTTAAGTCCTTTTTAAGTAATGTTTTTTCATCGACTGACCAAGTTCCTGTATCTGTATTAACAGGTATTTGATCAAATTCCTCTCCAAACTGACCGAAGACCAGGATGTGAACAAGATGACGCCTGGAAACATCGCTATTGTCCTCGGGCCGAACCTGCTGTGGATGCGCAACGAAGGGTAAGACAGCAGAGATGCACAGTCTTTATTAAGTCTCTATTTGTTTTTCTTTCCCTCTGCTGTCCAAAGGTCTCTCTTGCAAAATAGATCTGTATCTTAATGAGATTACCTGCCTTTATAAAGGTTATATGTATCATATATATCAACTTGTTTTTGATGGAAGCTATATGATGATATGAAGACGCCGTGCTTTTTTATAACTGCACCATTCAATCAGAAAGAAATAGTCCGAATGTCATTTTACACACATTTCTCCTAAATTCAACCTAATCTCCACTAGAATTTAAATTAATTATGAGAGTTCGGTTGCACTATTGGAGCTGCTTGTTTTGTATGACCCTGCGTCATTTCAGTGAGATTTATGGGGGTTAATTTGAGCGGAAAGAAGACAGCCAAATATATTTTCTTCAGCAAGAAAAGCTAGAAAAGAGAAGGACTCTGTATCCACAGGCGTTCGCTCATCGCAGCTCCGTTTCTTTTTCTGTGCTATTAACAAAATGACCAATAGGCACAATATCTCCAGGAGACGTTTTTCTTTTTGTTTTTAAGATAATTTTTTGGGCTTTTCTGCCGTAATTTGATAGGACAGCTAGGTGAGAAAGGGGAGAGAGAGGGGGAAGACATGCAGGAAATTGTAACAGGTCGGATTCAAACCCTGGACCTCTGCGTCGAGGCATAAACCTCTCAGTATATGTGCGCCTGCTCTACCAACTGAGCCAGCCCGGCCGCATCCAGGAGACATTTTTATCATTAAGTGCACTCATGATGATGATTAGTAAGCAGTTTGGAAACGGTGTAGGACACCTCCCTTATAGCTCTGTGTAAATCTTACAAACTCTTTATCCCTCTCTAACTTCTGATTAGTATTTTAATAGCCAACATTTCTGAAATGGTTTTAATGGTTCTGTAATATCATGAAAATGTGCTAATCACCGCCTGAGTGTAAATCCTTACAGTGCTCTAAGTCTCCTCTCTGTCCGCTGCAGAAACATCCCAGAGATGATGACCACAGTTTCCCTGCAGATCGTCGGCATCATTGAGCCCATCATCCAGCACGCTGACTGGTTCTTCCCTGGAGGTGAGGAGGGATAACACAAGAGGAAATAGAAAGGGAGGATCCACTTCTTCCCAATCAACTTCTTCTTTGAATTGTTTCTGTATCCCGTCTTTTTTCTTAGAAATCGAGTTCAACGTCACGGGGAACTACGGAAGCCCGGTCCACACCAACCACAACTCCAACTACAGCTCGATGCCGTCTCCGGACATGGAGCAGATGGAGCGGAAGCAGAACGACCAGAGTCGACGGCCGCTCAGCGTCGCCACGGACAACATGATGCTGGAGTTCTACAAGAAGGACGGGTAAGACCCCTCTATCTCTACTGGGATTACATTCAAACAAATTTATCTGCGGAGTAACAGACAATGTACGAAGTACAGGCTCATATAAAGCAGTTACAGAGAGATGGAAAGGTGGAGTAAGTGTTTAGATTTTTAGGTGACATTGCAGATTACTGTTAAAGACCACTGCACAGACACTCTTTCATTGATCAGTTTTAGCATCAACTAGTCAGCATGGTGCAAGAATTAGTTTGGCATTTTGGGACACATTCAGTGGTGGAATGTAACTAAGTAGGCTACATTTACTCAAGTACTGTACTTAAGTACAAATGTGAGGTATTTGTACTTTACTTGAGTCTTTTCTTTTCATGCCACTTTCTACTTCTACTCCACCTCATTTCAGAGAGAAATATTGTACTTTTTACTCCATTACATTCATCTGACAGCTTTAGTTACTAGTTACTTTACAAATGAAGATTGTTGCACACAAAACACATGTAGTTTATACAATCTGATGTATTATTAATGAAACTAACCAATAATATAACGGCCTACAAGTCCAGCTGAAATGATTAGACCATTAAACACTTAGCTGAGTGAAAGAACTGTTTGGATCGTTTCCAGTTTCTAAAATGTGAGGATTTTTCTGCATCGAGTTCTTTTACTTTCAGTACTTTAAGTACATTTTCCTGATGACACTTACATACTTTTATTTAAGTAACATTTTCAATTAAAGACTTTGACTTGTAATAGAGTATTTTTACAGTGTGGTATTAGTACTTTTACTTAAGTAAAGAATCTGAATACTTCTTCCACCACTGGACACATTTGCTTTTTTTGCCAATAGTTAGACGAGAAGATTGATTCCACTCTCATGTCTGTGTGTTAAGTTTGGAGCTAAAGCCAGAGGGCGGTTAGCTAAGCTTAGCATAAATACTGGAAACGGGGGGGGGGGGGACAGCTAGCCTAACTCTATCCAGACATAACCAAACACCCCCTACGAGCACCTATACAGCTCACTAATTACCATGTCATATCTAATTTGTTTAATCCCTACGAGCACAGAAATGTAAAAATTACAAGTTTGTAGTTTCTTACTCCAGAAAGTCTTCATGCTAAGCTAATGCTAAGCTAGGCTAATGGTTCTAGCTCCGTACTTAACAGAAAAACATGTACGAGTGATATTGATCTTCTCATCTAACTCTCGCCAAAAAACCTAATATGTCCCAAAATGAGCAGTTTTTTTTCCCTGAGTAGTTTTTGTCAACTGCTGCTGTTACTGCTTCCAAATGAGCTGCCAATTAAGAGTTCAATATGCTTGTAAAACGTGAAAGATGACAGTTAAACCAGATCTGTGAGATAAAACAACAAATCCAACAAAAAGTCAGAGGAAACTGGTCTTAAAACTCCCAGTGATACCACACACAGTCATGTCACTCTGCCTCTGAATCAATCAGCTGTTGTCTCTACCGCTGTGGTGTTCCTACAGCTTCATTCAAGGTGGAACCTAACTGACAAGTTAGCTTTAAAAAAAAAAATCCTAGACAAGGCTACTTTGAGGCATGTAAATTCTTTATCGTGACTGTCTGTTTGACAGGGTTGGACATGTGATGTAAGAGTGAAAGAATTCCCCACTGATTACACACGTTTCATGCGAGAGGTGACTTCAGTGTTTCACTATGAGGTGGACAGACAAAATACTGTATCGCTCTTTATCTGCAGCCTAGTGAGAAAAAGAGGAGAAAGAAGATTACATTTAGTCTGTGAAATGAGGAATCTGACTGAATCCTCAAGCTGTAGCGGAGGATTAGCTGAAAAACAGTCAGTGGCTTTCTTTCTCTTTCTTCTGTCTGTCTCTATTTCTCTTTCTTTAATGCTTTAATACACCCTTGGTCTTATCAGGCCCTGCGGCTGAGCTCTGCAGCACTGGGACCACAAGTATCCCAGCTAATTAAACCTGGACCGACAGCGAGAGTGTGTGTGTGTGTGTGTGTGTGTGTGTGTGTGTGTGTGTGTGTGTGTGTGTGTGTGTGTGTGTGTGTGTGTGTGTGTGTGTGTGTGTGTGTGTGTGTGTGTGTGTGTGTGTGTGTGTGTGTGTGTGTGTGTGTGTGTGTGTGTGTGTGTGATCAATAGAGCTCAGCTTTCAATAGAAACACACTCTCCAGATCCAGCAGGATCAGCACAGTGAGGCTGCATTTGAAAGAGGTTTTTATGTACAAAAGATTTTAGATTTCGTTTGGTTTTTACAGTTGTGAAAGTTGGATTTAAAAAATGTTACGTAGTTCTCAACCCTTTTTAAAAGTTAATGTTCAGAGACATTTAAATATGCTGCTCTAGGGGATCTGTGAAGAATAAAACCGTTATAATTTCCCATCATTCCTTGTACCTGGACACACACTGCACTTACCCTCTACATTAATCTGGCCAGTGAGAATAATTTATTGGTAGTCTCTGGACATACAAGGTTACAAGGCAGGTAAAAAGTGCATAGTGTGACAGTTTATTTTTGCTGCACTAACAAATTAGGTAATATAACTTTAAACCTTTAATGCTCCATGGACACAAAAATGTGGAAGCTTATTTACTTTCTTGCTGAGAGTTAGATGAGATGTTGATTCTTCCACCCCAAACTGTGAAAAACATCTCTTTATGGAGCTGGCTTTGTGCACAGAGGGGAATTACCACGTTGAAACAAGAATGTTTGTTTTGTTTGTTTTTTACCAAACTGTTACCACAAAGTTGGAGCTCAGTATTGTCTAAAACATATAATTGTACGCTGTAGCGTTAACATTTTCTCTCATTGTAACTTTGGGGCCCAAACAATGAAGAGAAGCTTAAGACCAAAAGCACATAAAAGAAGAGTGTCAACATACTTTTGGCCATAATATTGTTAAGAAGTTGTACCATGAATATGAAAATCTAAGACTAAATAACAACACTGCAGTGGCAAGAAACCTCTCACATTTGTCTTTAATATTTGGAGGATTTTCTTGTATACTTTAGGGAAACTTTGACCTAATTAGCACATTAAATGGAACGATAATTTTCTCTCTGGGTTTTTGGTGTGGGTAAAGCACATTTCTCCTCTCAAATCGCTCTCCTCATTACACTCAGTGTGACTCTTATCCCTTGCAACCCCCCTGTCAGGCCAGCCTCCCATATTTGCTCCTCCATCTTGGCTCTCGTCTTAAAAAGTTCCTCCTGCCAAAGTTCCTCTGCTGCTTTGATAACAGTGCTGTTAATGAGCCCGGGGAGACTCCGTCTCTCCTCCATGATCCTTACTCCCTGTCCTCATTGTGCTTGTCTCTGTTTTTAACTACGCAGCATTAGGAAGATACAAAGGTACAGTATAGATCCTTTTCCCTCCCGAGTCATCCTCTCATCGGTCTATTCATTCATTCTCTTTGTCTCAGTTGCACGTTGACCAGAAGTGTCGGCCATTTGTTGTGTGTGTGTGTTTAATGCTCCAGTCAGGTCTGCCTGAAGTGGCACACTTGGACCCCTATAGTTCAATGTCTCCAACAGAGAGGGGGTGACATGGACAAAGCAGGCCTTTCTTTCTGTGTTTACATAAGTAGCATCTTTCGCATCTGGGGCTGTATAAACTTCTTCCTGCTGGATAAAAAGCCTCTTGTTGTAAAGTCTCAGCCAACTACATTGATAAGTAAGTTAAAGTTTGACATTGGGGGAAGCTTATTCACTTTCTGCTAATGTTTAAATTTGAAGCTGCAGCCAAGTAGATTAGCTTAGCATTAAGACTGGAAGCATGGGGAAAACTGCTAGCCCGGCTCTCTCCAAAATCAGCACCTCTAAAGCTCACTAATTAGGACGGAATTGTCAGGGTTTGTGCATTAGTAGGCTAGGACTCGAAATGCAGATTGGAGACGAGGAGGCAGCAGGAAGATTTTAAAGTGGCCATATTATGCTCACTTTCAGGTTCATAATTGTATTTTGAGGTTGTACCAGAATAGGTTTACATGGTTTAATTTTCAAAAAACACCATATTTTTGTTCTACTGCGCATTGCTGCAGATCCTCTTTTCACACGCTGTCAGGTGTCTGTTTTAGCTACAGAGTGAGACCTCCCACTGCTGTAACATCTCTGTTGTCAGTCGCACATGCCCAGTAGCTAGGTAAGGATTACATGAGCTAGCTCCAACTTCGGCCTGTACAAGGCAGGATTAGCTGGGAGACTTCTTCTAAACAAGGGCACACTTCCAACTTTGCGTGGAACACCTGCATAACAGGGACATGTAAGTAGTTCTATACAATTTATTTTGTAGATTAGGATGAATTTGTGTGTGTTGTCGCAGTGTTTTGCCATTGAGAACGAGCTAGCATGCTAGCGCTAGCATGGTAACGGTTAGCCCCCTAGGCCCCTCGTCTCAGCTAGTGACGTAGAAAGCCGTGCAGATTTTGACCAGCTCACCCGGAGACTGAAGGCAGGACACATTCAGAAACCGGATCTCACTCTAAACACCATGGATGGTTTTTTTTTCAAAGTTTGTATGCGTGTGGAAGCACCAGAGACACAAAATACCTCAAATTCCAGAAAAAGTGTTTTTTTCATAATATGGGCACTTTAAGGTTTAATAAACTAAAACAGGAAACTAAAAGAGGACGAGGACTGATAACACAAAGACATGGTAGACATGCAGGGCAGGGCTACAGGGACACAAGGTACAGACAAGCACAGAAAACTCACAATAAATGAACAGAAAAAGAAACAAATACTATCATATATCTAAAATAAAGTTACATAAGCAGAAAGTCTGAAGGCCCCTGGCCACAGAACATGACAGTGACAGGAAGGCTCCCTGTCATTCTTCAAAATGTTTTGAGTTTTACATGTATTCTACTTTGTTGCCTACAAATATTTCAAACCACTGCAGCGTTGAGTAATATCCAGTTATACTTCTGCAGCATAAATCTTTTGCTCTGGAAGTGCGCCGACTTTATTTGTCTTTTAACTTCCAGAAGTGGGAATGTACTGGTTTGTGAAGGTGGACTTTTGCTGCTTGTGATCACCTCGCACCTGCATTTTAGCAAATATCTAATCTGTTTTATAATATAACGTTCAGCCACAGCTGAAGACCAAAGCTTGTAGTTTTTACATGTCAATTTCTGTACAGATTGAACAAACAAGACAGGAGTATAGAGCAGCTAAGACGTGCCCTATCTCACAATATTGATACAGTATACATTTTCTTTCATTTTCTTCCCACACCACATTAATGACTGACAGACAAATAAACAAACCAACAAACCAATGGACAACCCATACCGGAAAATAAGGGGTTATTATTATTTATAATATATCTGTGATAATCTATCTAACTTAATTATTGCACTTTAGAAGTGCTGGTTGGTGGATTTTATTTTCCTTTGAACAGATCCGGGCTAGCAGTTTCCCCGTTTTTTTGGTCTTTATGCTAAGCTAAGCTAACTGGCTGCAGCTTTATTTTGAATGGACAGACATTAGAGTGGTTGCAGTCTTCTCATCTAAACAAGAAAGAAAATAAATGTGTTTCCCAAAGTGTCAATCTACTCCTTTAATATTTTTTTTGAATAACAAAGAGAACATAACGTCTTCATCTTCTTCGTGTTTATTTCATCCAAACTGCTCTTGTGTTGCAGTTATCAGAAGATTTACCATCTCACCTCCCTCATACATACAGTAAATACATCGTCATCCTGCAGGAGAATCGGTCATAAAAAAAAAGGGAATTATACATTGAAGCGAGACATTGTGTAGATAAAATGTTGTTCTCTGTTGCTGCATGCTCAGGATCGTAAGTACACCCAAGCAGGGTGGAGTAGAGTGAAGCTCATCCAGGGTCAGGTCTTTGTCAGTAGGCCTACAGATGATGGACAGGGAAGCTTATCCTTTTCTAGCAGCCCTGACGATCTGTTTAGGGTGTGGACCCCCCTGAACCACACACACACACTCCCTTGGTTTGATTGGCTGTGCATCTTTGTCCCACTGCAGCATGGGTGTCAGGGTGATGGACACTACTTGGGTGTCACGCAGGGGCTCGTCTTCTACGCGTAAAAGCTCTTCCACGCCACCGAGCGTGCATCCCCCTGTCCCGCCCACTGACGCTCTCATCCCCGAGCAGCCTGGGGATTTCTCTGCCTCCCCTTCCCCCACCCCTCCTCCCACTAACAGCGACCGAGCCAGGTAAGGCTGTCGTGCCCCCCCGTCCTGTTTCACATCCGCCCCCCTCCCACCACCTCACACACCTCCCACCTGCTGCTGCTCCCTCCCCGCCGCGTGTGCTGCTGCACCCTGCAACTGACACCCAAACAACGCTGTCTGCTCCATGTTTTCTTGTGTGTTCTTGTTTTTTATTCCCCAAGAAATGCTCATCGTCACCACCGTGTGAACCCCGGTGTCTCACCGCTGATGAAGCATGTCGTGTCAAACTTTGTGATTGAATTTTTCTTTCTTTGGTTATTTTTTTCATCCTTGAATTTGTATTAGCCATGCGTGGAGAATTCTTTTTTCTGCCTGAGTTGTGTTTCTGTACATCTTTAGGCTGGGTTGTTACATAGGCCTATTAACGTGGAAAAAGTTCAGTAAAGTTCATCCATAGTTCAGTAGTTCATTGCTGCATTTGCATGAATTATATATCTGTTTTCTTTTGTCATTAGTCCAAGCATCATTAAAAGCATAACAGTCCATTGTCGCAAGGCCCTGCAATGGATGAGGTGATTGACTTTTCTGTTTTATTTCATTTCTGTGATTTGAAAACCATGGAGCACCTACTCTTTATTTCCTCTGAGCTGTTCCCTTGAACCTTTCTTGGAGCCCTTACTTCTCCCTTCTGACAATAATTAATATCCACCCTATTCCTCCCAAACTTAAACTTACAAATCATAATCCCAGCTCTTAACCTCTAGATACTAACAAATTCCTCCACTTTAACAGCATTTCAGCTTCTGGAGACCAGCTCACTGCCCCATGAAACATTGATATGTTTATCATTGCAGCTCGGATGATGCATCCTCCAATTGGTCGGACTCCGGTTACGCCTACCCCTCCCCTGAGGAGGAGAGGCCGCCTCCCCCTTACCCCTCTTCCTCATCTTCCTCCTCCTCCTCCTCTTGCTCTTCCTACTCGCTCCCTCACCACCATTTCTACACCCGAGCACCTCCGGGTATGCGTCCAGTCGCTCCCAATCCCGAATCCGTACCTCCCGGCCCGTCACCTCCCTCCCGCCGCTGTGGCTACAGCCCACCCCCACTCCCACACTCCCTCTGCCCGTCCCCTCAGCAGCTTGACGTCAACTCCAACCCCAAACCAAATTCCTTGCACCTGCCCAAACAGGCATCCCTATCCGATGCTTCGCATGCCGCCCCGTCCGAAATGAATGGCTCCACCCTTTACATCAAACCCCCGCTCGTTGTTACTCGTCACGATCTGTTCCTGGGCTTCCCCAAACCCCCCAACACCCCCCTATCTGCTCCCCCTCCATGGGCAGCCTGTGCCTGTAGCTGGGAGAGAGGAGCCAAGCTGACTAGGTAAATACAGAACCCTGCTCAACTCGCTCGTACTTCCAACACAACTCACACACAAATGAAGAGATGAGAGAGGGGTGATGTGAGGCGAAAAGGGGAGGGGTGAGATTAAGATACTCCCAACAGCGCCTCCCTATTCTTTATTTATTTATTTATTTATTTATTTTTTATTCCCTTGGTTGTGCATCCGTCTCTCTTGGAATCAATGCTCTTAAGGAACTCCATTATCAGATCCATATTTTTAATATAATTGCCATGAATGCAATCCATAACTTTCCATGTTGCCAGGATATTCAGGAGGTGGTTGCCAGGCAACAAAGGAAATTCAAAGCTTTCAGTGCATACTATTATAAAAGTGGGCGGTAATGAGTCATACCAGTGGGCCCAGTTAGCCCTGAGTGGTACACTGCAAGATCAGAAGCCTAAAAATGAACAGAAACGAGACAAAACACAGAAATCAGTTGAAGGGTCATTTTTGGGACCATATTTTCCCATGCATTTGTGTGTAAGTAACTGAACAAAAATCGTAAAAATTGGTCCAATGTTGAGCACAAACAGTGTAACCGGCAAACTACTACACTAAAAGGGCTGGTTTTGCCACTGAGAGGCTCAGATTATTGTGTCTATTAATAAGTGTCTGACAACATTATGGAAATATTTCCCTACAGAGATATACATTTTTGTTTTCGGAGTAAAATCCTTTACTCTGTTTAACATGAAACGGCTCCAAAATCATCACTGCTAAACTCACCAGACTCTATTTAAATAAACACAAATAAATACTTTTAGCATGTATAGAGCCAGCATATTTTTCACATGTAAATGGTTGAACTAAGGGTTTATTTCAACCAAAACCAGAGTGGTGATTGTTGGAACAGTGAAAAGAGCCAAGACAGCCTTTAATATTTTCATTTTGTTTCAGTCGACTTTGAATGAAGTGTGTTTTACAATGATAAAATTACTGTTTATTTAAATGGAGTATGGTGAGTTTGGCGATAGCGATTTCGTGGCTGTTGTTTAGTTTAAACAAAAGGATCTTACTCTTTAACAAAAAGGTCTATCTCTGTAGGGATCATTTTCATAATGTTGTCAGACACTTATTATTGTTATAATGTTATAATAATCTGAGCATGTCGGTGGAAAAACAGCACTTTTAGTGGACATAAATTAAAGGTGCGCAATTGCCCATTAACGTTACATTCTAGCTTGTCTTGCTTAATACTGGGACAATTTCAACAATTGTTGTTCCCATCAGCCACCTAAGGCCGTTACAGACCAACCAGCCGGCCGACCGTTGGCAGAAAAGGCGGCGCTAATCTGTATTGTCGCCCAAAAAATTAAAACCAGCATCTGATTGGACGAACGCGTCACGTGGGTCTGGCTGCTGCTTCCGGATTTTGGATTTTTCAACCGGCCATTAATGGCGACTCATTCGGAATACGATCTCATATTGTACTAAAATAGTTCACCGCAACGTAAGATTGACAAAGGTCAGCTTGCCATTGTCTCCGACTGAGCACGTCAAATCGGCCAAAATGAAGGCCGACAGCTCCTCCAACGGGCAACAGCATGAAACACTTCGAACAGACTTGAGTCACTGACCTCGCCAGACTGTCCAACGGCCGATTATTATCGGCCCGGTGTGTAGCTGCCTTTAGACACGCAAAGATGGGGGAAAAAAATCTAGGTTGAAAAAAAAATTGAGTTACCCTTTAATGACATTATTATATTTTATATTGATCCAAAAGATGCTTATTTGCATTGCTCCACTCCATCTTTAAATCCCAGCAACTTCAATCATCCATTCATGCCTTATCTGCTGAGAGTCAGTCAGAGTATAAACTGGTTATGTTTTGACCTTCAGGCCATCTTCCCATTGGCATTCTGGCTGCACTGCGCTGTAAAAGTAAGAAAAATCCATTAAGCCATCAGGGTTTATTTGGGATTTTTGAAGTGCTTCTGCTGCGCCGCTGTATAGACTACATCTTTGCCTGCAACAGTGTTCACTCAGGCAGTTTGACATTGAACTATGGGCGCGCTCATATTTTTTCTTTATATGCCAAGAGATTTATGGACACGGGGCGGACCATGTTATTAAAGGGAAGAGAGATGCATGGGGCAGGTTGTAATTCCTGTGTGTTTTCCTTCTCCTTCACTGTGTCCTCAGTACTCTAAAGAACAAGGAGCTGTCTCCAGTGATCGGACAGAAGGGACTCCAGGGGACGATGACCTCTAGTGGACAGTCTGATCACAGTCCACTCACCCTGAGGAGAGGTAATGAGGCTGCCCAGGCATTAGGGCCCATTCAGACCAGAAAAAGCTATCTGGCGATTCACCGCAGGGTTGTGCGGCGGTGGGGGTGTCAAATGACCTATTTGTGTGACGTCTTCCTGTTGTGTTCTTTAACCCCACAATGTAGCATATGTAGACTTTATACTTCACAAGTATTGTTTTCTGTCAGATCGTTGATAGATCTTGACATTTCCTGACCCCACTTGAAGGCAGCTTCAACCTCCATTAGAAGCACAGAGTTGGAAAGATGAGGCATTTAAAAAGCAGGAAGGTCGCTTTTCTTTAATTTATAGTCTCTTGCAAGCCTCCCAACTTAACTAGTAGTACAATAAATAATTTGAGTATCTCTTTAAGCCAGAGACACAGTCATGTATCTCCTAAAATAAGGTTTTTAATGTATTCCTTGTGCAGCCTGAGAGAGAGAGAGAGAGAGAGAGAGAGAGAGAGAGTCTTCTTGCTCCCCGCTGTTCTCCTGCAGTGACTCTGCTCCATCTTGCAGAGTCAACAGGTGTAAAATATCACTGCAGTTTTGTAATATTTATCTAACGGAGATCTATTTATTATGTTTTGTGATAATTTTTTATTGGTATTTACAAAAAATTAAATAGGCTGAGGTTACAAGTGGATCGCCTATAAATTAAATGAATATATTTGTATTATGTACATTCAAAAATACAAAATAAATTTGAACGAAGAAAACAATAAATAAATAGATAAATAAAATAAAAAATGATTTCCCCCATCCCTCAAATCGCTCTTTGTGTTGGCGTTCTAACCTCCGGTGGATTTGTGAGGACTATGGTTAACTGCTCCTCAGATCTCTGCAGGGTAAATCCAGACAGCTAGCTAGACTATCTGTCCAATCTGAGTTTTCTGTTGCACGACTAAAACTACTTTTGAACGTACACGTTCCACCAAAACAAGTTCCTTCTCGAGTCTATTTTGCAGAGGCACTGGGGCTCTGTCCGGCGCCTAGCGGCACCCAAGACGGTTGTGATTGGTTTAAAGAAATGCCAATAAACCAGAGCACGTTTTTCTCCCAACCCGGAATGTTGTGTGGACTAGCTAGACCCTCCTCCGCAGCGCTGTGGAGGAAGGTCTGGCAATGCAAGTCTATTTTGTTGGTAATCTTTTTGCTTCTGTGCTGTGTCTTGTGCTAAGTTCTGCTCTGCTCGTGTTGTCTTTCTTTCTTGTTTATGTGTATTTTAAAAAGCCTTTTTAACATTGATGCCAGGGAACCACAGATGAAAAATAGCCTTTTGGCTAATTCTCGCATTTTTAACCCATGTATTATAATGCGTCTTAATAATGTGCACTGTCCCCTTCTTAAATAAACTGAATCGAATTGTCTCTCTGCAGCTAAGAAGCTGGCCCCGATCCCACCTAAAGTCCCGTACTGCCAGTCAGGAGCCATGTCTGACCAGTCGACAGGTCAGCCGTCTCCAGTCAGCCTGTCGCCCACCCCTCCCAGCACACCCTCCCCGTACAGCTTCAGCTACCCGCAGGGATACGCCACCATTGGCTCCCCGGGACAGATCCAGATGGCCACCACCCCGTGTCTCTCCTCTCCACCCTCGCTGGCCGGGACTCTCACCAAGACTCGGCCGACCCCGAAGCCGCCTCGACAGAGACCCAGCTTACCTCCTCCTCAGCCCCCCAGCACGCCGGGCACCAGCCCCCAGCCTCTGGACCATTCCACAGGCCTCCTGGACGGTTTGTCTCCTGGGGAAAGCATGTCCACAGGTAAGGTGTATAAAACAGATTACAACACATCATTACACGTGCACACCTTGACTCTGCTGTTAATTTAAGTATAGCTTTTATCTTTGTACTTTTACTTTAGCTGTTAACTCCACTGCATTTATCAGAGCCCATTAATTACCAGTTACTTTGAAGATTGATGTTGTATTTTGAGAAATGTAATTTATTTTCATGATTCAAGTTTGTTTGCTTCAAGAAAACATTCAGTGCTTGTTTGACCAGCAGCTATTACAATACAACAGGCCATGGATTCAAGGCCCTTAGTTAGCATAAACATTTGAAAACAGATTCCAACAGTGTATGAATAATTGCATGCCAAGGGAACAAAATACTGTACTTTATACACCACTGCTGGTCATTTACAGGATGTTATTCTGTATCAAACATAAATCTGCACTAAAACATGTTCATTTTGTGTTGGCTATTCGTTGCCTGAATATTCTCTTTATCTTTTTATATACCTCAACGTCAGTACTTTTTCTAAGTATGTGTCCGTCTAATTTTCCACTTCTGTCGACTGCTCTTATTGTCTCACTTACAGCGGTATGAGCCGAGAGGTTCAGTGTGATTCAGTGTGTGAGAGGGACTTTTAGGGTAAGCAGGAGTTCCTGTGCTAAAGCCTCACCCCCCCCACCCCTCCAATCCCTCTGCCATCTCAGCCGAACATGGAGCCAGCTCACAGTCGGGTGAGGTTGCCAGTAGACGCAGACTTTGGATCAGATTTCTATCTGATTCACCGCTCTACTGCAGCCCCACTCTAGAGCCTATCCTTAAGTGCCGACACATGACTTCTCATTATACCGAGCGGCTGTGTTCAGTCCAGCTTTAACCTGTTTTTTTGGCCTTTGCATGGTGGCTGAGACTGATGCGATGCATGGCTTAAACAGACCGGGGCGGACACCAAAAACCTCCAGCAGGGTACCCGCGGGTTCTTCAATTTAATATTCCAAACAGTAAAGCCTTAAAAGTATTACATTTAATTAACAGTAGTCTAAAAAAAAAAAAAATTTTCTTTCGTAGGATTAAATTAATACAGTAACTACATAAATAAATATTTTCCAGGATAAAACCATCACTGAAGCATCTGGGATATTATATAACATTACATTATATTACATATCGCATCTTGCCCAGGTGGAACTAGTTGTAACAACTCCTACTGCACTAGTTTCATTTTTTATTATTATTATTTGTTTTGTATTTTCAGTTTCATAGCGACAAGAATTCTTAATGCGACCAATATTATTTATTTTATGAGTTCAAACACACTTCTCAAAGCTATTGTCTATTAAGTATGAATGTGAGTATTATAATATATTTTTTTGTTCAATTAAGGTAACGTTACTTGTTAAATAAATATTTTCTCAGGATTTAAATCCACACTGATATTCCGTTATATGGCCATGGAGTTGGCATTACATTTTATCCAAGGTGGTATTAAAGGTCTTTTAAAAATCTTAAATTTAACTTGTAGAATCCTGGGGGTACCCTGCTCCAACATTCTCTGCCCTTAGGATTCCCACCCATAATGCCCTGCTCCACACACACACACACACACACACACACACACACACACACACACACACACACACACACACACTCATGCTCCACTCCACAGTGTTGTGCCTCACCGCCCACTGCTGTTCCCCAGTCAGCACACTTCCTGTCTGTGCAGTTGTTCATCACACACGTCACACTGTGGATGTTGTTTTTGCGTCAAACTGATGTCATTGATCTGGTGGTTTGGGGTTTTGACCGTGTTTACTGGATGAATTAGTCATCGATCACGTCTGAATCAGGTGTAAGCAGTAGGGATGCACCTTATTGATAATGCTATTTATTTATTATTGATTTAATGATTTCTTGCATCCAATAACAATGCCACAATACTGATGATGATGATGATAGATATTTGTCATTTAATCGCCTCTTTATCATTAAAGGGGCACTCCACAGATTTCACACATAAAGATTAGTTTATTATTCACTCAACCTGTGAAAACAGTTAATAATTATTATATTTGTCCTCTGGGAGCTTTTTTTTATGTCTGAAGAAATTGATTTAAGATTGAAAAATCTAAAAATCTGCATTATTAACTCGGGGTGAAAGAGTGTGAAAGATGAGGCCAGGGAAAGATCCAATAAATTAATAAATGACTCAGTTGTATTATGGGAATTGTAGGATCTAGGGTTTTTGAAGCTTGACACATGCTATAGGGGCTAAACGTCAGGGTACTTCAGCCTCTGCAGAACCAATTTTGTATTTATTTTTTTAAATCTGCCACTAACTTTATGGAAATACAAAATCTCTAAATACTAAATGTTTTGTTTTTCTGCAGCTGGTAAATCATTGACGCAGTATTTCTTGGAGTGAAAACAAGTATTTGTAACACAGTCTTAACACCATGCTCTCACAAGTGGCTAGTATCGGCCACATTTAAGTAGGAATGACATTTTTCAAGTTTATTTCATTAAATAGCACTTTAAAATCAAACAAGTTTTGCACAAAAGTGCTTCACAAAGACAAAAACATGTGTGTACAAGCATAAAACACACACATATATACATTATATATATATATATATATATATATATATATATGTATATATATATATATATATATATATATATATATATATATATATATATATATATATATATATATATATATATATATATATATGTGGTGGAAATATAAGAAGATTTAAATAGAAACAAATTGAAACACAAATTAAAACCCATGAAATCAGATAAAAACTGAAAATAGAAAAGAAAGATTAACACAATTAAAAGCCAGAGAATAAAGGGCATCTCAAATTGCGATTAAAAGCAGTGCATGGCCAAAATGTACGTATGCCGACACCCCCGTTGCGTACTTTGAACGTTGTGTATCGTGCACCCCTATCATGCATTCTTTTTTATTTATCATACTGTAATGAATGGTTTGAACTAATTATGACCTACCTGCTGTTTGTAACATCATCCAGCATCGATGAATCCACATCTGGAATGATCTGTTTCACTCTACAACCTCTATTTCTTTCTCAAATTAACAGTATTTTTTTTTCTTTCACTCACGTCTTGTCTGTGTGTTTCTGCTCTGCCAGATTCTCTCTGCAACTTGGACATCCCCATCATTGACGTGGACCTGGACTGTATTTTTGACTTGCCCCACATCTCCCCCTTCAGGAACTCAGTGACACGGTTTGAGTCGTCCAACAACAGAGCGGAGTCGGAGGAAGAGTCCGAGAGTACAATGCTATGACGCCACTGAGTCCCCTTCCTCCCTCCCCCACCCGTCAGCTGATTAAATGAAACCCAACGCTACTGCTGCACCGTCTCGCTCAACAACAACAACAACAACAACAGAAAAACTCCACACACTCAATCGTTGACCTTTCACCTCTCCAGCTGGATTTCTTCAGCCTCACTCTGGATCTCATCCTCACACCTCACCTGTACTCGATCCAGAGGGCTCGACTGGTAAAAACATTTAGAAAATAACAAAAAATACGCACCTAAAAGAAATCCTGATCTCATGAGGCGTTAGCAACAATATTGTCAGGGGACTTTTGATCGGACACACAATTTGACATTTTAATGTTGGCTGTTTTATTTAATGTTTTATGTTTCTTTCTGCCTTATTTTGATTCACTTGCAATATTGCCTTTAACTTCGCACACGAGACTGGAAACGGGCTGCTGGGAGGAACGAGCGCTCTTTGCTGCTGCCGCTGCTTCTCGTGAGTTCATTTTAAGAAGGAAGAACAACACAGTACTGTACATCTGTCCTGCCAACACGTTCTCTTTCTGTTTATCTCCCATCATCCTTCATTCCTCAGGGGTATCAGTTGAAATGCCTCGCTGTGGCATGTGGTGGCAACCCCCCCGAATTTCTGTCCCACCTGAGCGTTCACTGTGAGTGTGCCAGTATGTCGTTTTGGAAAGTGTGTGTGTGTGTGTGTGTGTGTTGTGTGTATGTGTTTATATGTGTTTGGTAATTGTACTTTATGATGTTGCACTGTTGGCGTCGTGGAGCATAAACAGGAATGCATGTTTTAGATATTTAGGTAAATAACTCCCAGGTTGCAAAGAGCTCAATCACACAATCAGGATATGAATCACTGAATATTTATTGTTTATATTGTACATTTTCAGAATATATGATACAATTAACATTTTAAATCAAATCAGATCATATTTTGTATCTACAGGAGAGCTATAAAGACAATTTCCTCCAGATAGAATTGAGTAGATGCTGTCAGGGAGCTATTAAACATATGAGATGCATAGTTTATGAAAGGTACAAAATGCAAAAGGTCTAGTAAGCTGGGGAATTAACAACTCCATGTGATTACACATAATTATTTTGGCAGCAAGCTTACAAGTTTACGTGGGATAGTTCATTTTCCCATGTCGAGTAATTTTCGAGAATGTGGGGCTGAATGCGCAGAG
The DNA here is from genome assembly GCA_023566125.1 of Zingel zingel. Lineage (NCBI taxonomy): Eukaryota > Metazoa > Chordata > Actinopteri > Perciformes > Percidae > Zingel > Zingel zingel. The sequence continues at coordinate 4,742,631 of CM042334.1, read as the reverse complement.
AGACATTGATGCCTGGAGTGTGCCAACAGAACATATGCTCAAATTAATAATTATTAATTGTCCAGCTGTTTTGTATTGGCAGGAGTGTGGCCAATCAGAGCTCCTGCTGCTGCTCTGAGGGTTGAACTTTCTTTAAAGGTGCCCTGTGGAGTTTTCTTATAAATGAACAAAAGTTATGTTTACATTCAGTGTTTCTCTTGAAACACAAAAAAATAGCTTGAGTGCATTTTCTTCCCCATAAAACATTAGCATAGCCAAATTCAAAAAAACAAAAAAAAAACTTTTGAATTGTGCATTGTTTACAGTAGCTTGCAGTCTTTTACTTCTCTGCTTTTGCTATGCTTCCTTGCACATTACTGCCACCAACTGTGGATCAGCAGAATAGCACAGGAATCGGCAGCAGGATGTAACTTTTGTCCCACCGAAATTGCATCACCCACTCAGAATAACATTGCTCCATAGCGCTGCTAGTGGCCAAAACTCCACAGTATACCATTAATGTTCAGATGTCATACAGTACTGCTTAAGTGACAATTAAATAGAGCCACATCTTCGCCCTGGCTACGTACGTAGGTACGTGGATCCACCGACCCTACGCCGTAGCCTGACGTGCACCTCTTGAAAAATGTAACTACACATCGTAGTATTCTCTTAAAGAGATCAACGCACAAGCATAAACTATAAAATCACTCTCTGACTTCTCACTTGCTCTACCACACATTCCCCACACACACACACACACACACACACACACACACACACACCACCGCACAAGTATAAACTTCAGGCCACTTACTGTACGTAGGCTACAGAGAAAGCTCTGCGTGGAGCCTCCGCAGGACATCAATCATGCTTTAGTGATCACAAAATGGAAATTGCAAATGTTGAAGCAAGAAACAAACAAAATGTGAGATGGAATATGATAGAATAGAAAGACAAAACTTAAATAACGAAATGTTAAATATTAAAAAGAGCCTTTTTAGAATGAATTTGAATAGGAGAGAAATAAGGAGCTTGGTAAACAAGTGAACCAAGCTGTTAACACAACACTGACATATTGCCTTTTAAAGTTATTGAACGTTTTAGCAATTTACACATGCAGCAGTCACGAAGCAACATCTTCCTTCATTTGGAGGTATCTCTCTTCTTTAGCTCTGATTGTTAGCTCAACCAACTCCTGAGGGAAACATCTGTCTCTTTAGCTGCTAAATGCTCCTCTGTGTTCAACCGTGTCTGTCTGCTGTTTGCTGCTGAGCAGGTAGCGTACAGCATGGTATTTCACTGACAACAGCAGCCTGCTGCAGCCGAAAACGACTCTACAAGAGCTCCGAGAGTGAAGCAGAACGCTTGAAACCAAAACAGTGTATTAAATGATTATAATTAAACAGGTGAAATTAAAACTGAAAACTATAATTACTCTGATGGCACACTTCAGGCTCCACATGGGACGGCGCGTTAGAAACATCTGGAGAGTCATCCCTGGCAAGGCGTTGTTCAGCTGAGCGAGAACATGCAGGCACAAGAAGTAGTCCCTGCCCTGAGGTATAATGACATTCTGTCATATCATAACAAAGAACAGTCCCAGTCCCAGAAACAAAGGTGCTATTTTTGTCAACAACAAAAAAAAAGCTGCAGCCTCAGTTGCAAAAACAAGCACACTTTCCTTTCTGACAGCGGAGTTTCAGTTTCATCCACCTCTCCATTGCAGTTGATAAGAACCCTGTGTGATGATGCTGATATTTTTGGTCTATATAAGTGAACCAGAGGCAAGTGCAAAGATATGTGTATATGTGTTTATTTTGATGAGAGTATTTATACAGATATATTTCTGAATACTTTTTACTGAAGAGTTGTGATTGTTTCCACTACACATGAATCTCATCTAAAAAGAAACATGCATTCAAATACGGGACCAGAATTTCCCTGCTGTCGCATCAAAACCTTTTCAGGAATCGGGAGGTTTAAGAGAAAACTTGAAAATCAATAAAACTGGAGTAACAAGGTTTGCATACGACAGCAGCAGTTTGTTATTTGCCTTGCGGTGGGTTTTATTGTGACCTATCCAGATTTGAAAGACTTTCCATTTCGTCCTGAGAACATCCGCGACGCATGGCCTCAAAGTCACTGTGCTGCTCTGCCGTCCTCTTTCTTTAAAGTGCGATATTATTATTCACAGGACTTTTGTAAATACTGGAGCCTCTGCACATACATGTTGTGTATATAGTGACGGGAGAAATTTAAATATATATATATATATATATATATATAGATATATGAATATGCTGTATTGAGAAATATAAATGACGAACATTATAACATTATACCGTACATATAATATTATAATGTTACTGGTTCTAGCACAATATTTCCACATTCACACAAAACAATATCAAGTAGACTTTGTACAGTAAAAAACCTTACTGACGTACTGTAGGCTCAAAGTTAAATCTATTTTGTAGATTTTATAATAGAAACTGCTGATAGTGCTTGTATTGCAGACTAAGAATAACCTCTTGAACCCTGAATTTAGCTTTACAGTTATGTTTAGTAATATTGCATTTTCTTTTATTATGTATATGCTTGTTCAACACATCATCGCAGCTACATTACATTTAATGGAAAATTCCAGATGTCCTGTGCATCATTTTATAATTTTTTTCTGGGGGCATTTTAGGCCTTTATTTCTGACAGGACAGCTTAGATTTGAAATGGGGGCCGCAGGTCAGAGTCAAACCCGCGGCCACTGCGTCGAGGACTTAGCCTCTTTATGTGGGCGCACGCTCTATGAGGTGAGCTACACAGGCGCCCCATTCTCTACATTTTCCAACAATGCAACGCGGCTAGTTTTATTTCTGAAAATGTTGGCAAATTGTTTAGAATTTCAAATTTTTTTGTGGTTTTGCACGTTTGTCCACACGACCTGTAGCTGTGATGATGGATCAATCACAAGATCCAGCAGGGTTCAAGAGGCTAAAAGAGACTCTGCAAAGGAAACTGCTGCATCGCTGTCTTTTACTACGTTTGACTGTTTGACAGCAGATAACTAATCTCCTTGGTTCCACAACATGACTGAAAACAAAACGCTACACAGTCATGTCCTCCATATAAGATATAAGATCAATATTAAAGAATGTAATTCAACTTTATTTCAGACACACAGGTCCATATCAGTATATATATATCTATCACAACAAGACAAACAAGTTCTATACATTGAAGTTCATAAGATCAAAGTGATTATAACACAGAGACATTTGTTCCAATTTTTCCAAAAATAAGAAGTGTACTTTGTGTCCCTTTGTGTGGGGTCAGTTAAAGCCATTAAGGTTCAAATTAGAACATGCAAAAAAGCAGAGAAACTACAGGACAATTTGGACATTTTCTGCAATTTAGGGCTGCGACTTTTTAATTATTTTCATAATTAATCAGCTGATTATTTTCTTAATCGCCTGGTCTATAGTCATTTCTTCTTCAACAATTACATGAAGAATAAATCAATTATCAAAATAGTTTCCTTTTAAAGGTGCTGTAGGTCGGATTGTGAAGATCCAGGACTTAGCAAAACATTTTTAACATCAACTTCTCACTCCCACCCCCCATCTTCCGCTTAAGCCCAAAACAGTCACCTAAGCCCCTCCCCCCACAAGGGAGAATGAATGCGTGTGCATAAGCAGTGATTGACACGCAGTTAGACACCTCCCCCCCCCCTAGCCCTGATTGATGCATCTGAACAGGGAGTGGTGGATTTTTGCAAATCGCATCAGGCTGTAGGTGGAGCCAGAGGAGCCAGATTTATTTTTAAATGACCTGCTTCGTGTAGTTCTACTGGAACATAGGGTCAGTTTCAGCAAATATGACAGAAAGTTAGTTTTATAAGTCTTACCTACTGCACCTTTAATCTACTTAACGTTTCAGCTCTGCTACAATTCTTACCGATGTATTCAATCCAATCCTCCAGCTGAGTTTAAATCAACACAGCATGAAATGCTATCACCAGTATTTATGATATAATTATAAAAAAAAATAAAAAATAAAAAAAAAACTTTATGTTGACCACTAAACAGTTTAAAAAAAAAAGAAAAGAAAAAGTTATTGTTGCAATTTGGCTGTGCTGAGGTGAATGGTCTGTCCTGTCTTTGTCTGGATTTCTGTGTTACAATGTGCTGCTCTTCGTTTTGTACCAAAGGGTTTAAAATAAGGCTTGTACATACAGTATTCATAAAACACAACTTTATTAACAATAGCCCTGTCGAGCAGAGACAGCCGGGAGAGAGATTCCAGAGACAGTTTCCAGTATTACAGCTTTTGCAAGCATGACCTTTGAGCACTAAAATACGAAGGCCTTTTGTTTTTACATGAATAGGTGGAATGTATCGGTGATAGACGATGTTCACCTCATCGCTCGTGATGAAGGCAGATTGTGTGTGTTGTGGACATAGTTTCAAGTAGAAGAGGGTGGTGGGGTATTTGATAAAAAAAGAGTGTTATGACCAAGTTTAGGGAGGGAGGGAGGGGAGTCAGGGGGTGTTTGATTCAACATTGTCCTGTGTAAAACTCAGCAGCATGCTTTTTAACCATGCCTATGAAATATGTCTCATCTTTGGTCCTCTATAAATGTGCTTGTATTTATTTTTTATAAGTGAACAGATTGACCTTTATAAAAGAAGAAGAATTCAGTGCTGCCCTCGACCTTTTTTAGTCCAACTGTCCATCGACTATGCCAACGGTTTGTTTAAAACATTCATGATTTACTGTTTTTTTCACCATGTATCTTCTGTGTTCCATCGATACAGTACGTTTCACCCTTTTTATATCTAGCAAATAAGAAAAGCACATCTGGCTCTGAACAGAGAACAATGTAAGGAAATCAATGTGCTTTTTAAGGACTTCAAATATCTTGAAAAGTTCCTGTGACTTTACACTGAAATCCTACAGCAAATAAGACAAAAGCATACAGGTTTGTTTTTCCTCGTACAGTTTGTAGAATACACTGTGGTGCATGCAGCCATTGCAAGTACATCTCCAGTCATCTTTTTTTTGTTGTTGCTTAAGTTTAAGTTCCAAGTAATGGGGGCCAAAATAAAAAGGGAACACATGAGTGATCAAGGAAACTTTTTAGACTTAAAAGTTCTTTGTGTCAAACTGTCGTGACACTGTGGACTCTTTAAAGTTTGGAGTAAAGAGGAAATGCCTTTCCTTGGACATGCTATCTCCCGGTCACCAAGTGGAACACAGTGTACAGTAAGATAGAAATAAATTAACCTCATCCGAATGTTGAAACTATTAAAATGTTTTTATATTACTTGGATTTTCTGTGCTTTTTAAATAAATTGTGTTCAATGTTATTTCACTCAAACAAATGTTATATATAAAATCCTTTTGGAACAAAAGAAAGAAAGATATTGAACGAAAGAAAAAAAGAAGTGCTGCAGTTTATTAAATGTTGGTATAAAACTGTCGCAGTGATTTCTATCTGCTAGTAAGCCTTCAGTCACATCCAAGGTGCTTTCGTGAAGGCCAAACACATCCTGCGGAAGCATAAAACATTCAATTACATTCGTGAATTGGGACGTAAATCACAATATCAAGTGTCCGATAGTGACGGCGTTGAAATGCACCTGCCGTGCAGATAGATAGACCTCATCCTGCCTGACATCAACCCTAAAATCTCTCAAACATACACTGGTCATATTCAAAACATGTTGTGTGGCAGTGGTGGCTGGGGGTTGCGGCCGTGGCTCAGGTGGTAGAGCGGTCGCCTACCAATCAAGGTTGGTGGTTCAATCCCTGGCCCTGCAGTCCCATGTTGAAGTGTCCTTGGGCAAGACACTGAACCCCGAATTGCTGATGGATGCTGCGCCATTGGTGTGTAAATGTGTGTGAATGTTTATCTGATGAGCAGGTGGCACCTTGTACGATAGCCTCGGCCACTAGTGAATGAATGTGTGTGTGAATGGTTCCTGTACTATGTAAAAGCTCTTTGAGTAGTCGTTAAGACTAGAAAAACGCTATAAACACAGTCTGTTTAAGTGTTAACAAGACACCTAAAGCCTGTAGCTGCAATCACTTTTTGGCAAGTGGAAAAAAGGACTGGATTATAATCATCGCCATCCCTAACACACTAGCTTGGGAAAAAAAGCATAATGTAGGTTTGATAATAAAATTCCTTACCTTTGACCTTTTGTCCAAAGTGTTAAACTGTAGTGAGGCAACTGCTTCGCATGACTTGTCCTATTGAACGATGAGAATATACAACATAGCAAAGTGTGACTTTGTGTAGCTTTACCAGTCTTTTGCTTTTTTTCTTCCCAATGACTTGATACATCGCAGAAATGAACACAATCATCATTAAGTCACTAATCTTTTTCTAAGATTCATGTTTGGTAAGATGTTTGATAACTCAGCTGGAGTGCTTTCTGAGTGAGCATACGACTCTTACCAAAGTCCATGCTGATGTTTAACGGTGAGTTGTACATCTGGAGGTGTTGTTGCGGAGTCAGGAGCTCCTCTCGAGCCAAAAGTTTGTTGAGAACCTGCTGAGAGACGATCAGCTCTGGAGACGTATCCAGCCCTGACCCAGGAACAGCCTTAGAGTGCATTCAGAGAAAATACTATTCTTAAACTGCCTTTATGTTATGGTTATAAAACAGAAACTGCTGAACTGTATCTGTGAATCCCCAGAGACATTACAAACCTCTCAAAGTAAACACACCTTAGATATTTTAAGATGTTCGCCCAGTTTCTGCAGCGCTGACAGGACAGTGCAAACCAGAGTCTCTGTGCTCTCTTCCTCTTCATCAGGTCCCTTAGTCACAGAGTCCTCCGCCCCGTGATCTGCATCGAGCACCTTCAGTCAACAACATCAAACAGTCAAACAATACTTGTGCATCCAGATTATAATTTATAAGGAAAACACACAGACGGGTGACAAGTTAGATGGTATACCTGAATAAATGCGTGGAGAAACTAAATGAATGCTTCTGAAGGCTTGTGGTGGAACGATACCACACTAATGGTACCTGCTCAACTCGCCTCGACTCTACTCGCCTTTTTTGGTTTTCCATTACAAAAAAAAGTACCTGGTCCCTGCTAACAGGTACTTTTTTTAGTACCACCTCAGTCGAGGTCCCAAGCGAGCTGAGGCGAGCCGAGAAGGTGACGTGAAAGCGACAGACGGGGGTGTCCTGAACAAACCCGCCATTTTTAAATAGTTTAGCCAGCTGTGTTTTGTTTTTTGCTGCCTCCAGCTTCATTTGTAACTAAATGTGTCTTCTGGCAACAACACACCTTCCACGTTCTGTGTGTGTATGTCGTGTTAGGTCACGGCAGTTTACTGCGGCGCCGCTTGTTTACAGTCCTGTGGAGGCTCCAGGCAGAGCTTTCGCCGTAGACTACGTACACACACACACATGCCGGCTCGATGCACACACCAGTGCACAAGTATAAACATCAGGCCACTTGAGCTTGTTTTACAGTCCTGTGGAGGCTCCAGGCAGAGCTTTCGCCGTAGACTACGTACACACACACACATGCCGGCTCGATGCACACACCAGTGCACAAGTATAAACATCAGGCCAAGCTCTGCGTGGAGCCTCCACAGAACTGTAAAACAAGCTCAAGTGGCCTGATGTTTATACTTGTGCGCTGGTGTGTGCGTCGAGCCGGCATATAAGACGACCAGCCACACTGAGGCGGTACTAAAATCTGCAATGGAAAACGGACGCACAGTGTGTCGAGTCGAGGCAAGCAGGTACCATGTAATGGAAAAACGCCATAAGTCACTTTAATTTGTCGCCCATCTGTATTTGCCTCATATTAATGCAACCTCAAAGACCAGAAGTAACGATACAAATCAAACCTTGTAGCTCCACTGTTGGAACAGCCTGCTTGGAGGGTTATGTGCCATGAACACAACCTTGGCAGCTTCCAGAAAGGTACTAAAAAAAGGATGTAAAAAATAATGTGCATGGTTTCATGTACATTTTATAACAGTAACAGGCTGAATGTATTTGGATTGTAATGGATTTTTAGACTTTTCTGTATTCTCTGGTGTAGAACAAGAAAGCATTATTACCCGTCTGGCTGTTGTTGCATGTCTTTGAGGTCTTTCAGAACAGAAACCAGAACCTCCCTGGATGACTGGAAGAGAGCCACACAGAAAACTTCAAGAGCACGATATCACATCACACATATTCATCATACATGAACAATCAAACTTACTTCAATGATATGCAGCAGAAAGGATGGATAAATTAACAGCAGGCCCGTCATATGATCCCATATATACTGTTTGCTTAGCTGAAAGTTGAGTTTTTCATAATAAGCTGCGTGGAAACAAACAACAGAACAGTTTGTTGCAGACAATTGAGAAACTGAGTCGCCTAACAACCTGGTAGCTCTGTTGTCAACACACAGTTTCAGCCTTCCCGGGGGACTTTTATTGTGGACTTTTTGCCGAAGAATTCCTTGAACAGAAACCACAAAAAGCTCTGACAAGGCACACTCATTCACATAAAGAGGTGTGAAAGCTATAAAAACACTCAAACAAGGAAAAGAAGACAGCCTTTCGCTGCTATGATGGCAACAGTTGCACATTTTTGTGATTTTAAGTGTTGGAAAATTTATGTTTTCTTTGTAAATTCTACTGTACGGTAGTAAATGGTGTAGATCTATACATTTGTAGTATCAATTACTATCATCCTTCATTTCCCCAGAAGATGATGAAATTGGTGGTTAGATAATTGATTGGAATGAAGGGATCTTGTCAGTGAAATAGCAATGCCTTATTATCTTGCACTGAGCTGTTGTGCTCTCGGTCCTATAGCTCTAAAGGTAATTGCTGGCTGACCTCCCAGTTCTGTCCTGTCAGCAAGATCGTGGGGGAGCCGAGCAATCACTATCAGCCGCTGTAGCACGATCTTCTGTAGATGAGAAAATGAAGAAGAGTCTTAGAAAACATGCAGTGTCCTGCAGAGAAAGTCCTGCAGAGCACGTTGTCACATATTACACACATACAGGTAGGAACATAGATTAGATTAGATTAGATAATACTTTCTTCATCCCACAAAGGGGACATTCACTTGTTACAGCAGCAGTTTTTCCACAATAAAAACAAACCAACAAACAACCAAACAAACAAACAACAGGCAAACAACAATGTGCAAAAAGTACTGAATGAATGTAAAGTGGCATTATATAAAAAGTATTGTAAAGAAAGTAAAGTGAGGTGAGGTGGCCATAGTACAAAAAATATTGTAAGTAAGTAATTGACGTGAAATTAGATTGAATAAAATGTAATTAAATAACATATCAAAAGTAATTGACCATAATATAAATGATACTGAAGTGTTACCATAATATAAATAATATTGAAAAAGTAAGTACTCGGAAATGAAAAATATAAATACAGATAATAACAATAACAAAATTAATTAATTAAAAAATAATATACATGCATAAAGGAAGGATGAGGATAGATTTCAATATATAATATACATACAGTTCTTTGAAATATTGTATATTGTGTTTATATATCTTAGATTTCAGAATTCAATAGCAAAACAATTAACATTTAACTTAAAACTTTCAGTTTCATCTCTTGTCTGTAATTTAATACAAACCATATCTTCTTCCAGATCGTTTCTCTGTGCCATAAGCTGATGAAATAAACTAGTCCCAGTTTCATCCTCTTTCTTTTCCTCTGCTTTCATTTCCTCCATCTTACTTTCTCTATGTCCAATTCAGGCTCTGAGTGAGTGAAGCCTTGCCGGCAGTGTTTATAAAAGCTTATACCCTAGAAACCTATTGTTCCCCAGATGCTATAAAACGAAGCCTGCTGCACTCTGATGCAATTACAGATATATATAGACGGTAAACACAGGAGCCAATCCCAGGCCAGGACAGCCTTGTATTTCAGGTAATGAAGGCCAATAGGAGTGGGCAGTGTACATATAGGGATGGCAGAGGACACAGCATCCACATGATGAATTGTATTGCTGTCATGAACTGTTTGCTGGTCTCTTCCCATGATAAGATAGTTGATGTGTGCTAATGAGGATGGGTTTCGAGGGAAAAATAATGCTTTTCTGATTTAGTTTAGTCTAAACAAAATTCTATTTCAATGTCATCCAAGTCCAACCCTTAGACTTATGTGAGTCACTCATGTACACTATACTCATATAGGACATTTCCTATTAAAACTAATTAAATTACAATTGTAGACAAGAACTGACATTAAAATATGGAGTTAGGAGGTCTCTGTGAATGTAAAACACTGTTGTGCCACAGAAATCAGACTTTTATGCGTTCAAAACACCCATGTTGGAACATTTTGACTATGTTATATTACCAAAGCACTGAAATAGATGGTGTAAAACAATAATGTAAAACGTGCTATATTTACCTATTTCAATTTTATTTTATGAGGACACTTATGCTATTTCATAAAATAATAATTCAATGTGATCAATATGGCTAACGTTACTTCAATGATTGTTGGAGGAGACTGTTTAAGGGCCTTTCTTTGTGTGGGGCAGTTGGATTACGTCAAATCTAGCATCTGATTGGTTCATAGCCGTGATATAATAACCAACGGCTATGACGTCTAATCACTTTTCACAGGTATCAATCCGCTTCGCGTCTGGATCTGGATGATATGAACACGAACACGGCCTGTCGTAAGCTATAGCTAGCTACTTAACTAGCTTAATTAACTCTCATAGCTGTTAACTAACGTTACCATACTTACTTTACCATACTGTAAGGTTAGCTAGCTACACCATGAAAAGGGTCCGGAACAAACCTCTCTTATTTCCCCGTGAAGCACATCAAACATGGTCATTCTGTTGCTCTCCTCGTCCTCTGAGTCTCCTTTTCCCCAAGAAAAGCTTTTGGTTTTCTGTGAAGTAGCCATGGCTCAATTTGGCTAATCTAGATTGTTCGCTTTCTGTGAGTTACCATGGCAACAAGTAGGTCAAGACGCGTTTGACGTCACCGGCCATGTAGGTGAGTTCGACTCATCGTAATCTTTATTTACCGTGAGCATATGTATTTTTAACATAAGACTGACTTTCACTTCAAGTGTGCACCTGTGGCTGGGCGAAATTTTTATTTTACTGTAAATGGGCTGCACATTTGTGCTCTACCTGCAACTCATTGATAAAAAAAAAAAAAATGATGTACTAGGATTATCCCAATTTACTATTATTTTTTCATATTATTTGATGTAGGCTACTCTTTTTTTAACCTGTTATAATTTAAATATTTTTTTTAATTTTTAATTCATTAATAAAGTCTAACATTATAAAGAATTATTTCTAATGTTAGACTTTATTAATTTATACATTTTGTGAATCCATTTATTGTGAAACTGTCACTAACATCATGAAAATTAAACTCATGTGATTCTAAACGTTGTTGTAGTCAGCAGATGGTGCTAACTTAACAGTAAGTGCCTAATATTAGTATGCGTTGTCATGCGCAGTAAGTGCCTAATATTATCATAGAAAGTGAAAGAAATGGACACAGCGGTGCTTGTGTCATACACATGGCCGCTAATTGGAGACGAGACTACACCTCTCCACACTGCAACTACGGTCTCCAGAAGGACTCTTCAGACAACTCATACTTTTAAAAAAAAAAATACTTTATATACATGTTGCTGTTACTACTTAAGTATTGTTACAATGATTATTTCTCTGTGGTATTAATACATCTAAATGAGTAAATATCCTGGACAACTGGAGAAGGGAGTGCGCTACGCTGCAAACCAGGGGCAAAAACAAATTATAGCTTACATTTACTCTTGTTACTGTAACAAAGTCGTATGTTTGTGTACTTTATAAACTGAACAAACACACAAAGGAAAATGAATAAATCATCTGCAGCAGGGGAGAAGCTGCAGGTCTTTCTGTCTGATGGCCCACCTGGCAGGCACACTGAGTGACCCAACTCAAACACACCTTATGTCTACCATACACTAGAAGACTTTGAAAAGACTAAAGTCTGACACCATCTCACATCTAACGTTAATGACTGTCATAAAAGACTGGGGATATTACAGGGTCACAAATTGCAAGATTTGTTTTGAAAAATGTAACCAAGCTAGCTAACTACCGCTAGCGTTAGCTGGTAACTGTCATAAGTCTATGACACAGCGATGCCATAGACTTCAACGGAGACCAGTGAAGTCATTTAGAAGTACTTTTCCGGTGATGGCTGAGCTTACTGCCCAGCTGTGGCTCGTTTTCTGTGAACAATGTGGCGAGGGAGTTATGTTAAGGTTGAGTGAGCATGCTACTGTTAGCCAACTAACACTGGCTGGCTGGCTTGCTGGTTCCGCCGACGCCGTGCTTTTATGCTGCATCGGTTCAGGGGCGTCGGACTTGGGGGCGAAAGGGGACTGAGTACCCAGGGCCCTCATGTGAGAAGGGCCCAAAAAGATGCTAGAATGAATAGCTGTGGATGCGGGGAGGGGCCCATAGAAAATGCCATTCTACAGGGCCCAGAATGTTGTGCTACGCCCCTGCATCGGTTACAGAGAATGAGCTGAACAGCGGACTGGGTCTAATGTTAGCGGTCCGCTGGCCCACTGCCACTGGGTCTAACTATCCCTCGTCACTCCCTGCAACTCCGAGAACATCTCCTGAGCGCCGGTGGCTCTCTTCCCAGCAAGCTGCGACACAGTTTACAGCCCCAATGACGCGTATTGTCACTATGACAACTAACATCAATCGCAATTTTGTTGTGTAGCAATCAAATGACCATGGGAAACAGTTCAATGGCCTTTTTATCCATTTTATTTCTATGGTTTGTGACTTGTTTTCTACCCCGACCCACCTTCAGACCCTTTTTCTGTGTTCCTGGTACCAAACTCTCTCAGTAATGTAAAAAACATTCCCTAGTCTAGAATATGTTATTTCATTTTTTTTCTCCCCAACTATTGGGCGATAAGGTAGCGCACCCATTGGTTCGTCTTCTTCTTCTTTTTTATGGTTTATTGGCGGTTGGCAAACGAAACGAGTTATTGAGAATTGGCTACATTCGACCCTAGAGCTTCTTTTACTAACATTGTGTTACATATATCATTTCTTCCTCTTCTCTTCAGTCTGTTCTGCCAGAACACAGTGATCCTCAGTTGGTACCGACCTGTGATTCACAGTACAAGTGTCCTCTTTGTGAAAAGAAGGGAAACTTCTGTAAGCTGGTCCCTCATTTACAGGGCCACAATCGAAACGCAGTTAAACCTGCAGGTATTTTTTTTAGAAGACATACAATGTGATATTAAATATCTCATATTTTATTGAAATAACTGACTACAAATATATTTTGGTATCGCCTCATGACTGTGGTGAACAATGATTGAAATGTAAGACCTACACATTAAAGTACAGCAAATGCAGTGTCACAATAGTAGTTGTAAAGTTAATACATGTATTCAAATTGAATAAAAGCAATACAGAGTAATAAGAATGCGGTCTGGCATATCTGGCTTCATTATTATTGCTACATGACATTTCACAACATCATTACTGCATTGTCAGATGTTTGTGACATACATACTGTATGTTTTGATTTTGTTTTTGAATAAAATGTTATTAGCAACAAATGATCTCATTCAATTCAATTGTATTTATAGTATAAAATAAGAGTTATCTCAAGACACTTTACAGATAGAGAGTAGAGCTAGACCACATTTTATAATTTACAAAGACCCAACAATTCCAGTTATTCCCCCAAGAGCAAGCATTTAGTGCCACAGTGGCGAGGAAAAACTCCCTTAACCAAGGCATTGTCCCCTGTTTCTTTCCCATTGCCAAATAATCCTGTTATTTCATTCCTCCTGTCACCAATATCTTCTTCTTCCTCCACTTATGACCCCATATCTTTAAAACAAAGTCAAATGCATACATTTCCAAGCATCTATGCAGCGGTGAGAGGGATTGAAATTATACTATGGATATAGATTTTTTTTAATACATATTTGAAGTTTAGTTGTTTGTATAATAAATTAGCAAATTAAAAAAAACTAATCCAATACAATATGAACTGATGTTTGTTGTTGGCAGTTCAATGTATTATATATTAACAAATAAAAAAAACTAATCCAATACAATATGAACTAACATTCTATAGTTCCACCCCAAACTATAGAAAACGGGCTTTTATTTTGAAGGCGAAGAAAACAAGGGGCGTGGCGTGAGTGGGGGGCGTGGTGTGAGCAGGGGCGTGACGTGAGCAGGGGCAAGACGCAGCTGGACCATATTGAATTCGGCTGACCGCTAGCTGATTATAGCGGTCTGCCGTTAGCCTCCATTGGCAAGCTAACATTAGTTTAGCTAACAGCTAATTCGGCTAACCGCTAGCTGATTGTAGCGGTCTGCCGTTAGCCTCCACAGGCAAGCTAACATTAGTTTAGCTAACAGCTAATTCGGCTAACCAGCTAGCTGAGACAGCATGTAAACTTTAAAAGGCCCTCAACATAAAACTCGAAAATAAACGTTTACATATATAACAGCTGTTACGTCAGTTCTACTTTACTTGTGCTCATTTAAAATACAATCACTCAATACTTGTCTTTATTGTTATTACTGTAAAGTCTTAATTTAGCTGTAGCCTGCTTTTCCCATTAAGTTTGACTTAACGTTATTTTAGACTGTATCTAGCTGTTAGCCGAATTAGCTGTTAGCTAAACTAACGTTAGCTTCCCGGTGGAGGCTAGCGTGGAACAGATCGGGCAGTGGCGTAAATCCTCGTACAACAGCGCATGCGCGAACACCTTGCGCATGCGCAGAACGGATTGTGCAGGCGGCATGGATCGTGTACCGACAGATGTATTAAGGTAGCGCACCCATTGGTTCGTCTTCTTCTTCTCTTTTATGGTTTATTGGCGGTTGGCAAACGAACTTACCGCCAACAACTGGACTGGAGTGAGAACGAAAGATAAACGCAGAGAAAAAGGAACTACATTCTCTTTACTAAATCAATTTCTCTTAGAACCCAGTAATGTAAAAAACATTCCCCAGTCTAGAATATGTTATTTCATTTTCAACTATCGGGCGACCCCCTAGAAATTTTCTTGCGACCCACTTGGGGCTCCCGACCCCCAGGTTGAGAACCACTGATCTACTGTACTCAAACACATTTCATTACATTTTTTTGTATCTGACAACTAAAGTTTCACACAAAACATGTGATCACTGTATAAAATATGAAATCCCCTTCTCATCAAGTCATTTAGTCCATAACAAAGTCCTAAAATGAATCTCTATCAGTGAAAAAAAGAACATTAAAACCTATGTCCAATGCAAATCAACTTGTTTCAAGTTTAATGTTCCTTACTTCTAATGCAGCAACATGTTCTTTTTATTCTTGCTTGTTTCAAGCACACGTTTAAACACACTGTTTTAAATTACAATCAAAAATATGAAATGTTATAAACAAATTGTTGTTGTATAAGTTTTGCATCAAGGTTTAGAGGGGCCGGAGCTTTGATAGGAATGTATTATGTCACAAATCGTTTTGACCAGTAAGAATGATAAAGGGGTCATTTGTCCTGACCTAACAGGTGCAACTGAGCTAACAAGAGCTTCAGAAAGATAATCAATCAATCAGTCTATAGACACCCACAGAGTCCTGGGATGAGGTCTAATCAGCCAGATTAACTGAAAACACCTGTGTGGGTATTCAGGGCCTTTCAGTTCAGACGTCATGTGTTCATCAACAGATAGGAAACAGGTGTGTGTATGTTTCTCTACATAGTATATTAACTTGGCTGTGAACAGGAACTAGGCCACTCAGAACCGATAACAGGACTTCTAATAGCTACCGCAAAACAACTAGTTTGGGTCATGATGTTTGTCTGGTTTTGTGTTTTCGTTTGTGCCTTCACTGGTCGCTTTGTAACCGAACAATCTCCGATCGTCGGTGCCCCACAAGAAGTCCCGGTGAACGACGCCAAAGTTTTAGACGCAGCACGGTTTGCTGTGGTTGAATTCAACAAAGCCAACACGGAAGACATGTTTGATTACACTCTCGTGACCATAACATCGGCTAAAATTCAGGTAACGTTAAACTTTATTATTCAAGTACAGAAGAGGATTAGGGCCAATGTCAAATGTATTTAAGTTTAAATTTGTGACTTTAATCTCAGAACTCGAATACATTTTTGACATTGGCCCTAATCCTCTTCCATATTCAATGATGTACTTTATTTTTAATTTTTTTACGATAAACCTCATGCCTACGAGTCTTGCTGTTTCCTGTAACTTTAGGTTGTCGCAGGATTTAACTACTTCCTGGAAATGCGGCTGCGACCTGCAAGGTGCAAGAAAAGCAACACTGCTGCTAACAATTGTAATTTCCCGCGTGAACCCAAGGCAAGTTTAAGATTTCAGGTTGTGCATGAAACTCAGAAAAAAACACCCCTTAAAGCCCAATACTTGTCTGCCCCAGTACATCAATGTCAAATGTTTAACCGGATGCACTAATTGTTTGTCTTATATTTCAGGAACTTGTGTGCCACTTCACTGTGCATTACTCTTTGGACCAGACACGTGTACTTTCTCACTACAAGTGTAGGATACCTGTCAACCCCTGATTCTGACATTGTGAATTAAACTTACTATTGAATTGTCTTTCTTTTTTATTAAAATGGGCCACTATCCACAGCCTGTATTGATGTTCATAAACCAGGGATTTAATTTGATCACAGATATGCCACTTATGAGTTGAGTAACTCTGTGTGTGTCCGTTTTGGAAGCTGTAAAGCTCAACTTGTGTGACTCGCACACATGGCCGCTAAATGGGGACGTGGCTTCCTCTCCACACTACAACCACGGTCTTAAGGACTCTGCATTGAGGCAGGGCTCTTACAGATTCAACTACCCAGACAAGGAATAATTTTCCTTGAAACTTGGGTACATTTTGATGTTACCACTTAAGTACTGTTAGGATGAGTTCTACTCCTATGGTATTGACTCCTCTCTAGGAGTAAATCTTTTGGCTCACTGGAGAAGAGTGCATGAACTGCAAACCAGGGGCAGAAGTAACACTTCATACATTTACTGTAAAAGTAATGTTTGTGTACTTTATAAAGTGAACAAACACCCAATGAAAATGAATAAATCAGCAGCAGCAGCGAAGCTGCAGGTCTTTCTGTCTGAAAACACACCCATGCCATACCGTCTTATATACTGTCTGTGCCATACACTAGAAGATGTTTGAAAAGACTAAAGTCTGACACAATCTCACATCTAACGTTACAGTCTCATAATATGTAAAGACTGGGGATATTACAGGGTCACAAATTGCAAGATTCGTTTTGAAAAATGTATCCCACAGTGCAACATTAATTGATACTATTTTTTCAAATGACATAATACAGTGAGTTGACTATTAAATGACATCAGTGACCACTTACCAGTTTTTACAGTTTACAACAGTAATTACACATCAAAAAAGGACAAACCTCTCTTCAGACGGGTCAGAACAGAAGAATCTATGGTTGCGCTGAAAGATGATCTGCTTTCACAAGACTGGGAAATATATCAGGAAAAAGATATTGATAAAGTATATGATGAATTCCTAAGAATATTTAAACTATTATATAAGAATTGTCCGATTAAAAAATATTGCAGAAAACAGAAATATAGTGATAGACTGTGGATTTCAAAAGGTTTACAAAATGCCTGTAAAAAAAAAGAATAAACATTATAGAGAATTTATTAAACAGAACTATAGAAGCAGAACATAAATATAAGAAATATAAAAATAAGTTAATTAAGATAATGAGAACTTGTAAGAGAGAATATTATAGTAAACTATTAGATGATAATAAAAATAATATGAAGGGTATATGGAATATACTAAATAGTATTATAAAAAGGGCACAAGACAGTCTAATTATCCCCAGTATTTCACTTGTAATGAAAAGAACATTAATAATATGGAGGATGTGATCAATAAGTTTAATAAATATTTAGCAAATATTGGACCAGATTTAGCAAGAAAAATTCCTATTCCACAGATAATCGACAACAGATACAATGATCTTACTTAAAGAAATCGATGCTCAATGTTTCTTAAAGCAGTAGAAGAAAAAGAAATAAGACATTGTTAAAAAATGCAAAACTAAAGCATCCACTGATTGTAATGAAATAGATATCAAGATAGTAAGAAAGGTAATTGATGGGATCGCAAAACCATTAACTCGTATTTTTAATTTGTCATTCCAAACTGGTAAATGTCCAACTAAAATGAAAATAGCAAAAGTCATACCTTTGTACAAAACTGGAGATAAACACCACTTCACAAATTACAGGCCGGTCTCTATACTGCCTCAATTCTCAAAGATTCTAGAAAAACTCTTCAATGACAGATTGGACAAATTCATAGATAAACACAAATTACTTACTGATAGTCAATATGGATTCAGAAAAAATAGGTCAACATCACTAGCTTTAACTGATCTCATTGAAGAAATCACAAATTCCACAGACAAAATTTTTTTTGGAGTTGGGGTATTTATTGATTTGAAAAGAGCATTTGATACAATTAATCATGAAATATGAATTAATAAATTGGAACGGCTTGGGATTAGGGGGATAGTGTTGAATTGGTTAAGCAGTTATTTAAAAGACAGGCAACAATTTGTGAAGTTGGGAGATTATACATCTGAATGTTTGGACATTGCGTGTGGTGTCCCCCAGGGGTCAGTATTGGGACCAAAACTTTTTATCCTTTATATAAACGATATATGTAAAGTATCTGAATTACTGAAATTTGTATTATTTGCGGACGACACAAACATATTTTGTTCTGGTCAGAATTTACAGCAACTCCTGGACATAATCACTTCAGAATTCAAAAAAAAATAAAACAGTGGTTTGACGCGAATAAGTTATCATTAAATATGAGTAAAACCAAATTCATGATATTTGGCAATCGTAAATCAATCAATCAAGTTCAGTTACAGATAGAATGTGTCAATATAGAAAGAGTATATGAAATGAAGTTCCTTGGAGTGATTATAGATGACAAGATTTGCTGGAAACCTCACGTAAAATATATCCAAACAAAACTGTCTAGAAGTATTTCAGTCTTGGCTGAAGCAAAGAACATTTTAGATTACAAATCACTCTACATTTTGTATTGTTCATTGGTGTTACCGTATTTAAATTACTGTGTAGAGGTTTGGGGAAACACATATCAAAATACATTGAAATCGTTAATTATACTTCAAAAAAAAGCAATAAGAATAATTCACAACACTGGATATTTGGAACACACAAATTCACTATTTTCACAGTCTAAAGCATTAAAATTACTTGACCTAGTCGAATTTCAAACAGCAGTAATTATGTTCAAGGCGAGAAACAATTTATTGCCTGGCAATATACAGAAAAGATTTTCGGAAAGAGAGGGGGGCTATGAATTAAGGGGAAAGTCAAATTTTAAGACTCCCAGTTTTCGAACTACAAGGAAAGGTTTCTGTTTATCTTCAGTGGCACTAAATTGTGGAATAAACTACATAACGAATTAAAGCAATGTCTAAACATATTCAAATTCAAAAAGATGCTCAAAGAAATTGTATTCCAGAGGTACAGAAAAAAACAGTGCAATTAATAACCTGGGTTTATATTGAACAATTTGTGGAATGTGTGTAAGTAGTGTTGTGTATGGGTAAATATATGAATGTGAATAGAACTTCTGAAAATATATTTTCATTGATTACAGATTTATTATCTCTATAGACTTATTATTTAGAAGCTAATTTATTTATTATGATAGAAAGACTACAAAGGGGTAGGAGTACATAAGTTTTACTTCTTCCTACTCCATTTTGCATGTGTAAATAGAAGTCTTTAAGTATTGGAAATTATGGAGTTTTATTTTTTTAACATTTTTTATTACAATTGTTTTCTGATGTTGTATTTTATTTACATGTTCAAATAAAAGAAGTACCAAAACAGTACCAAAAATGTAACCAAGCCGGCTAGCTACCGCTAGCGTTAGCTGGTAACTTGAGGGAAAGTTTACAGATTTTCTGTTCTGTGGTACATGCAGATGAATGTCTCCAGTACCCAGAGGTCCGCGTTTATCCGCTGGTAAAACTCCCGTTGTGTTACGTGCTACATCAGGGTTGAAAATCGGCAACTTTCCCCTTTTTGGTGTTAGGTTTAGCGCGGCGCCATAGCAACCAAACAACACTGGCTCTAGCTGTTCCAGGCTAGCCTCCAGCTAACAGCTAATTCGGCGAGAAGGGTCCAGCTTGCGGCCGCTCACGCCACGCCCCCCGTCCGCTCACGACACGCCTCCCCTCCCGGCCGCTCACACCATATCCGACTTACAGCTTCATCTTGCCAGTCTTATATACTGTCTATAGAGGGTTTTCACCGACGTCACATTCTGGGCGGTAACCTGGATGCGCGGCCATGTTGGAGGCACTCGGTGTAAACAACTGAATGGAGTAATGGAGTATTGTGTACTTTGGATACTTTAATACTTTATGTCTAAACAAAAGAAAAGGTCATCAAAACGCATCCAAGATGCAAAGGCATGGAAAGACTTGGACCACAAAAAAGGCGCGACATTTTGAGAAATTACAGTTTACTGGCGGTGCAGAAGTTGGCTCCCTCTTCTTGGACCCATGGCGACCCGGTGATTCTTCCTTCAGTTGCATATACCTATATAGTCAATGTGGTGACTTTTAATAGTAATGCTGTGATGCTGTATGAAGAGGAATCCGCCGACACTGTTCTTGATTATTTTTAATAGTAATGCTGTGATGCTGTATGAAGAGGAATCCGCCGACACTGTTCTTGATTATAAAAGGATTTATTACAATTCAAGATTTTCAGCATCATTTTTAACAAACTCCTGCAGAGAGCTTGGAGAACAACCAACCCAATTCTTCCAAAAAGTCGTTCTGCCTTTTCTTTGTGTGCATATGGTATATATTCTGTGCATTGCATTAACATGATTGGGTCAGAACTGACCAATGATACCTTCTTTTCTGACACATCTCTGAATAAGGACTCTTCTGTCCAAGAGGGCTCTTCTGCTCATGTTAACAGTTTCCAGATGTTTCAGTAAAAGTAGGGTAAGGGTCAAAGGAATCCCTTACAAAAAATCTTAAGTACAAATGTATATAAAGTTATGAACTGTTCAGATACCACATCAACTACCTGGTTTTCTCGCCGAGCCCATACACAGCGGAAGACCTTAAATCCTACAAAAGTTTGGAGGCTTATAACGGTCAGGGTATGTGGATGGGTGAGGGAGACGCAGTACCAAGTCATTAACGACCGTTGTGTTGTGAAGGCCAAAGTAAGTAATGCAATAACGTCTTTAATCAACCTAACCTTAACTGTATGATATCATTGTGATACTCAAGGTGTAGCCAAGTGACTCTCAATCGTTTATTTTCATTTCAAAGACCGAACAAGACAGAGTTTTCCCTCGTACATCCTGGTTGAGCTTTGCCAACCACAAGCGCCTCCTTTCCTCTGATAACTTCTGGCATTCCTCTCCCTGGTTTTTAATAACTTTTGGAAGTCGATAATATTCCAGATGTTGTTCTTGGTCTGACCTATTGGTACAACCTAAAACACGGCAATAATTAAGCATTTTCCTTGACGCCGTTCGGGATTTACTTCAGTGCCTCTGCTTTGTTGTGATGCGGAGTACCTCCAACATGGCGACTTTGGGTCTGATGACGCGTCTGATGACGCGTCGTGAAAACCCTCTATGGTGAGTACCAGGTAAGCTACTGATAATAGAGTTATTTAGCCCGTTACGGCTTGTTTAAAATTAATATTAGGCTACTATCTATAGCTATTGATTTCAGGTTGATGATAGCTCATAGTTAACAGGGTGTGTTAAAAGTATGCTAATGTTAGCTTAAGTTAGCTGTGTGTCAGCAAATGTATTCTAACATTAGCTTAGCCTGTCAGAGTTAAGCTAACGTTAGCATCTGACAGTTTGTGTGTGTGTGCGTGTGTGTTTGAGTGAGGTACTTCGGTTGATTGTAGTTTTATTAAATGAAATATGACAGAGTTTCAGAAACACTACAAAGTGGCATAGTCACTTTAATGTGATTTGAGTTATTGAGAATTGGCTACATTCGACCCTAGAGCTTCTTTTACTAACATTGTGTTACATATATCATTTCTTCCTCTTCTCTTCAGTCTGTTCTGCCAGAACACAGTGATCCTCAGTTGGTACCGACCTGTGATTCACAGTACAAGTGTCCTCTTTGTGAAAAGAAGGGAAACTTCTGTAAGCTGGTCCCTCATTTACAGGGCCACAAGCGAAACGCAGTTAAACATGCAGTTATTTTTTTTAGAAGACATACAATGTGATATTAAATATCTCATATTTTATTGAAATAACTGACTACAAATATATTTTGGTATCGCCTCATGACTGTGGTGAACAATGATTGAAATGTAAGACCTACACATTAAAGTACAGCAAATGCAGTGTCACAATAGTAGTTGTAAAGTTAATACATGTATTCAAATTGAATAAAAGCAATACAGAGTAATAAGAATGCGGTCTGGCATATCTGGCTTCATTATTATTGCTACATGACATTTCACAACATCATTACTGCATTGTCAGATGTTTGTGACATACATACTGTATGTTTTGATTTTGTTTTTGAATAAAATGTTATTAGCAACAAATGAACTCATTCAATTCAATTGTATTTATAGTATAAAATAAGAGTTATCTCAAGACACTTTACAGATAGAGAGTAGAGCTAGACCACATTTTATAATTTACAAAGACCCAACAATTCCAGTTATTCCCCCAAGAGCAAGCATTTAGTGCCACAGTGGCGAGGAAAAACTCCCTTAACCAAGGCATTGTCCCCTGTTTCTTTCCCATTGCCAAATAATCCTGTTATTTCATTCCTCCTGTCACCAATATCTTCTTCTTCCTCCACTTCTGACCCCATATCTTTAAAACAAAGTCAAATGCGTACATTTCCAAGCATCTATGCAGCGGTGAGAGGGATTGAAATTATACTATGGATATAGATTTTTTTTAATACATATTTGAAGTTTAGTTGTTTGTATAATAAATTAGCAAATAAAAAAAAACTAATCCAATACAATATGAACTGATGTTTGTTGTTGGCAGTTCAATGTATTATATATTAACACATAAAAAAAAACTAATCCAATACAATATGAACTAACATTCTATAGTTCCACCCCAAACTATAGAAAACGGGCTTTTATTTTGAAGGCGAAGAATACAAGGGGCGTGGCGTGAGTGGGGGGCGTGGTGTGAGCAGGGGCGTGACGTGAGCAGGGGCAAGACGCAGCTGGACCATATTGAATTCGGCTGACCGCTAGGTGATGATAGCGGTCTGCCGTTAGCCTCCATAGGCAAGCTAACATTAGTTTATCTAACGGCTAATTTGGCTAACCGCTAGCTGATTGTAGCGGTCTGCCGTTAGCCTCCACAGGCAAGCTAACATTAGTTTAGCTAACAGCTAATTCGGCTAACCGCTAGCTGAGACAGCATGTAAACTTTAAAAGGCCCTCAACATAAAACTCGAAAATAAACGTTAACATATATAACAGCTGTTACGTCAGTTCTACTTTACTTGTGCTCATTTAAAATACAATCACTCAATACTTGTCTTTATTGTTATTACTGTAAAGTCTTAATTTAGCTGTAGCCTGCTTTTCCCATTAAGTTTGACTTAACGTTATTTTAGACTGTATCTAGCTGTTAGCCGAATTAGCTGTTAGCTAAACTAACGTTAGCTTCCCGGTGGAGGCTAGCGTGGAACAGATCGGGCAGTGGCGTAAATCCTCGTACAACAGCGCATGCGCGAACACCTTGCGCATGCGCAGAACGGATTGTGCAGGCGGCATGGATCGTGTACCGACAGATGTATTAAGGTAGCGCACCCATTGGTTCGTCTTCTTCTTCTCTTTTATGGTTTATTGGCGGTTGGCAAACGAACTTACCGCCAACAACTGGACTGGAGTGAGAACGAAAGATAAACGCAGAGAAAAAGGAACTACATTCTCTTTACTAAATCAATTTCTCTTAGAACCCAGTAATGTAAAAAACATTCCCCAGTCTAGAATATGTTATTTCATTTTCAACTATCGGGCGACCCCCTAGAAATTTTCTTGCGACCCACTTGGGGCTCCCGACCCCCAGGTTGAGAACCACTGATCTACTGTACTCAAACACATTTCATTACATTTTTTTGTATCTGACAACTAAAGTTTCACACAAAACATGTGATCACTGTATAAAATATGAAATCCCCTTCTCATCAAGTCATTTAGTCCATAACAAAGTCCTAAAATGAATCTCTATCAGTGAAAAAAAGAACATTAAAACCTATGTCCAATGCAAATCAACTTGTTTCAAGTTTAATGTTCCTTACTTCTAATGCAGCAACATGTTCTTTTTATTCTTGCTTGTTTCAAGCACACGTTTAAACACACTGTTTTAAATTACAATCAAAAATATGAAATGTTATAAACAAATTGTTGTTGTATAAGTTTTGCATCAAGGTTTAGAGGGGCCGGAGCTTTGATAGGAATGTATTATGTCACAAATCGTTTTGACCAGTAAGAATGATAAAGGGGTCATTTGTCCTGACCTAACAGGTGCAACTGAGCTAACAAGAGCTTCAGAAAGATAATCAATCAATCAGTCTATAGACACCCACAGAGTCCTGGGATGAGGTCTAATCAGCCAGATTAACTGAAAACACCTGTGTGGGTGTTCAGGGCCTTTCAGTTCAGACGTCATGTGTTCATCAACAGATAGGAAACAGGTGTGTGTATGTTTCTCTACATAGTATATTAACTTGGCTGTGAACAGGAACTAGGCCACTCAGAACCGATAACAGGACTTCTAATAGCTACCGCAAAACAACTAGTTTGGGTCATGATGTTTGTCTGGTTTTGTGTTTTCGTTTGTGCCTTCACTGGTCGCTTTGTAACCGAACAATCTCCGATTGTCGGTGCCCCACAAGAAGTCCCGGTGAACGACGCCAAAGTTTTAGACGCAGCACGGTTTGCTGTGGTTGAATTCAACAAAGCCAACACGGAAGACCTGTTTGATTACACTCTCGTGACCATAACATCGGCTAAAATTCAGGTAACGTTAAACTTTATTATTCAAGTACAGAAGAGGATTAGGACCAATGTCAAATGTATTTAAGTTTAAATTTGTGACTTTAATCTCAGAACTCGAATACATTTTTGACATTGGCCCTAATCCTCTTCCATATTCAATGATGTACTTTATTTTTAATTTTTTTACGATAAACCTCATGCCTACGAGTCTTGCTGTTTCCTGTAACTTTAGGTTGTCGCAGGATTTAACTACTTCCTGGAAATGCGGCTGCGACCTGCAAGGTGCAAGAAAAGCAACACTGCTGCTAACAATTGTAATTTCCCGCGTGAACCCAAGGCAAGTTTAAGATTTCAGGTTGTGCATGAAACTCAGAAAAAAACACCCCTTAAAGCCCAATACTTGTCTGCCCCAGTACATCAATGTCAAATGTTTAACCGGATGCACTAATTGTTTGTCTTATATTTCAGGAACTTGTGTGCCACTTCACTGTGCATTACTCTTTGGACCAGACACGTGTACTTTCTCACTACAAGTGTAGGATACCTGTCAACCCCTGATTCTGACATTGTGAATTAAACTTACTATTGAATTGTGTTTCTTTTTTATTAAAATGGGCCACTATCCACAGCCTGTATTGATGTTCATAAACCAGGGATTTAATTTGATCACAGATATGCCACTTATGAGTTGAGTAACTCTGTGTGTGTCCGTTTTGGAAGCTGTAAAGCTCAACTTGTGTGACTCGCACACATGGCCGCTAAATGGGGACGTGGCTTCCTCTCCACACTACAACCACGGTCTTAAGGACTCTGCATTGAGGCAGGGCTCTTACAGATTCAACTACCCAGACAAGGAATAATTTTCCTTGAAACTTGGGTACATTATGATGTTACCACTTAAGTACTGTTAGGATGAGTTCTACTCCTATGGTATTGACTCCTCTCTAGGAGTAAATCTTTTGGCTCACTGGAGAAGAGTGCACGAACTGCAAACCAGGGGCAGAAGTAACACTTCATACATTTACTGTAAAAGTAATGTTTGTGTACTTTATAAAGTGAACAAACACCCAATGAAAATGAATAAATCAGCAGCAGCGGCGAAGCTGCAGGTCTTTCTGTCTGAAAACACACCTAATGTCTACCATACACCCATGCCATACCGTCTTATATACGTCTATGTGCCATACACTAGAAGACGTTTGAAAAGACTAAAGTCTGACACAATCTCACATCTAACGTTACAGTCTCATAATATGTAAAGACTGGGGATATTACAGGGTCACAAATTGCAAGATTCGTTTTGAAAAATGTATCCCACAGTGCAACATTAATTGATAATATTTTTTCAAATGACATAACAATACAGTGAGTTGACTATTAAATGACATCAGTGACCACTTACCAGTTTTTACAGTTTACAACAGTAATTACACATCAAAAAAGGACAAACCTCTCTTCAGACGGGTCAGAACAGAAGAATCTATGGTTGCGCTGAAAGATGATCTGCTTTCACAAGACTGGGAAATATATCAGGAAAAAGATATTGATAAAGTATATGATGAATTCCTAAGAATATTTAAACTATTATATAAGAATTGTCCGATTAAAAAATATTGCAGAAAACAGAAATATAGTGATAGACTGTGGATTTCAAAAGGTTTACAAAATGCCTGTAAAAAAAAAGAATAAACATTATAGAGAATTTATTAAACAGAACTATAGAAGCAGAACATAAATATAAGAAATATAAAAATAAGTTAATTAAGATAATGAGAACTTGTAAGAGAGAATATTATAGTAAACTATTAGATGATAATAAAAATAATATGAAGGGTATATGGAATATACTAAATAGTATTATAAAAAGGGCACAAGACAGTCTAATTATCCCCAGTATTTCACTTGTAATGAAAAGAACATTAATAATATGGAGGATGTGATCAATAAGTTTAATAAATATTTAGCAAATATTGGACCAGATTTAGCAAGAAAAATTCCTATTCCACAGATAATCGACAACAGATACAATGATCTTACTTAAAGAAATCGATGCTCAATGTTTCTTAAAGCAGTAGAAGAAAAAGAAATAAGACATTGTTAAAAAATGCAAAACTAAAGCATCCACTGATTGTAATGAAATAGATATCAAGATAGTAAGAAAGGTAATTGATGGGATCGCAAAACCATTAACTCGTATTTTTAATTTGTCATTCCAAACTGGTAAATGTCCAACTAAAATGAAAATAGCAAAAGTCATACCTTTGTACAAAACTGGAGATAAACACCACTTCACAAATTACAGGCCGGTCTCTATACTGCCTCAATTCTCAAAGATTCTAGAAAAACTCTTCAATGACAGATTGGACAAATTCATAGATAAACACAAATTACTTACTGATAGTCAATATGGATTCAGAAAAAATAGGTCAACATCACTAGCTTTAACTGATCTCATTGAAGAAATCACAAATTCCACAGACAAAATTTTTTTTGGAGTTGGGGTATTTATTGATTTGAAAAGAGCATTTGATACAATTAATCATGAAATATGAATTAATAAATTGGAACGGCTTGGGATTAGGGGGATAGTGTTGAATTGGTTAAGCAGTTATTTAAAAGACAGGCAACAATTTGTGAAGTTGGGAGATTATACATCTGAATGTTTGGACATTGCGTGTGGTGTCCCCCAGGGGTCAGTATTGGGACCAAAACTTTTTATCCTTTATATAAACGATATATGTAAAGTATCTGAATTACTGAAATTTGTATTATTTGCGGACGACACAAACATATTTTGTTCTGGTCAGAATTTACAGCAACTCCTGGACATAATCACTTCAGAATTCAAAAAAAAATAAAACAGTGGTTTGACGCGAATAAGTTATCATTAAATATGAGTAAAACCAAATTCATGATATTTGGCAATCGTAAATCAATCAATCAAGTTCAGTTACAGATAGAATGTGTCAATATAGAAAGAGTATATGAAATGAAGTTCCTTGGAGTGATTATAGATGACAAGATTTGCTGGAAACCTCACGTAAAATATATCCAAACAAAACTGTCTAGAAGTATTTCAGTCTTGGCTGAAGCAAAGAACATTTTAGATTACAAATCACTCTACATTTTGTATTGTTCATTGGTGTTACCGTATTTAAATTACTGTGTAGAGGTTTGGGGAAACACATATCAAAATACATTGAAATCGTTAATTATACTTCAAAAAAAAGCAATAAGAATAATTCACAACACTGGATATTTGGAACACACAAATTCACTATTTTCACAGTCTAAAGCATTAAAATTACTTGACCTAGTCGAATTTCAAACAGCAGTAATTATGTTCAAGGCGAGAAACAATTTATTGCCTGGCAATATACAGAAAAGATTTTCGGAAAGAGAGGGGGGCTATGAATTAAGGGGAAAGTCAAATTTTAAGACTCCCAGTTTTCGAACTACAAGGAAAGGTTTCTGTTTATCTTCAGTGGCACTAAATTGTGGAATAAACTACATAACGAATTAAAGCAATGTCTAAACATATTCAAATTCAAAAAGATGCTCAAAGAAATTGTATTCCAGAGGTACAGAAAAAAACAGTGCAATTAATAACCTGGGTTTATATTGAACAATTTGTGGAATGCGTGTAAGTAGTGTTGTGTATGGGTAAATATATGAATGTGAATAGAACTTCTGAAAATATATTTTAATTGATTACAGATTTATTATCTCTATAGACTTATTATTTAGAAGCTAATTTATTTATTATGATAGACTACAAAGGGGTAGGAGTACATAAGTTTTACTTCTTCCTACTCCATTTTGCATGTGTAAATAGAAGTCTTTAAGTATTGGAAATTATGGAGTTTTATTTTTTTAACATTTGTTATTACAATTGTTTTCTGATGTTGTATTTTATTTACATGTTCAAATAAAAGAAGTACCAAAACAGTACCAAAAATGTAACCAAGCCGGCTAGCTACCGCTAGCGTTAGCTGGTAACTTGAGGGAAAGTTTACAGATTTCCTGTTCTGTGGTACATGCAGATGAATGTCTCCAGTACCCAGAGGTCCGCGTTTATCCGCCGGTAAAACTCCCGTTGTGTTACGTGCTACATCAGGGTTGAAAATCGGCAACTTTCCCCTTTTTGGTGTTAGGTTTAGCGCGGCGCCATAGCAACCAAACAACACTGGCTCTAGCTGTTCCAGGCTAGCCTCCAGCTAACAGCTAATTCGGCGAGAAGGGTCCAGCTGCGGCTTGCGGCCGCTCACGCCACGCCCCCCGTTCGCTCACGACACGCTCCCCGTCCGCTCACGACACGCCTCCCCTCCCGACCGCTCACACCATATCCGACTTACAGCTTCATCTTGCCAGTCTTATATACTGTCTATAGAGGGTTTTCACCGACGTCACATTCTGGGCGGTAACCTGGATGCGCGGCCATGTTGGAGGCACTCGGTGTAAACAACTGAATGGAGTAATGGAGTATTGTGTACTTTGGATACTTTAATACTTTATGTCTAAACAAAAGAAAAGGTCATCAAAACGCATCCAAGATGCAAAGGCATGGAAAGACTTGGACCACAAAAAAGGCGCGACATTTTGAGAAATTACAGTTTACTGGCGGTGCAGAAGTTGGCTCCCTCTTCTTGGACCCATGGCGACCCGGTGATTCTTCCTTCAGTTGCATATACCTATATAGTCAATGTGGTGACTTTTAATAGTAATGCTGTGATGCTGTATGAAGAGGAATCCGCCGACACTGTTCTTGATTATTTTTAATAGTAATGCTGTGATGCTGTATGAAGAGGAATCCGCCGACACTGTTCTTGATTATAAAAGGATTTATTACAATTCAAGATTTTCAGCATCATTTTTAACAAACTCCTGCAGAGAGCTTGGAGAACAACCAACCCAATTCTTCCAAAAAGTCGTTCTGCCTTTTCTTTGTGTGCATATGGTATATATTCTGTGCATTGCATTAACATGATTGGGTCAGAACTGACCAATGATACCTTCTTTTCTGACACATCTCTGAATAAGGACTCTTCTGTCCAAGAGGGCTCTTCTGCTCATGTTAACAGTTTCCAGATGTTTCATTAAAAGTAGGGTAAGGGTCAAAGGAATCCCTTACAAAAAATCTTAAGTACAAATGTATATAAAGTTATGAACTGTTCAGATACCACATCAACTACCTGGTTTTCTCGCCGAGCCCATACACAGCGGAAGACCTTAAATCCTACAAAAGTTTGGAGGCTTATAACGGTCAGGGTATGTGGATGGGTGAGGGAGACGCAGTACCAAGTCATTAACGACCGTTGTGTTGTGAAGGCCAAAGTAAGTAATGCAATAACGTCTTTAATCAACCTAACCTTAACTGTATGATATCATTGTGATACTCAAGGTGTAGCCAAGTGACTCTCAATCGTTTATTTTCATTTCAAAGACCGAACAAGACAGAGTTTTCCCTCGTACATCCTGGTTGAGCTTTGCCAACCACAAGCGCCTCCTTTCCTCTGATAACTTCTGGCATTCCTCTCCCTGGTTTTTAATAACTTTTGGAAGTCGATAATATTCCAGATGTTGTTCTCGGTCTGACCTATTGGTACAACCTAAAACACGGCAATAATTAAGCATTTTCCTTGACGCCGTTCGGGATTTACTTCAGTGCCTCTGCTTTGTTGTGATGCGGAGTACCTCCAACATGGCGACTTTGGGTCTGATGACGCGTCTGATGACGCGTCGTGAAAACCCTCTATGGTGAGTACCAGGTAAGCTACTGATAATAGAGTTATTTAGCCCATTACGGCTTGTTTAAAATTAATATTAGGCTACTATCTATAGCTATTGATTTCAGGTTGATGATAGCTTATAGTTAACAGGGTGTGTTAAAAGTATGCTAATGTTAGCTTAAGTTAGCTGTGTGTCAGCAAATGTATTCTAACATTAGCTTAGCCTGTCAGAGTTAAGCTAACGTTAGCATCTGACAGTTTGTGTGTGTGTGCGTGTGTGTTTGAGTGAGGTACTTCGGTTGATTGTAGTTTTATTAAATGAAATATGACAGAGTTTCGGAAACACTACAAAGTGGCATAGTCACTTTAATGTGATTTGAGTTATTGAGAATTGGCTACATTCGACCCTAGAGCTTCTTTTACTAACATTGTGTTACATATATCATTTCTTCCTCTTCTCTTCAGTCTGTTCTGCCAGAACACAGTGATCCTCAGTTGGTACCGACCTGTGATTCACAGTACAAGTGTCCTCTTTGTGAAAAGAAGGGAAACTTCTGTAAGCTGGTCCCTCATTTACAGGGCCACAAGCGAAACGCAGTTAAACATGCAGTTATTTTTTTTAGAAGACATACAATGTGATATTAAATATCTCATATTTTATTGAAATAACTGACTAAAATATATTTTGGTATCGCCTCATGACTGTGGTGAACAATGATTGAAATATAAGACCTACACATTAAAGTACAGCAAATGCAGTGTCACAATAGTAGTTGTAAAGTTAATACATGTATTCAAATTGAATAAAAGCAATACAGAGTAATAAGAATGCGGTCTGGCATATCTGGCTTCATTATTATTGCTACATGACATTTCACAACATCATTACTGCATTGTCAGATGTTTGTGACATACATACTGTATGTTTTGATTTTGTTTTTGAATAAAATGTTATTAGCAACAAATGAACTCATTCAATTCAATTGTATTTATAGTATAAAATAAGAGTTATCTCAAGACACTTTACAGATAGAGAGTAGAGCTAGACCACATTTTATAATTTACAAAGACCCAACAATTCCAGTTATTCCCCCAAGAGCAAGCATTTAGTGCCACAGTGGCGAGGAAAAACTCCCTTAACCAAGGCATTGTCCCCTGTTTCTTTCCCATTGCCAAATAATCCTGTTATTTCATTCCTCCTGTCACCAATATCTTCTTCTTCCTCCACTTCTGACCCCATATCTTTAAAACAAAGTCAAATGCATACATTTCCAAGCATCTATGCAGCGGTGAGAGGGATTGAAATTATACTATGGATATAGATTTTTTTTAATACATATTTGAAGTTTAGTTGTTTGTATAATAAATTAGCAAATAAAAAAAAACTAATCCAATACAATATGAACTGATGTTTGTTGTTGGCAGTTCAATGTATTATATATTAACACATAAAAAAAACTAATCCAATACAATATGAACTAACATTCTATAGTTCCACCCCAAACTATAGAAAACGGGCTTTTATTTTGAAGGCGAAGAATACAAGGGGCGTGGCGTGAGTGGGGGGCGTGGCGTGAGCAGGGGCGTGGTGTGAGCAGGGGCAAGACGCAGCTGGACCATATTGAATTCGGCTGACCGCTAGGTGATTATAGCGGTCTGCCGTTAGCCTCCATAGGCAAGCTAACATTAGTTTATCTAACGGCTAATTTGGCTAACCGCTAGCTGATTGTAGCGGTCTGCCGTTAGCCTCCACAGGCAAGCTAACATTAGTTTAGCTAACAGCTAATTCGGCTAACCGCTAGCTGAGACAGCATGTAAACTTTAAAAGGCCCTCAAAATAAAACTTGAAAATAAACGTTAACATATATAACAGCTGTTACGTCAGTTCTACTTTACTTGTGCTCATTTAAAATGCAATCACTCAATACTTGTCTTTATTGTTATTACTGTAAAGTCTTAATTTAGCTGTAGCCTGCTTTTCCCATTAAGTTTGACTTAACGTTATTTTAGACTGTATCTAGCTGTTAGCCGAATTAGCTGTTAGCTAAACTAACGTTAGCTTCCCGGTGGAGGCTAGCGTGGAACAGATCGGGCAGTGGCGTAAATCCTCGTACAACAGCGCATGCGCGAACACCTTGCGCATGCGCAGAACGGATTGTGCAGGCGGCATGGATCGTGTACCGACAGATGT
Organism: Zingel zingel; assembly: GCA_023566125.1. NCBI lineage: Eukaryota > Metazoa > Chordata > Actinopteri > Perciformes > Percidae > Zingel > Zingel zingel. Next base: position 4,709,590 of record CM042334.1, on the reverse strand, counting down.
ATTAAGGTAGCGCACCCATTGGTTCGTCTTCTTCTTCTCTTTTATGGTTTATTGGCGGTTGGCAAACGAACTTACCGCCAACAACTGGACTGGAGTGAGAACGAAAGATAAACGCAGAGAAAAAGGAACTACATTCTCTTTACTAAATCAATTTCTCTTAGAACCCAGTAATGTAAAAAACATTCCCCAGTCTAGAATATGTTATTTCATTTTCAACTATCGGGCGACCCCCTAGAAATTTTCTTTCGACCCACTTGGGGCTCCCGACCCCCAGGTTGAGAACCACTGATCTACTGTTCTCAAACACATTTCATTACACTTTTTTGTATCTGACAACTAAAGTTTCACACAAAACATGTGATCACTGTATAAAATATGAAATCCCCTTATCATCAAGTCATTTAGTCCATAACAAAGTCCTAAAATGAATCTCTATCAGTGAAAAAAAGAACATTAAAACCTATGTCCAATGCAAATCAACTTGTTTCAAGTTTAATGTTCCTTACTTCTAATGCAGCAACATGTTCTTTTTATTCTTGCTTGTTTCAAGCACACGTTTAAACACACTGTTTTAAATTACAATCAAAAATATGAAATGTTATAAACAAATTGTTGTTGTATAAGTTTTGCATCAAGGTTTAGAGGGGCCGGAGCTTTGATAGGAATGTATTATGTCACAAATCGTTTTGACCAGTAAGAATGATAAAGGGGTCATTTGTCCTGACCTAACAGGTGCAACTGAGCTAACAAGAGCTTCAGAAAGATAATCAATCAATCAGTCTATAGACACCCACAGAGTCCTGGGATGAGGTCTAATCAGCCAGATTAACTGAAAACACCTGTGTGGGTGTTCAGGGCCTTTCAGTTCAGACGTCATGTGTTCATCAACAGATAGGAAACAGGTGTGTGTAGGTTTCTCTACATAGTATATTAACTTGGCTGTGAACAGGAACTAGGCCACTCAGAACCGATAACAGGACTTCTAATAGCTACCGCAAAACAACTAGTTTGGGTCATGATGTTTGTCTGGTTTTGTGTTTTCGTTTGTGCCTTCACTGGTCGCTTTGTAACCGAACAATTTCCGATCGGCGGTGTCCCACGAGAAGTCCCGGTGAACGACCCCGAAGTTTTAGACGCAGCAGGGTTTGCTGTGGTTGAATTCAACAAAGCCAACACGGAAGACATGTTTGATTACACTCTCGTGACCATAACATCGGCTAAAATTCAGGTAACATTAAACTTTATTATTCAAGTACAGAAGAGGATTAGGACCAATGTCAAATGTATTTAAGTTTAAATTTGTGACTTTAATCTCAGAACTCGAATACATTTTTGACATTGGCCCTAATCCTCTTCCATATTCAATGACTTTATTTATTTTTTTACAATAAACCTCATGCCTACGAGTCTTGCTGTTTCCTGTAACTTTAGGTTGTCGCAGGATTTAACTACTTCCTGGAAATGCGGCTGCGACCTACAAGGTGCAAGAAAAGCAACACTGCTGTTAACAAATGTAATTTCCCGCGTGAACCCAAGGCAAGTTTAAGATTTCAGGTTGTGCATGAAACTCAGAAAAAAACACCCCTTAAAGCCCAATACTTGTCTGCCCCAGTACATCAATGTCAAATGTTTAACCGGATGCACTAATTGTTTGTCTTATATTTCAGGAACTTGTGTGCCACTTCACTGTGCATTACTCTTTGGAACAGACACGTAAACTTTCTCACTACAAGTGTAGGAAACCTGTCAACCCCTGATTCTGACATTGTGAATTAAACTTACTATTGAATTGTGTTTCTTTTTTATTAAAATGGGCCACTATCCACAGCCTGTATTGATGTTCATAAACCAGGGATTTAATTGGATCACAGATATGCCACTTATGAGTTGAGTAACTCTGTGTGTCCGTCCTGGCAGCTGTAAAGCTCAACTTGTGTGACTCGCACACATGGCCGCTAAATGGGGACGTGGCTTCCTCTCCACACTACAACCACGGTCTTAAGGACTCTGCATTGAGGCAGGGCTCTTACAGATTCAACTACCCAGACAAGGAATAATTTTCCTTCAAACTTAGGTACTGTTAAGAAATTCTAAAATAGATGTGTTCGTTTGATTCCCGAGGACGATGGAGAGACTTGGTTCCAATTGAAAGTTAAGCAAAAGGTTTAATGAACAACATGATGAAAATGACAAGACAGAAAGCAAATGTTACACTGCAGCTGACAGCGGACTGATTTACATTTCTCCCTGATGGAGTCACATAAAAACAGTCTTGTGACATGACAAAACAATACACTGCAAGCAGCGGACATACAAAAATGCTTCCTTGTGGGGTCACGGTTTTGCAGCCATAACATGACCAATACATCACTAAAACACTGCCAGCAGTGGACTGCAAAAACATGCCTCCCCTTTCGGGCGACACATTCAAACAGTCCTGATTCCTTCCCAGTAGCCCAAATTTATCCTAAAGAGTTTGAGGGTGGTTCCTCAAATGACATCTCTCCCTATTGGCCAGATGTTTTCTCAAGATAGGGTCCTACCTCTGAATTGTCAGGTTTCTCCAAGTCAAGACAAAGGTCATTTATCAAGGAAGTGCCAATTCTATTCAAGTTTACAGCGATATGCATTTCCTTTGTTCTAATCAGTCTGGCCCAGCAGGGAGTGGCTCCCCAAAAGGCAGAAGCAACAGTTACCTTTCCTGTGGGGACAATGAGTCTTTCTCCAGTATGCTAAATGTCAGACAAGACCTGATGATTCTTTTAGAAGCTTGAGAAGGTGTGAGCCAATCGAATGCTGATTAGTGTAGTTATTTGATTAGATCTAGCTGCAGACTACATAAAACCACAAGTACATCGCCTCCACAACATTAAGCATGGTTTTAACTTTTTTATCTTCAACAGTACATTTTGATGTTACCACTTAAGTACTGTTAGGATGATTTCTACTCTTATGGTATTGACTCCTCTCTAAGAGTAAATCTTTTGGCTCACTGGAGAAGAGTGCACAAACTGCAAACCAGGGGCTGAAGTAACACTTCATACATTTACTGTAAAAGTAATGTTTGTGTACTTTTACTGTGATTAGGCTTACTTTTCTTTTTTCTTTTTTTTTTGCTTTTGTACTTATACTATACTTGGCTGTTAATGCCCCACCTGGTGGGCACCTAAGATGATTTGTGGACTAGAGGTGCATGCTGGGGCCTAGCTGTCGCTAACATGCTAACAGTGGATCCTGCTATGATTGCTGCCAGGACCTTGAAGGTCTGCTGTAAAGCTCTGCGTGTGTCAGACACATGGCTCCTATAATGGAGATGAAACTACACCTCTCCACACTGCAACCGCTGTCTCCAGAAGGACTCTTCATTGAGGCAGGGCTTGTCCAGACGACTAATGCTTTTTAAAAAAGCATTTTGCTGTTTTTTGCTGTTACTACTTCAGTATTGTTACAAGGACTATTTTCTCTGTGATATTAATACATCTAAATGAGTAAATATCTTGGACCACTGGAGAAGGGAGTGCGCTACGCTGCAAACCAGAGGCAAAAGCAAATTATAGTTTACATTTACTCTTGTTACTGTAACAAAGTCGCATGTTTGTGTACTTATAAAGTGAACAAACACCCAAAGAAAATGAATAAATCAGCTGCAGCAGCGGCGAAGCTGCAGGTCTTTCTGTCTGATGAAAACACACCTAATGTCTACCATACACCCATGCCATACCGTCTTATATACTGTCTATGTGCCATACACTAGAAGACGTTTGAAAAGACTAAAGTCTGACACAATCTCACATCTAACGTTAGACTGTCATAATATGTAAAGACTGGGGATATTACAGGGTCACAAATTGCAAGATTCGTTTTGAAAAATGTAACCAAGCCGGCTAGCTACCGCTAGCGTTAGCTGGTAACTTGAGGGAAAGTTTACAGATTTCCTGTTCTGTGGTACATGCAGATTAATGTCTCCAGTACCCAGAGGTCCGCGTTTATCCGCCGGTAAAACTCCCGTTGTGTTACGTGCTACATCAGGGTTGAAAATCGGCAACTTTCCCCTTTTTGGTGTTAGGTTTAGCGCGGCGCCATAGCAACCAAACAACACTGGCTCTAGCTGTTTGCTGCTGCTTCCTGTTCAGTTCCTGTTTGGTGCATGATCCGTGCTGCCTGCACGATCCGTTCTGCGCATGCGCTGTTGTACGAGGATTTACGCCACTGCCCGATCTGTTCCAGGCTAGCCTCCAGCTAACAGCTAATTCGGCGAGAAGGGTCCAGCTGCGGCTTGCGGCCGCTCACGCCACGCCCCCCGTCCGCTCACGACACGCCCCCCGTCCGCTCACGACACGCCTCCCCCCCCGGCCGCTCACACCATATCCGACTTACAGCTTCATCTTGCCAGTCTTATATACTGTCTATAGAGGGTTTTCACCGACGTCACATTCTGGGCGGTAACCTGGATGCGCGGCCATGTTGGAGGCACTCGGTGTAAACAACTGAATGGAGTAATGGAGTATTGTGTACTTTGGATACTTTAATACTTTATGTCTAAACAAAAGAAAAGGTCATCAAAACGCGTCCAAGATGCAAAGGCATGGAAAGACTTGGACCACAAAAAAAGGCGCGACATTTTGAGAAATTACAGTTTACTGGCGGTGCAGAAGTTGGCTCCCTCTTCTTGGACCCATGGCGACCCGGTGATTCTTCCTTCAGTTGCATATACCTATATAGTCAATGTGGTGACTTTTAATATTAATGCTGTGATGCTGTATGAAGAGGAATCCGCCGACACTGTTCTTGATTATTTTTAATAGTAATGCTGTGATGCTGTATGAAGAGGAATCCGCCGACACTGTTCTTGATTATTTTTAATAGTAATGCTGTGATGCTGTATGAAGAGGAATCCGCCGACACTGTTCGCGCAGCTTTCGCATTCGCGAAAGCTGCACGCTGCCTCTTACCTGCTCCAGCTTTTGAGTTCACTTTTTAAACTTTTTTAACTTTCATTCTCTTTTGTTCGTTCTTGTCTCATCACTTTAACTCTGTTAAGTCCTGCCCTCTCTAACGAGGTTGCTTCGGAGAGTTTTGGTGCTTTTTTTAGTGTTGTTTTGATCAATGCCGCTTTCACCGGGACATGCTGCCTTTGTTTACTCCGGAGTTCAGCTGATCGCTCTAATGCCGGCCGGCATTGTGGCCAGACCAGCTAATATACCACCCGAACTCTGGAGAAAAACACACCGGGGACGCAGAGGAGGAAAGCAACGTCGGGGGAATAGAGGAGGGTCGAGACGGAACGGGCGTATGGAGAGGAGAAGATTTAAGCCCTGTCTCCCCTCTGTTGTTATGGGAAATGTACGGTCCCTTAGCAACAAAATGGACGAGCTAACAGCGCTAACGCGGAGCCACCCGGAGTACCGTGAGTGCAGTCTGATGTGTTTCACGGAGACATGGCTGCATAGGGACATTACGGACCTGAACGTCTCCGTGGATGGCTTCCACACTGTCCGGGCGGACCGGGATTGCACCGAGAGCGGTAAGCGGAAAGGCGGGGGGCTTGCCGTTCTAGTAAACAGCAGATGGTGTTATCCCGGTCATATCACGATTAAAGAACAGCTCTGTAGCCCGGATGTTGAACTGCTGGCCGTTGGACTCCGTCCATACCATCTGCCTAGAGAGATCCCACATGTCATCATTGTTGTCGTGTACATCCCTCCCTCTGCAAACCCAACATCTGCCTGTAGCATCATTCACACCACCATCTCCAAACTACAGACTCAACACCCCAGTGCCCTCATCATCATGTCGGGAGACTTTAACCACGTCACCATGGATAGAGTTCTGCCGACGTTCAAACAATATGTGAGCTGCCCTACCAGAGAAGAGAGGACCCTGGACCTGATGTATGCTAACATTAAGTAAGCATACACCTCCTCTTCTCTCCCCCCTCTTGGCAGGTCAGATCACAACCTGGTTCATCTCAAACCCTGCTATGTGCCTCTGGTGAAGAGGAAGCCTACTACCACAAGAACAGTGAGGAGGTGGTCGGAGGAGGCTTATGAGGCACTGCAGGGCTGCTTTGAAGTGACTGACTGGCCTGCACTCTGTGAGCCCCACGGGGAGGACATTGATGGGCTCACAGAGTGCATCACAGACTACATAAATTTCTGTGTGGACTGCAATGTCCCTGCTCGGACTGTAACTTGCTACGCCAATAATAAACCCTGGATCACCAAGGACATGAAGGCTATCCTGAACGAAAAGAAGAGGGCGTTCAGAGATGGCAACCGTGATGAGGTGAGGAGAGTGCAGGGGGTACTCAAACTCAAAATCAGGGAGGCTAAAGACAGTTACAGGAGAAAGCTGGAGAGTAAACTCCAGCATAACAACATGAGGGATGTGTGGAGCGGCATGAGAACCATCACTGGGTTCCAGAGGACTGGTGGCATGGGGTTGGAGGGACGTGTGGACCGGGCCAATGATCTGAACCTATTTTTCAATAGGTTTGATACTGCGGCCCATCCCCCACAAGTCTCTGCTGCTGGCTACCCAACAAAATCTGCCACTTTACCTCCCCCTACTCCTCCTCCTTACAGACCCTTTGTCTGCACCTCACCATCTCAACTCACACCTTCTTACTCCACCCCTCCCCCCTGCTCTACTCCATGTCCCCTACAACCTGAGGACCACACCCCTCCCCCTACGGTCACCTCTACAGTGTCCTTCACGCCTGACCTGGTGAGAAGACAGCTGACTAGACTCCACTCCGGCAAAGCTGCTGGCCCAGACGGTGTATTTCCTAGGGTGCTTAAAGCCTGTGCCCCCCAGCTGTGTGGAGTACTAAGTCTAGTCTTCAGTCTGAGCCTGCACCTCCAGAGGGTCCCCGTGCTGTGGAAGACGTCCTGCCTCGTTCCTGTGCCAAAGAAGCCGCGTCCCAGCGGCCCTCAGGACTACAGACCGGTGGCTCTGACGTCCCACATCATGAAGACGTTCGAGAGGCTCGTCTTGGAGCAGCTAAGGCCTATGGTCAGGCCCTTCACTGATCCACTACAGTTTGCCTACCAGCCCAGCCTGGGAGTTGAGGACAGCATCATCTACCTGCTGAACAGAGTCTACACTCATCTGGACAAGCCTGTGTGCACTGTGAGAGTCATGTTCTTTGACTTCTCCAGTGCTTTCAACACCATACGTCCGGCTCTACTGGGTGAGAAGATGACTGCGATGCAGGTGGAGGCCCCCATCGTGTCCTGGATTGTTGATTACCTGACGGGCAGACCACAGTACGTACGTCTAAAGAACTGTGTGTCTGACAGGGTGGTCAGCAACACTGGGGCTCCACAGGGGACTGTCCTCTCTCCCTTCCTCTTCACCCTCTTCACCTCGGACTTCAACTATTGCACTGAGTCCTGCCACCTTCAGAAGTTTTCTGATGACTCAGCAATAGTTGGCTGCATAGAAAAGGGTGATGAGAGTGAATACAGGACTGTTGTGGGCAACTTTGTCACTTGGAGTGAGCGGAACCATCTGCAGCTCAATGTGACAAAAACGAAGGAGCTCGTAGTGGATCTGAGGAGGACGAAATCACCAGTGACCCCTGTTTCCATCCAGGGGGTCTCTGTGGATACTGTTGAGGAGTACAAGTACCTGGGGGTGTACTTAAACAACAAGCTGGACTGGACTAGACACGCCGAGGCTGTCTACAAAAAGGGCCAGAGTCGACTCTTTTTCCTGAGGAGGCTGAGGTCCTTTAACATCTGCCGGACGATGCTGAGGATGTTCTATCAGTCTGTTGTGGCCAGTGCTATCTTCTTCGCTGTCACATGCTGGGGCAGTGGGATGAAGGTCGCAGACACCAACAGACTGAACAAACTGATCAGGAGGGCTGGTGATGTCGTGGGGGAGGAGCTGGACACATTGACGACCGTGGCTGAGAGGAGGATGCTGTCCAGGCTTCAGTCCATCTTGGATAATGTCTCACTCCCTCTCTACAACACACTGGCCCAGCAGAGGAGCACCTTCAGCAGAAGACTCCTCTCACCCAGATGCACCACAGAGCGCCACAGGAAATCTTTCCTGCCTGTGGTCATTAGACTTTACAACGCCTCCCTCAGAGAGTCACACACCCCCTCTCTGTAAATCATCTCATCTCAAATATAGACAATCAGCTCTATTTTCTATGGCACTATAATCATATCTCTCTTTTTATCTCAACATAGACAATCATCTCTCTTGTATTGCACTATTTGCACATTAACACTGTACATTTCATATTTCATATTTTATTTATTATTACTGTATTTTGTTTTTATTATATATGTAAATAGTCGGGATAATATATGTTGTTTGTATATGTTGTTTGTATACCTGGAGTGGTAACAAAAATAATTTCCCCCTGGGATTATTAAAGTATTTCTGATTCTGATTCTGATTCTGAAAAGGATTTATTACAATTCAAGATTTTCAGCATCATTTTTAACAAACCCCTGCAGAGAGCTTGGAGAACAACCAACCCAATTCTTCCAAAAAGTCGTTCTGCCTTTTCTTTGTGTGCTTATGGTATATATTCTGTGCATTGCATTAACATGATTGGGTCAGAACTGACCAATGATACCTTCTTTTCTGACACATCTCTAAATAAGGACTCTTCTGTCCAAGAGGGCTCTTCTGCTCATGTTAACAGTTTCCAGATGTTTCAGTAAAAGTAGGGTAAGGGTCAAAGGAATCCCTTACAAAAAATCTTAAGTACAAATGTATATAAAGTTATGAACTGTTCAGATACCACATTTCCCCCCTTCGAGACTTAATAAAGTCTCGAAAACAAAAAGAATAGGATTACCACAAAATAGCACCTCTCATTACATCAGGGTCCTTATAGTATAACCTTTTGGGTGTAAACAAATTCATAGAGTGTGACAAAACTTAATTCATGGAGTGCAAGAGCGAAAAACCCATCTGGCAGCTTTCTTTCAAAATAACCATCAATCATTCACGATAGGAAAATTCTCTCACGGCCCCTCCGCCCTACGCGACCACCTCAGTACTCCAGATCAATTAGAAAATAAATCTTTATCAATTTATGTAGAGCTATGGTTTGAGCAAATACATGTGAAAACCTCAGAAAGTGAAATAAAATCAAAAATGTCCAAATTCAGGCAGGTCAACCCTTCGGAGCTGAAAAAGGACTTTCTTCGCCCTGCCTAGACACCATTTCCCTAACCGTCAAAAAAAAGAAAAAACATCTGAGGTCCCCATACATTCACTCCATGACAGAAAACATCATTCTTCAGACAATTAATGCAAGAATATGATACAAAGTATGTGTTACTCATGCAAACATGTATATATATCAGACAAACACAGGAATGTAGTCCACTACACCGCAGCTTCTCAGCAGTGTTGATTATCAATGCAGTATTGGTGTGATGAAATTCAGAGTTCTCAGTCCATTCATATTATCCATGTTTGGTCCATATTTGTATCTGAACCCCTTCTGCACATTCCCCCATATGTTCTGGAAGAAAAGAAAACACCAACCAGTATCTTTTTGAAAAATGAAAACATAAAATAAGAATAAAAATATGAATCAATGAATCAAGAAAAAATATGAATCAAATATCAAAAATTGTATAACCAAAAATTGTATAACATGAATCACATTCCATTTCCCCCCTTTGATTAATAAGAAGACACTAAACATCTCAACAACCGGCAAAGAGGAAAAGTCGTACTCGGTGTCGCTGCTTCAGTCGATGTATTGACACTCTCAATTGTTTCTGAGGGCAAAGTGACAAATGTCCTCTGTGTATTAGTTACTCTCGAAGTGATTACTGTAGTATATTATTCCTGAACTCCTTTGTGACTGTAGGAACTTCATCATGCTCTAAATCTTTCCTCATAAGCGTGACTTTACAAGTCACATGACCTGCTATCCAATGATTTTGAAACGGAATAATTTTAAAGTCCGGCTCTGAATAAGTACACACATATAAATGAATCCTTGGTAATCCTCACACTTAAAGGTTCTTCAGTAGATGAGATCATAGTATTCTCAAATTTCTTACTTTTAACAAGAACCATCAGTTAAAATATCATAAACAGCTTAAAATGTTCTTTATAAATGTGACTTCTACTCCCTTTAAACTGATACTTAAACTAACATCTCAACACATAAGTGTAAACATCTTGAACTGTGAAAATTATCCTAAACTCTTCACATTTAACATCTTTTACATTTTCATTCTGAACACAAGACAAACCAAGTCTACTTGCAAATGTAATTGTGCAGAACAATCGTTCCTCTCCATTAAGTTGTTCCTGTAATTAATAAGCCAAATTTGTAATCACTATCAAAATTCAATGATTTGCACAGCTTCACTCTAGAGTCTTTGTCTTTGTTATTTTACCCTTTAACATTTACAGACTTCAATAACACCAATGCAACTTATGCAGAATAGTGAAATTCAAATCAAATTTTCTAAACCTCTATATAAATGACAAAAGATGCTGATCCATCATTGGGCTATAATAACTGATTTTCGTTCACAAATCTGTACTTAGAGAATGACACAAACAGATGACTAGTACACTGTAAACAACAAATTAACCAATGCAAAAAACTTTTCATTTGACTAAAATATATCTCTGATTACAGCTTTTCTTGTTTTGTTTTTTGTTGTTGTTGTTTTTCCCCATTACCATCACCACATTTTAATGCACTCCATATGGTCATAATGGCACTTGTACTACACCTTGCTTTTCTTTGTTAAAGATAAAAGTGTGTTTACAAACTACATCTAAGAACAGTTTACTGATGTTAATATCAGGCTATTTTTACTAATAGTCACACAATTGTTCTAAGCTTATTTTAACAAAATTCTGAGAACAGCACTCTCAATCTGCTGTTTGTAACAACTTTACATCAATCCAATTCAAATTTGTACCTGAGATCACTTCCCAATAAATTATCTAAGCAACACTCAAATAATAGAAGCCTGTTCAAAAGTTGCCTATGTCATTAGAGCACAAAAATAAAGCAGTGGAACATTTCCTGACACACCAGCTGAAGTAACATATTTGTCACTAGTCTTGTTAGAAGCTGTCACAGGAAAGTCATTACAAAATTAACAGAATGTATATCACCAGGTACTGACAAAATTTAAGGTTTTCATACCAAGTTGCTTAATTTAGATGCATGTCTCAACCCTTCATATAGGTGTATTCACATAGAAGTAACTCTATTTTAAAAAGTAAAAATAATTACTTGTTTAGAGTATGTGTTTTTTCAAAATGTGTGTTTGTCGGTACATTACCTCCTTTTTATGTGTCAATGCGTCGATGCGTCAATGCGTCAGAGCAAATCCAGTCTCTCTCACTCCCTCCTTCTCTGGTCTGCTGACATCAACGCTCATCTATGGAGATCTGTACCAACTTGTGACTGTCCTTGTCCTTGAGCTCAATTGTTGGATCTCTTTACAGCCCTGATGACACCCCCCTTTCAGGTCTTCTGGGCATCTCTAGAATCCTGGCTCCAGGCTCCTATAAGGGTTCAGCAGTCCTCCAGATGACCTTTGGCACCTGTATCCTCCTCTGTAGTTTCCTCTGGAGTTTCCTCCTGGTCTATTGCAATCACGGGCAAAGTGTCCATCCTCTCCACAATTAAAACACGCTTGTGGAGATTGCATAAAGTATGGATTACATCTTCCTCCTCTTCCTCTGCCTAAACTTCCTCGTCCTCTTCCTCTCCAATTATGTATGTGTCCAAAAACTGGCTGTGTATATAAAACAACTGGAATCACTAGTGGACGTTGTTGATTTGGTGAACACTGATTTTGCATAGGCAAAGGCTGCTTTTTCTCCTTCTTCTTATTCTCCACCAGTTGTATTTGATTGAGTTTTCTGGGAGTTTCTTGGTCTTGTTCTTTCTGCTCATTTCTATATAGCTCCACTTGATGGACTATATGATTTGTATAGACAGTTTTTTTCCATGGTTCCAAGTCCAATCACTTCTGCCAGTTTACTCCTTACTGGTAGGGGCAGTCCCTTCTGTAACTTGGTTCGCAAAACTGACTTTTCCAGTTGACTTGCATCTGGATCATTTCCTGTAACATTCCTCCGAGTTTGGTGAGCTCTTGACACATACGCTCTCGGATTTTCTTCTTGTCCCAATGGTTCAATCAAAATGTTGTCTGGATCCACATTTGTCGGAAACTCATCTCTCAGCGCTCTCCACAGTCGACCTCTACTTGCAGCCAACAACTCAGGATCATATACAGAAGTCCCCATACATCGATTAAGTCCAGCTTTCTGTAGAATTTCTTCCATAGCCGGAATCCCAATGAGATTAGCCAAAAGTCTGTTAATATCTCCTATGGCATATTGTGTCCCTGTCGACATTTCTTCCAACTTTGCAATCCAAGGATGTGCTCCTTGGATTAGAAAGAGTAGGCAACTTATCAAGAATATCTGACATCTCAGCATCCTGCAAAGGCTTATACTCCAAATTCTGTCCTCGAACGATCACTGGGAGCATCTTCCTGCTTGCTTTTCCTTTTCTTGAGAGCAATGTGTATTTCTTCTCCACTTTCTGGGATCCTTTTTTCAGTAATTTGTCCCTCTTCTCCAAGTATGACACGCATCGCTCCATGTCTCTTCCAATCTCTTCTATGCTAATCGCTGCAGGATGAAATCCTGTAGCTCCTCTACTCTCCAAATCTTCATCGCTGTCTCCATCTTCACTTTCATCAGAGGTCTGACCTCTTATGTCTTTTTGTCTCTTCCATTATTCATCACCTCTCTTTTCTGCTCTAGAAAGCACTCGTCTGATCGCAGGGTCATATCCTCCCATGATCTCTTCTGATTCACTCTGATCATCATCATCATCATCATCATCATCTTCAAATTCCATCCTCCTGAACCTCTGTCTGCTCTTAGGTTCCAGGCGTTTCATTTTCTTTTTACTTTTGGAGCTTGGATTCATCTTTATAGTCGTTTCAGCTTGTCCTCTCTCAATTATTAGTTAATCTGTGAATGTTTCACCAAAGTACTTTGTAGGCATGTGTAACGTTGCTTCTGTAATGTCAGTCTCTGATCATGCCCTGAAAACAATCTGGGTGTCCACTTACATGCGCAGATCAGTCAGCAGTGTGATTTCACAGTGAGAGGAGCTCTCCAAATCGCACCCACAACTCAGTAAAACAGCAGCACGAGACAAGACGCACAAACTCACACAAAACATGCAACACAAAACTAGTTTTGAAACTTCTTATTCTTACTATAGCCTAATCTATTCTCACGTCCTCCAAAGGAAGCTCATAGGTTGTTAGCAATTTTGAAAACGTTCTCCCAAAAGAGACTCATACCTTATTAAACAAAGTCCTTCCTAAGAGGCTCATATCCATTTAACACTTTTAAAAACGTTCTCTTCAAACAGAGACTCATAGTTGTAGCCATAATGAACAGAATATCTTTCCTCACAGATAACTAAGACTCCTGTTCTCAACCAAACCATGTATATATATCTAACATAGGATATCCTCATGACAAATCACGCATGCACAGCCACACACAGCAAAAACACCGCTCTCCACGCACACACTCTCTCTGAATCCTTCATTCATACTATTTTCCCTAACGGCCCGCTTCTCCGCCGCTTCTTTTCCTTATTTCCTGTATCATTTCTTTTGCTCGCTTTCTGTTACCTGAGTAGTAGATACAATGGAAGTCCACTTCGGACATAACTCATCAACCATGAATCGAGTGTGAGCCTACAATTGAATTTTATTCTACAAACTCTCAGCGTCCTGGAACTTCCTAGCTCCTAACGCGTCCTGGAACTTCCTAGCTCCTAACGCGTCCTGGAACTTCCTAGCTCCTAACGCGTCCTCGAAAGCGCACCTAGTGTCCTGGAACTTCCTAGCTCCTTTTGCGGACCTCAAAATCGCACCTAATGAATTTCCAGGATTTAATCGGCCCATCTAGAAGGCCCTGACACACCAACGTCCTCACCATGGCCTCAAGTTGTCAGTTTCCTTGAGGGCGTTATTCCTCATAAGCGGCGTCCTAAATAATCAGTTTTTCTTTTATCCCTTTTCCTCTTCTTTCTCTATCTTCCTTAAGCCTTCACTTTATCTTAAGCCTTTGCTTTATTTTCCTTTTATTCTTTTGATTTCTCTTATTTCCTCTTATTTCCTCATATTCATTAAAGCCGCGCCTTTTTCCTTTATGTTATGCTCTATGTTATTCAAGCCGAATTTCCCTGGCCAGGGTTATCAACTCTTTTTTCTTTAAGCCAATTTGACTATTCCTTAAAGTTAATTTTCACGCAGTGTCTAATTCACACATCGTCTTCCTTTTAGACCACCTTCCCAAGCTATTGTACACATTATCCTCTGTTTTTCACTTTAATTTCCTTTTCCTCTATTTCTCTATATTCCTTAATTACACTCATACTCCCCCCTGTTTGGGGTGATTACAACGCAAACAAATTTAGAACAGAACCTCCACCACACGGCAATCACAGCACAGCACACACAAGTTTGACTCGGTGCAACTCCTCAACGCACACACAGAGCCACACACACAAACTGACCAGCGCTCAAAGTTGTGAAAAAGCTCACCTCAGAAACCGGCCAATGAAGCGGGAGTCAGTCCGGCAGTGCCCCATAAACGATGAGACAACAGGCCTGCAACACGTCGCACATCCTCGTCGCCAAATTTATAGTGACTTTTGATAGTAATGCTGTGATGCTGTATGAAGAGGAATCCGCCGACACTGTTCTTAATTATTTTTAATAGTAATGCTGTGATGCTGTATGAAGAGGAATCCGCCGACACTGTTCTTGATTATTTTTAATAGTAATGCTGTGATGCTGTATGAAGAGGAATCCGCCGACACTGTTCTTGATTATAAAAGGATTTATTACAATTCAAGATTTTCAGCATCATTTTTAACAAACTCCTGCAGAGAGCTTGGAGAACAACCAACCCAATTCTTCCAAAAAGTCGTTCTGCCTTTTCTTTGTGTGCATATGGTATATATTCTGTGCATTGCATTGACATGATTGGGTCAGAACTGACCAATGATACCTTCTTTTCTGGCACATCTCTAAATAAGGACTCTTCTGTCCAAGAGGGCTCTTCTGCTCATGTTAACAGTTTCCAGATGTTTCAGTAAAAGTAGGGTAAGGGTCAAAGGAATCCCTTACAAAAAATCTTAAGTACAAATGTATATAAAGTTATGAACTGTTCAGATACCACATCAACTACCTGGTTTTCTCGCCGAGCCCATACACAGCGGAAGACCTTAAATCCTACAAAAGTTTGGAGGCTTATAACGGTCAGGGTATGTGGATGGGTGAGGGAGACGCAGTACCAAGTCATTAACGACCGTTGTGTTGTGAAGGCCAAAGTAAGTAATGCAATAACGTCTTTAATCAACCTAACCTTAACTGTATGATATCATTGTGATACTCAAGGTGTAGCCAAGTGACTCTCAATCGTTTATTTTCATTTCAAAGACCGAACAAGACAGAGTTTTCCCTCGTACATCCTGGTTGAGCTTTGCCAACCACAAGCGCCTCCTTTCCTCTGATAACTTCTGGCATTCCTCTCCCTGGTTTTTAATAACTTTTGGAAGTCGATAATATTCCAGATGTTGTTCTCGGTCTGACCTATTGGTACAACCTAAAACACGGCAATAATTAAGCATTTTCCTTGACGCCGTTCGGGATTTACTTCAGTGCCTCTGCTTTGTTGTGATGCGGAGTACCTCCAACATGGCGACTTTGGGTCTGATGACGCGTCTGATGACGCGTCGTGAAAACCCTCTATGGTGAGTACCAGGTAAGCTACTGATAATAGAGTTATTTAGCCCGTTACGGCTTGTTTAAAATTAATATTAGGCTACTATCTATAGCTATTGATTTCAGGTTGATGATAGCTTATATAACAGGGTGTGTTAAAAGTATGCTAATGTTAGCTTAAGTTAGCTGTGTGTCAGCAAATGTATTCTAACATTAACTTAGCCTGTCAGAGTTAAGCTAACGTTAGCATCTGACAGTTTGTGTGTGTGTGCGTGTGTGTTTGAGTGAGGTACTTCGGTTGATTGTAGTTTTATTAAATGAAATATGACAGAGTTTCAGAAACACTACAAAGTGACATAGTCACTTTAATGTGATTTGAGTTATTGAGAATTGGCTACATTCGACCCTAGAGCTTCTTTTACTAACATTGTGTTACATATATCATTTCTTCCTCTTCTCTTCAGTCTGTTCTGCCAGAACACAGTGATCCTCAGTTGGTACCGACCTGTGATTCACAGTACAAGTGTCCTCTTTGTGAAAAGAAAGGAAACTTCTGTAAGCTGGTCCCTCATTTACAGGGCCACAAGCGAAACGCAGTTAAACCTGCAGGTATTTTTTTTAGAAGACATACAATGTGATATTAAATATCTCATATTTTATTGAAATAACTGACTACAAATATATTTTGGTATCGCCTCATGACTGTGGTGAACAATGATTGAAATGTAAGACCTACACATTAAAGTACAGCAAATGCAGTGTCACAATAGTAGTTGTAAAGTTAATACATGTATTCAAATTGAATAAAAGCAATACAGAGTAATAAGAATGCGGTCTGGCATATCTGGCTTCATTATTATTGCTACATGACATTTCACAACATCATTACTGCATTGTCAGATGTTTGTGACATACATACTGTATGTTTTGATTTTGTTTTTGAATAAAATGTTATTAGCAACAAATGATCTCATTCAATTCATTTGTATTTATAGTATAAAATAAGAGTTATCTCAAGACACTTTACAGATAGAGAGTAGAGCTAGACCACATTTTATAATTTACAAAGACCCAACAATTCCAGTTATTCCCCCAAGAGCAAGCATTTAGTGCCACAGTGGCGAGGAAAAACTCCCTTAACTAAGGCATTGTCCCCTGTTTCTTTCCCATTGCCAAATAATCCTGTTATTTCATTCCTCCTGTCACCAATATCTTCTTCTTCCTCCACTTATGACCCCATATCTTTAAAACAAAGTCAAATGCATACATTTCCAAGCATCTATGCAGCGGTGAGAGGGATTGAAATTATACTATGGATATAGATTTTTTTTAATACATATTTGAAGTTTAGTTGTTTGTATAATAAATTAGCAAATTAAAAAAAACTAATCCAATACAATATGAACTGATGTTTGTTGTTGGCAGTTCAATGTATTATATATTAACAAATAAAAAAAACTAATCCAATACAATATGAACTAACATTCTATAGTTCCACCCCAAACTATAGAAAACGGGCTTTTATTTTGAAGGCGAAGAAAACAAGGGGCGTGGCGTGAGTGGGGGGCGTGGCGTGAGCAGGGGCGTGACGTGAGCAGGGGCAAGACGCAGCTGGACCATATTGAATTCGGCTGACCGCTAGCTGATTATAGCGGTCTGCCGTTAGCCTCCATTGGCAAGCTAACATTAGTTTAGCTAACAGCTAATTCGGCTAACCGCTAGCTGAGACAGCATGTAAACTTTAAAAGGCCCTCAAAATAAAACTTGAAAATAAACGTTAACATATATAACAGCTGTTACGTCAGTTCTACTTTACTTGTGCTCATTTAAAATGCAATCACTCAATACTTGTCTTTATTGTTATTACTGTAAAGTCTTAATTTAGCTGTAGCCTGCTTTTCCCATTAAGTTTGACTTAACGTTATTTTAGACTGTATCTAGCTGTTAGCCGAATTAGCTGTTAGCTAAACTAACGTTAGCTTCCCGGTGGAGGCTAGCGTGGAACAGATCGGGCAGTGGCGTAAATCCTCGTACAACAGCGCATGCGCGAACACCTTGCGCATGCGCAGAACGGATTGTGCAGGCGGCATGGATCGTGTACCGACAGATGTATTAAGGTAGCGCACCCATTGGTTCGTCTTCTTCTTCTCTTTTATGGTTTATTGGCGGTTGGCAAACGAACTTACCGCCAACAACTGGACTGGAGTGAGAACGAAAGATAAACGCAGAGAAAAAGGAACTACATTCTCTTTACTAAATCAATTTCTCTTAGAACCCAGTAATGTAAAAAACATTCCCCAGTCTAGAATATGTTATTTCATTTTCAACTATCGGGCGACCCCCTAGAAATTTTCTTTCGACCCACTTGGGGCTCCCGACCCCCAGGTTGAGAACCACTGATCTACTGTTCTCAAACACATTTCATTACACTTTTTTGTATCTGACAACTAAAGTTTCACACAAAACATGTGATCACTGTATAAAATATGAAATCCCCTTATCATCAAGTCATTTAGTCCATAACAAAGTCCTAAAATGAATCTCTATCAGTGAAAAAAAGAACATTAAAACCTATGTCCAATGCAAATCAACTTGTTTCAAGTTTAATGTTCCTTACTTCTAATGCAGCAACATGTTCTTTTTATTCTTGCTTGTTTCAAGCACACGTTTAAACACACTGTTTTAAATTACAATCAAAAATATGAAATGTTATAAACAAATTGTTGTTGTATAAGTTTTGCATCAAGGTTTAGAGGGGCCGGAGCTTTGATAGGAATGTATTATGTCACAAATCGTTTTGACCAGTAAGAATGATAAAGGGGTCATTTGTCCTGACCTAACAGGTGCAACTGAGCTAACAAGAGCTTCAGAAAGATAATCAATCAATCAGTCTATAGACACCCACAGAGTCCTGGGATGAGGTCTAATCAGCCAGATTAACTGAAAACACCTGTGTGGGTGTTCAGGGCCTTTCAGTTCAGACGTCATGTGTTCATCAACAGATAGGAAACAGGTGTGTGTAGGTTTCTCTACATAGTATATTAACTTGGCTGTGAACAGGAACTAGGCCACTCAGAACCGATAACAGGACTTCTAATAGCTACCGCAAAACAACTAGTTTGGGTCATGATGTTTGTCTGGTTTTGTGTTTTCGTTTGTGCCTTCACTGGTCGCTTTGTAACCGAACAATTTCCGATCGGCGGTGTCCCACGAGAAGTCCCGGTGAACGACCCCGAAGTTTTAGACGCAGCAGGGTTTGCTGTGGTTGAATTCAACAAAGCCAACACGGAAGACATGTTTGATTACACTCTCGTGACCATAACATCGGCTAAAATTCAGGTAACGTTAAACTTTATTATGCAAGTACAGAAGAGGATTAGGGCCAATGTCAAATGTATTTAAGTTTAAATTTGTGACTTTAATCTCAGAACTCGAATACATTTTTGACATTGGCCCTAATCCTCTTCCATATTCAATGACTTTATTTATTTTTTTACAATAAACCTCATGCCTACGAGTCTTGCTGTTTCCTGTAACTTTAGGTTGTCGCAGGATTTAACTACTTCCTGGAAATGCGGCTGCGACCTACAAGGTGCAAGAAAAGCAACACTGCTGTTAACAAATGTAATTTCCCGCGTGAACCCAAGGCAAGTTTAAGATTTCAGGTTGTGCATGAAACTCAGAAAAAAACACCCCTTAAAGCCCAATACTTGTCTGCCCCAGTACATCAATGTCAAATGTTTAACCGGATGCACTAATTGTTTGTCTTATATTTCAGGAACTTGTGTGCCACTTCACTGTGCATTACTCTTTGGAACAGACACGTAAACTTTCTCACTACAAGTGTAGGAAACCTGTCAACCCCTGATTCTGACATTGTGAATTAAACTTACTATTGAATTGTGTTTCTTTTTTATTAAAATGGGCCACTATCCACAGCCTGTATTGATGTTCATAAACCAGGGATTTAATTGGATCACAGATATGCCACTTATGAGTTGAGTAACTCTGTGTGTCCGTCCTGGCAGCTGTAAAGCTCAACTTGTGTGACTCGCACACATGGCCGCTAAATGGGGACGTGGCTTCCTCTCCACACTACAACCACGGTCTTAAGGACTCTGCATTGAGGCAGGGCTCTTACAGATTCAACTACCCAGACAAGGAATAATTTTCCTTCAAACTTAGGTACTGTTAAGAAATTCTAAAATAGATGTGTTCGTTTGATTCCCGAGGACGATGGAGAGACTTGGGTTCCAATTGAAAGTTAAGCAAAAGGTTTAATGAACAACATGATGAAAATGACAAGACAGAAAGCAAATGTTACACTGCAGCTGACAGCGGACTGATTTACATTTCTCCCTGATGGAGTCACATAAAAACAGTCTTGTGACATGACAAAACAATACACTGCAAGCAGCGGACATACAAAAATGCTTCCTTGTGGGGTCACGGTTTTGCAGCCATAACATGACCAATACATCACTAAAACACTGCCAGCAGTGGACTGCAAAAACATGCCTCCCCTTTCGGGCGACACATTCAAACAGTCCTGATTCCTTCCCAGTAGCCCAAATTTATCCTAAAGAGTTTGAGGGTGGTTCCTCAAATGACATCTCTCCCTATTGGCCAGATGTTTTCTCAAGATAGGGTCCTACCTCTGAATTGTCAGGTTTCTCCAAGTCAAGACAAAGGTCATTTATCAAGGAAGTGCCAATTCTATTCAAGTTTACAGCGATATGCATTTCCTTTGTTCTAATCAGTCTGGCCCAGCAGGGAGTGGCTCCCCAAAAGGCAGAAGCAACAGTTACCTTTCCTGTGGGGACAATGAGTCTTTCTCCAGTATGCTAAATGTCAGACAAGACCTGATGATTCTTTTAGAAGCTTGAGAAGGTGTGAGCCAATCGAATGCTGATTAGTGTAGTTATTTGATTAGATCTAGCTGCAGACTACATAAAACCACAAGTACATTGCCTCCACAACATTAAGCATGGTTTTAACATTTTTATCTTCAACAGTACATTTTGATGTTACCACTTAAGTACTGTTAGGATGATTTCTACTCTTATGGTATTGACTCCTCTCTAAGAGTAAATCTTTTGGCTCACTGGAGAAGAGTGCACAAACTGCAAACCAGGGGCTGAAGTAACACTTCATACATTTACTGTAAAAGTAATGTTTGTGTACTTTTACTGTGATTAGGCTTACTTTTCTTTTTTCTTTTTTTTTTGCTTTTGTACTTATACTATACTTGGCTGTTAATGCCCCACCTGGTGGGCACCTAAGATGATTTGTGGACTAGAGGTGCATGCTGGGGCCTAGCTGTCGCTAACATGCTAACAGTGGATCCTGCTATGATTGCTGCCAGGACCTTGAAGGTCTGCTGTAAAGCTCTGCGTGTGTCAGACACATGGCTCCTATAATGGAGATGAAACTACACCTCTCCACACTGCAACCGCTGTCTCCAGAAGGACTCTTCATTGAGGCAGGGCTTGTCCAGACGACTAATGCTTTTTAAAAAAGCATTTTGCTGTTTTTTGCTGTTACTACTTCAGTATTGTTACAAGGACTATTTTCTCTGTGATATTAATACATCTAAATGAGTAAATATCTTGGACCACTGGAGAAGGGAGTGCGCTACGCTGCAAACCAGAGGCAAAAGCAAATTATAGTTTACATTTACTCTTGTTACTGTAACAAAGTCGCATGTTTGTGTACTTATAAAGTGAACAAACACCCAAAGAAAATGAATAAATCAGCTGCAGCAGCGGCGAAGCTGCAGGTCTTTCTGTCTGATGAAAACACACCTAATGTCTACCATACACCCATGCCATACCGTCTTATATACTGTCTATGTGCCATACACTAGAAGACGTTTGAAAAGACTAAAGTCTGACACAATCTCACATCTAACGTTAGACTGTCATAATATGTAAAGACTGGGGATATTACAGGGTCACAAATTGCAAGATTCGTTTTGAAAAATGTAACCAAGCCGGCTAGCTACCGCTAGCGTTAGCTGGTAACTTGAGGGAAAGTTTACAGATTTTCTGTTCTGTGGTACATGCAGATTAATGTCTCCAGTACCCAGAGGTCCGCGTTTATCCGCTGGTAAAACTCCCGTTGTGTTACGTGCTACATCAGGGTTGAAAATCGGCAACTTTCCCCTTTTTGGTGTTAGGTTTAGCGCGGCGCCATAGCAACCAAACAACACTGGCTCTAGCTGTTTGCTGCTGCTTCCTGTTCAGTTCCTGTTTGGTGCATGATCCGTGCTGCCTGCACGATCCGTTCTGCGCATGCGCTGTTGTACGAGGATTTACGCCACTGCCCGATCTGTTCCAGGCTAGCCTCCAGCTAACAGCTAATTCGGCGAGAAGGGTCCAGCTGCGGCTTGCGGCCGCTCACGCCACGCCCCCCGTTCGCTCACGACACGCCCCCCGTCCGCTCACGACACGCCTCCCCCCCCGGCCGCTCACACCATATCCGACTTACAGCTTCATCTTGCCAGTCTTATATACTGTCTATAGAGGGTTTTCACCGACGTCACATTCTGGGCGGTAACCTGGATGCGCGGCCATGTTGGAGGCACTCGGTGTAAACAACTGAATGGAGTAATGGAGTATTGTGTACTTTGGATACTTTAATACTTTATGTCTAAACAAAATAAAAGGTCATCAAAACGCGTCCAAGATGCAAAGGCATGGAAAGACTTGGACCACAAAAAAAGGCGCGACATTTTGAGAAATTACAGTTTACTGGCGGTGCAGAAGTTGGCTCCCTCTTCTTGGACCCATGGCGACCCGGTGATTCTTCCTTCAGTTGCATATACCTATATAGTCAATGTGGTGACTTTTAATATTAATGCTGTGATGCTGTATGAAGAGGAATCCGCCGACACTGTTCTTGATTATTTTTAATAGTAATGCTGTGATGCTGTATGAAGAGGAATCCGCCGACACTGTTCTTGATTATTTTTAATAGTAATGCTGTGATGCTGTATGAAGAGGAATCCGCCGACACTGTTCGCGCTGTTCGCGCAGCTTTCGCATTCGCGAAAGCTGCACGCTGCCTCTTACCTGCTCCAGCTTTTGAGTTCACTTTTTAAACTTTTTTAACTTTCATTCTCTTTTGTTCGTTCTTGTCTCATCACTTTAACTCTGTTAAGTCCTGCCCTCTCTAACGAGGTTGCTTCGGAGAGTTTTGGTGCTTTTTTTAGTGTTGTTTTGATCAATGCCGCTTTCACCGGGACATGCTGCCTTTGTTTACTCCGGAGTTCAGCTGATCGCTCTAATGCCGGCCGGCATTGTGGCCAGACCAGCTAATATACCACCCGAACTCTGGAGAAAAACACACCGGGGACGCAGAGGAGGAAAGCAACGTCGGGGGAATAGAGGAGGGTCGAGACGGAACGGGCGTATGGAGAGGAGAAGATTTAAGCCCTGTCTCCCCTCTGTTGTTATGGGAAATGTACGGTCCCTCAGCAACAAAATGGACGAGCTAACAGCGCTAACGCGGAGCCACCCGGAGTACCGTGAGTGCAGTCTGATGTGTTTCACGGAGACATGGCTGCATAGGGACATTACGGACCTGAACGTCTCCGTGGATGGCTTCCACACTGTCCGGGCGGACCGGGATTGCACCGAGAGCGGTAAGCGGAAAGGCGGGGGGCTTGCCGTTCTAGTAAACAGCAGATGGTGTTATCCCGGTCATATCACGATTAAAGAACAGCTCTGTAGCCCGGATGTTGAACTGCTGGCCGTTGGACTCCGTCCATACCATCTGCCTAGAGAGATCCCACATGTCATCATTGTTGTCGTGTACATCCCTCCCTCTGCAAACCCAACATCTGCCTGTAGCATCATTCACACCACCATCTCCAAACTACAGACTCAACACCCCAGTGCCCTCATCATCATGTCGGGAGACTTTAACCACGTCACCATGGATAGAGTTCTGCCGACGTTCAAACAATATGTGAGCTGCCCTACCAGAGAAGAGAGGACCCTGGACCTGATGTATGCTAACATTAAGTAAGCATACACCTCCTCTTCTCTCCCCCCTCTTGGCAGGTCAGATCACAACCTGGTTCATCTCAAACCCTGCTATGTGCCTCTGGTGAAGAGGAAGCCTACTACCACAAGAACAGTGAGGAGGTGGTCGGAGGAGGCTTATGAGGCACTGCAGGGCTGCTTTGAAGTGACTGACTGGCCTGCACTCTGTGAGCCCCACGGGGAGGACATTGATGGGCTCACAGAGTGCATCACAGACTACATAAATTTCTGTGTGGACTGCAATGTCCCTGCTCGGACTGTAACTTGCTACGCCAATAATAAACCCTGGATCACCAAGGACATGAAGGCTATCCTGAACGAAAAGAAGAGGGCGTTCAGAGATGGCAACCGTGATGAGGTGAGGAGAGTGCAGGGGGTACTCAAACTCAAAATCAGGGAGGCTAAAGACAGTTACAGGAGAAAGCTGGAGAGTAAACTCCAGCATAACAACATGAGGGATGTGTGGAGCGGCATGAGAACCATCACTGGGTTCCAGAGGACTGGTGGCATGGGGTTGGAGGGACGTGTGGACCGGGCCAATGATCTGAACCTATTTTTCAATAGGTTTGATACTGCGGCCCATCCCCCACAAGTCTCTGCTGCTGGCTACCCAACAAAATCTGCCACTTTACCTCCCCCTACTCCTCCTCCTTACAGACCCTTTGTCTGCACCTCACCATCTCAACTCACACCTTCTTACTCCACCCCTCCCCCCTGCTCTACTCCATGTCCCCTACAACCTGAGGACCACACCCCTCCCCCTACGGTCACCTCTACAGTGTCCTTCACGCCTGACCTGGTGAGAAGACAGCTGACTAGACTCCACTCCGGCAAAGCTGCTGGCCCAGACGGTGTATTTCCTAGGGTGCTTAAAGCCTGTGCCCCCCAGCTGTGTGGAGTACTAAGTCTAGTCTTCAGTCTGAGCCTGCACCTCCAGAGGGTCCCCGTGCTGTGGAAGACGTCCTGCCTCGTTCCTGTGCCAAAGAAGCCGCGTCCCAGCGGCCCTCAGGACTACAGACCGGTGGCTCTGACGTCCCACATCATGAAGACGTTCGAGAGGCTCGTCTTGGAGCAGCTAAGGCCTATGGTCAGGCCCTTCACTGATCCACTACAGTTTGCCTACCAGCCCAGCCTGGGAGTTGAGGACAGCATCATCTACCTGCTGAACAGAGTCTACACTCATCTGGACAAGCCTGTGTGCACTGTGAGAGTCATGTTCTTTGACTTCTCCAGTGCTTTCAACACCATACGTCCGGCTCTACTGGGTGAGAAGATGACTGCGATGCAGGTGGAGGCCCCCATCGTGTCCTGGATTGTTGATTACCTGACGGGCAGACCACAGTACGTACGTCTAAAGAACTGTGTGTCTGACAGGGTGGTCAGCAACACTGGGGCTCCACAGGGGACTGTCCTCTCTCCCTTCCTCTTCACCCTCTTCACCTCGGACTTCAACTATTGCACTGAGTCCTGCCACCTTCAGAAGTTTTCTGATGACTCAGCAATAGTTGGCTGCATAGAAAAGGGTGATGAGAGTGAATACAGGACTGTTGTGGGCAACTTTGTCACTTGGAGTGAGCGGAACCATCTGCAGCTCAATGTGACAAAAACGAAGGAGCTCGTAGTGGATCTGAGGAGGACGAAATCACCAGTGACCCCTGTTTCCATCCAGGGGGTCTCTGTGGATACTGTTGAGGAGTACAAGTACCTGGGGGTGTACTTAAACAACAAGCTGGACTGGACTAGACACGCCGAGGCTGTCTACAAAAAGGGCCAGAGTCGACTCTTTTTCCTGAGGAGGCTGAGGTCCTTTAACATCTGCCGGACGATGCTGAGGATGTTCTATCAGTCTGTTGTGGCCAGTGCTATCTTCTTCGCTGTCACATGCTGGGGCAGTGGGATGAAGGTCGCAGACACCAACAGACTGAACAAACTGATCAGGAGGGCTGGTGATGTCGTGGGGGAGGAGCTGGACACATTGACGACCGTGGCTGAGAGGAGGATGCTGTCCAGGCTTCAGTCCATCTTGGATAATGTCTCACTCCCTCTCTACAACACACTGGCCCAGCAGAGGAGCACCTTCAGCAGAAGACTCCTCTCACCCAGATGCACCACAGAGCGCCACAGGAAATCTTTCCTGCCTGTGGTCATTAGACTTTACAACGCCTCCCTCAGAGAGTCACACACCCCCTCTCTGTAAATCATCTCATCTCAAATATAGACAATCAGCTCTATTTTCTATGGCACTATAATCATATCTCTCTTTTTATCTCAACATAGACAATCATCTCTCTTGTATTGCACTATTTGCACATTAACACTGTACATTTCATATTTCATATTTTATTTATTATTACTGTATTTTGTTTTTATTATATATGTAAATAGTCGGGATAATATATGTTGTTTGTATATGTTGTTTGTATACCTGGAGTGGTAACAAAAATAATTTCCCCTGGGATTATTAAAGTATTTCTGATTCTGATTCTGAAAAGGATTTATTACAATTCAAGATTTTCAGCATCATTTTTAACAAACCCCTGCAGAGAGCTTGGAGAACAACCAACCCAATTCTTCCAAAAAGTCGTTCTGCCTTTTCTTTGTGTGCTTATGGTATATATTCTGTGCATTGCATTAACATGATTGGGTCAGAACTGACCAATGATACCTTCTTTTCTGACACATCTCTAAATAAGGACTCTTCTGTCCAAGAGGGCTCTTCTGCTCATGTTAACAGTTTCCAGATGTTTCAGTAAAAGTAGGGTAAGGGTCAAAGGAATCCCTTACAAAAAATCTTAAGTACAAATGTATATAAAGTTATGAACTGTTCAGATACCACATTTCCCCCCTTCGAGACTTAATAAAGTCTCGAAAACAAAAAGAATAGGATTACCACAAAATAGCACCTCTCATTACATCAGGGTCCTTATAGTATAACCTTTTGGGTGTAAACAAATTCATAGAGTGTGACAAAACTTAATTCATGGAGTGCAAGAGCGAAAAACCCATCTGGCAGCTTTCTTTCAAAATAACCATCAATCATTCACGATAGGAAAATTCTCTCACGGCCCCTCCGCCCTACGCGACCACCTCAGTACTCCAGATCAATTAGAAAATAAATCTTTATCAATTTATGTAGAGCTATGGTTTGAGCAAATACATGTGAAAACCTCAGAAAGTGAAATAAAATCAAAAATGTCCAAATTCAGGCAGGTCAACCCTTCGGAGCTGAAAAAGGACTTTCTTCGCCCTGCCTAGACACCATTTCCCTAACCGTCAAAAAAAAGAAAAAACATCTGAGGTCCCCATACATTCACTCCATGACAGAAAACATCATTCTTCAGACAATTAATGCAAGAATATGATACAAAGTATGTGTTACTCATGCAAACATGTATATATATCAGACAAACACAGGAATGTAGTCCACTACACCGCAGCTTCTCAGCAGTGTTGATTATCAATGCAGTATTGGTGTGATGAAATTCAGAGTTCTCAGTCCATTCATATTATCCATGTTTGGTCCATATTTGTATCTGAACCCCTTCTGCACATTCCCCCATATGTTCTGGAAGAAAAGAAAACACCAACCAGTATCTTTTTGAAAAATGAAAACATAAAATAAGAATAAAAATATGAATCAATGAATCAAGAAAAAATATGAATCAAATATCAAAAATTGTATAACCAAAAATTGTATAACATGAATCACATTCCATTTCCCCCCTTTGATTAATAAGAAGACACTAAACATCCCAACAACCGGCAAAGAGGAAAAGTCGTACTCGGTGTCGCTGCTTCAGTCGATGTATTGACACTCTCAATTGTTTCTGAGGGCAAAGTGACAAATGTCCTCTGTGTATTAGTTACTCTCGAAGTGATTACTGTAGTATATTATTCCTGAACTCCTTTGTGACTGTAGGAACTTCATCATGCTCTAAATCTTTCCTCATAAGCGTGACTTTACAAGTCACATGACCTGCTATCCAATGATTTTGAAACGGAATAATTTTAAAGTCCGGCTCTGAATAAGTACACACATATAAATGAATCCTTGGTAATCCTCACACTTAAAGGTTCTTCAGTAGATGAGATCATAGTATTCTCAAATTTCTTACTTTTAACAAGAACCATCAGTTAAAATATCATAAACAGCTTAAAATGTTCTTTATAAATGTGACTTCTACTCCCTTTAAACTGATACTTAAACTAACATCTCAACACATAAGTGTAAACATCTTGAACTGTGAAAATTATCCTAAACTCTTCACATTTAACATCTTTTACATTTTCATTCTGAACACAAGACAAACCAAGTCTACTTGCAAATGTAATTGTGCAGAACAATCGTTCCTCTCCATTAAGTTGTTCCTGTAATTAATAAGCCAAATTTGTAATCACTATCAAAATTCAATGATTTGCACAGCTTCACTCTAGAGTCTTTGTCTTTGTTATTTTACCCTTTAACATTTACAGACTTCAATAACACCAATGCAACTTATGCAGAATAGTGAAATTCAAATCAAATTTTCTAAACCTCTATATAAATGACAAAAGATGCTGATCCATCATTGGGCTATAATAACTGATTTTCGTTCACAAATCTGTACTTAGAGAATGACACAAACAGATGACTAGTACACTGTAAACAACAAATTAACCAATGCAAAAAACTTTTCATTTGACTAAAATATATCTCTGATTACAGCTTTTCTTGTTTTGTTTTTTGTTGTTGTTGTTTTTCCCCATTACCATCACCACATTTTAATGCACTCCATATGGTCATAATGGCACTTGTACTACACCTTGCTTTTCTTTGTTAAAGATAAAAGTGTGTTTACAAACTACATCTAAGAACAGTTTACTGATGTTAATATCAGGCTATTTTTACTAATAGTCACACAATTGTTCTAAGCTTATTTTAACAAAATTCTGAGAACAGCACTCTCAATCTGCTGTTTGTAACAACTTTACATCAATCCAATTCAAATTTGTACCTGAGATCACTTCCCAATAAATTATCTAAGCAACACTCAAATAATAGAAGCCTGTTCAAAAGTTGCCTATGTCATTAGAGCACAAAAATAAAGCAGTGGAACATTTCCTGACACACCAGCTGAAGTAACATATTTGTCACTAGTCTTGTTAGAAGCTGTCACAGGAAAGTCATTACAAAATTAACAGAATGTATATCACCAGGTACTGACAAAATTTAAGGTTTTCATACCAAGTTGCTTAATTTAGATGCATGTCTCAACCCTTCATATAGGTGTATTCACATAGAAGTAACTCTATTTTAAAAAGTAAAAATAATTACTTGTTTAGAGTATGTGTTTTTTCAAAATGTGTGTTTGTCGGTACATTACCTCCTTTTTATGTGTCAATGCGTCGATGCGTCAATGCGTCAGAGCAAATCCAGTCTCTCTCACTCCCTCCTTCTCTGGTCTGCTGACATCAACGCTCATCTATGGAGATCTGTACCAACTTGTGACTGTCCTTGTCCTTGAGCTCAATTGTTGGATCTCTTTACAGCCCTGATGACACCCCCCTTTCAGGTCTTCTGGGCATCTCTAGAATCCTGGCTCCAGGCTCCTATAAGGGTTCAGCAGTCCTCCAGATGACCTTTGGCACCTGTATCCTCCTCTGTAGTTTCCTCTGGAGTTTCCTCCTGGTCTATTGCAATCACGGGCAAAGTGTCCATCCTCTCCACAATTAAAACACGCTTGTGGAGATTGCATAAAGTATGGATTACATCTTCCTCCTCTTCCTCTGCCTAAACTTCCTCGTCCTCTTCCTCTCCAATTATGTATGTGTCCAAAAACTGGCTGTGTATATAAAACAACTGGAATCACTAGTGGACGTTGTTGATTTGGTGAACACTGATTTTGCATAGGCAAAGGCTGCTTTTTCTCCTTCTTCTTATTCTCCACCAGTTGTATTTGATTGAGTTTTCTGGGAGTTTCTTGGTCTTGTTCTTTCTGCTCATTTCTATATAGCTCCACTTGATGGACTATATGATTTGTATAGACAGTTTTTTTCCATGGTTCCAAGTCCAATCACTTCTGCCAGTTTACTCCTTACTGGTAGGGGCAGTCCCTTCTGTAACTTGGTTCGCAAAACTGACTTTTCCAGTTGACTTGCATCTGGATCATTTCCTGTAACATTCCTCCGAGTTTGGTGAGCTCTTGACACATACGCTCTCGGATTTTCTTCTTGTCCCAATGGTTCAATCAAAATGTTGTCTGGATCCACATTTGTCGGAAACTCATCTCTCAGCGCTCTCCACAGTCGACCTCTACTTGCAGCCAACAACTCAGGATCATATACAGAAGTCCCCATACATCGATTAAGTCCAGCTTTCTGTAGAATTTCTTCCATAGCCGGAATCCCAATGAGATTAGCCAAAAGTCTGTTAATATCTCCTATGGCATATTGTGTCCCTGTCGACATTTCTTCCAACTTTGCAATCCAAGGATGTGCTCCTTGGATTAGAAAGAGTAGGCAACTTATCAAGAATATCTGACATCTCAGCATCCTGCAAAGGCTTATACTCCAAATTCTGTCCTCGAACGATCACTGGGAGCATCTTCCTGCTTGCTTTTCCTTTTCTTGAGAGCAATGTGTATTTCTTCTCCACTTTCTGGGATCCTTTTTTCAGTAATTTGTCCCTCTTCTCCAAGTATGACACGCATCGCTCCATGTCTCTTCCAATCTCTTCTATGCTAATCGCTGCAGGATGAAATCCTGTAGCTCCTCTACTCTCCAAATCTTCATCGCTGTCTCCATCTTCACTTTCATCAGAGGTCTGACCTCTTATGTCTTTTTGTCTCTTCCATTATTCATCACCTCTCTTTTCTGCTCTAGAAAGCACTCGTCTGATCGCAGGGTCATATCCTCCCATGATCTCTTCTGATTCACTCTGATCATCATCATCATCATCATCATCATCTTCAAATTCCATCCTCCTGAACCTCTGTCTGCTCTTAGGTTCCAGGCGTTTCATTTTCTTTTTACTTTTGGAGCTTGGATTCATCTTTATAGTCGTTTCAGCTTGTCCTCTCTCAATTATTAGTTAATCTGTGAATGTTTCACCAAAGTACTTTGTAGGCATGTGTAACGTTGCTTCTGTAATGTCAGTCTCTGATCATGCCCTGAAAACAATCTGGGTGTCCACTTACATGCGCAGATCAGTCAGCAGTGTGATTTCACAGTGAGAGGAGCTCTCCAAATCGCACCCACAACTCAGTAAAACAGCAGCACGAGACAAGACGCACAAACTCACACAAAACATGCAACACAAAACTAGTTTTGAAACTTCTTATTCTTACTATATCCTAATCTATTCTCACGTCCTCCAAAGGAAGCTCATAGGTTGTTAGCAATTTTGAAAACGTTCTCCCAAAAGAGACTCATACCTTATTAAACAAAGTCCTTCCTAAGAGGCTCATATCCATTTAACACTTTTAAAAACGTTCTCTTCAAACAGAGACTCATAGTTGTAGCCATAATGAACAGAATATCTTTCCTCACAGATAACTAAGACTCCTGTTCTCAACCAAACCATGTATATATATCTAACATAGGATATCCTCATGACAAATCACGCATGCACAGCCACACACAGCAAAAACACCGCTCTCCACGCACACACTCTCTCTGAATCCTTCATTCATACTATTTTCCCTAACGGCCCGCTTCTCCGCCGCTTCTTTTCCTTATTTCCTGTATCATTTCTTTTGCTCGCTTTCTGTTACCTGAGTAGTAGATACAATGGAAGTCCACTTCGGACATAACTCATCAACCATGAATCGAGTGTGAGCCTACAATTGAATTTTATTCTACAAACTCTCAGCGTCCTGGAACTTCCTAGCTCCTAACGCGTCCTGGAACTTCCTAGCTCCTAACGCGTCCTGGAACTTCCTAGCTCCTAACGCGTCCTCGAAAGCGCACCTAGTGTCCTGGAACTTCCTAGCTCCTTTTGCGGACCTCAAAATCGCACCTAATGAATTTCCAGGATTTAATCGGCCCATCTAGAAGGCCCTGACACACCAACGTCCTCACCATGGCCTCAAGTTGTCAGTTTCCTTGAGGGCGTTATTCCTCATAAGCGGCGTCCTAAATAATCAGTTTTTCTTTTATCCCTTTTCCTCTTCTTTCTCTATCTTCCTTAAGCCTTCACTTTATCTTAAGCCTTTGCTTTATTTTCCTTTTATTCTTTTGATTTCTCTTATTTCCTCTTATTTCCTCATATTCATTAAAGCCGCGCCTTTTTCCTTTATGTTATGCTCTATGTTATTCAAGCCGAATTTCCCTGGCCAGGGTTATCAACTCTTTTTTCTTTAAGCCAATTTGACTATTCCTTAAAGTTAATTTTCACGCAGTGTCTAATTCACACATCGTCTTCCTTTTAGACCACCTTCCCAAGCTATTGTACACATTATCCTCTGTTTTTCACTTTAATTTCCTTTTCCTCTATTTCTCTATATTCCTTAATTACACTCATACTCCCCCCTGTTTGGGGTGATTACAACGCAAACAAATTTAGAACAGAACCTCCACCACACGGCAATCACAGCACACACAAGTTTGACTCGGTGCAACTCCTCAACGCACACACAGAGCCACACACACAAACTGACCAGCGCTCAAAGTTGTGAAAAAGCTCACCTCAGAAACCGGCCAATGAAGCGGGAGTCAGTCCGGCAGTGCCCCATAAACGATGAGACAACAGGCCTGCAACACGTCGCACATCCTCGTCGCCAAATTTATAGTGACTTTTGATAGTAATGCTGTGATGCTGTATGAAGAGGAATCCGCCGACACTGTTCTTAATTATTTTTAATAGTAATGCTGTGATGCTGTATGAAGAGGAATCCGCCGACACTGTTCTTGATTATTTTTAATAGTAATGCTGTGATGCTGTATGAAGAGGAATCCGCCGACACTGTTCTTGATTATAAAAGGATTTATTACAATTCAAGATTTTCAGCATCATTTTTAACAAACTCCTGCAGAGAGCTTGGAGAACAACCAACCCAATTCTTCCAAAAAGTCGTTCTGCCTTTTCTTTGTGTGCATATGGTATATATTCTGTGCATTGCATTGACATGATTGGGTCAGAACTGACCAATGATACCTTCTTTTCTGGCACATCTCTAAATAAGGACTCTTCTGTCCAAGAGGGCTCTTCTGCTCATGTTAACAGTTTCCAGATGTTTCAGTAAAAGTAGGGTAAGGGTCAAAGGAATCCCTTACAAAAAATCTTAAGTACAAATGTATATAAAGTTATGAACTGTTCAGATACCACATCAACTACCTGGTTTTCTCGCCGAGCCCATACACAGCGGAAGACCTTAAATCCTACAAAAGTTTGGAGGCTTATAACGGTCAGGGTATGTGGATGGGTGAGGGAGACGCAGTACCAAGTCATTAACGACCGTTGTGTTGTGAAGGCCAAAGTAAGTAATGCAATAACGTCTTTAATCAACCTAACCTTAACTGTATGATATCATTGTGATACTCAAGGTGTAGCCAAGTGACTCTCAATCGTTTATTTTCATTTCAAAGACCGAACAAGACAGAGTTTTCCCTCGTACATCCTGGTTGAGCTTTGCCAACCACAAGCGCCTCCTTTCCTCTGATAACTTCTGGCATTCCTCTCCCTGGTTTTTAATAACTTTTGGAAGTCGATAATATTCCAGATGTTGTTCTCGGTCTGACCTATTGGTACAACCTAAAACACGGCAATAATTAAGCATTTTCCTTGACGCCGTTCGGGATTTACTTCAGTGCCTCTGCTTTGTTGTGATGCGGAGTACCTCCAACATGGCGACTTTGGGTCTGATGACGCGTCTGATGACGCGTCGTGAAAACCCTCTATGGTGAGTACCAGGTAAGCTACTGATAATAGAGTTATTTAGCCCGTTACGGCTTGTTTAAAATTAATATTAGGCTACTATCTATAGCTATTGATTTCAGGTTGATGATAGCTTATAGTTAACAGGGTGTGTTAAAAGTATGCTAATGTTAGCTTAAGTTAGCTGTGTGTCAGCAAATGTATTCTAACATTAGCTTAGCCTGTCAGAGTTAAGCTAACGTTAGCATCTGACAGTTTGTGTGTGTGTGCGTGTGTGTTTGAGTGAGGTACTTCGGTTGATTGTAGTTTTATTAAATGAAATATGACAGAGTTTCGGAAACACTACAAAGTGACATAGTCACTTTAATGTGATTTGAGTTATTGAGAATTGGCTACATTCGACCCTAGAGCTTCTTTTACTAACATTGTGTTACATATATCATTTCTTCCTCTTCTCTTCAGTCTGTTCTGCCAGAACACAGTGATCCTCAGTTGGTACCGACCTGTGATTCACAGTACAAGTGTCCTCTTTGTGAAAAGAAGGGAAACTTCTGTAAGCTGGTCCCTCATTTACAGGGCCACAAGCGAAACGCAGTTAAACATGCAGTTATTTTTTTTAGAAGACATACAATGTGATATTAAATATCTCATATTTTATTGAAATAACTGACTACAAATATATTTTGGTATCGCCTCATGACTGTGGTGAACAATGATTGAAATGTAAGACCTACACATTAAAGTACAGCAAATGCAGTGTCACAATAGTAGTTGTAAAGTTAATACATGTATTCAAATTGAATAAAAGCAATACAGAGTAATAAGAATGCGGTCTGGCATATCTGGCTTCATTATTATTGCTACATGACATTTCACAACATCATTACTGCATTGTCAGATGTTTGTGACATACATACTGTATGTTTTGATTTTGTTTTTGAATAAAATGTTATTAGCAACAAATGAACTCATTCAATTCAATTGTATTTATAGTATAAAATAAGAGTTATCTCAAGACACTTTACAGATAGAGAGTAGAGCTAGACCACATTTTATAATTTACAAAGACCCAACAATTCCAGTTATTCCCCCAAGAGCAAGCATTTAGTGCCACAGTGGCGAGGAAAAACTCCCTTAACCAAGGCATTGTCCCCTGTTTCTTTCCCATTGCCAAATAATCCTGTTATTTCATTCCTCCTGTCACCAATATCTTCTTCTTCCTCCACTTCTGACCCCATATCTTTAAAACAAAGTCAAATGCATACATTTCCAAGCATCTATGCAGCGGTGAGAGGGATTGAAATTATACTATGGATATAGATTTTTTTTAATACATATTTGAAGTTTAGTTGTTTGTATAATAAATTAGCAAATAAAAAAAAACTAATCCAATACAATATGAACTGATGTTTGTTGTTGGCAGTTCAATGTATTATATATTAACACATAAAAAAAAACTAATCCAATACAATATGAACTAACATTCTATAGTTCCACCCCAAACTATAGAAAACGGGCTTTTATTTTGAAGGCGAAGAATACAAGGGGCGTGGCGTGAGTGGGGGGCGTGGCGTGAGCAGGGGCGTGGTGTGAGCAGGGGCAAGACGCAGCTGGACCATATTGAATTCGGCTGACCGCTAGGTGATGATAGCGGTCTGCCGTTAGCCTCCATAGGCAAGCTAACATTAGTTTATCTAACGGCTAATTTGGCTAACCGCTAGCTGATTGTAGCGGTCTGCCGTTAGCCTCCACAGGCAAGCTAACATTAGTTTAGCTAACAGCTAATTCGGCTAACCGCTAGCTGAGACAGCATGTAAACTTTAAAAGGCCCTCAACATAAAACTCGAAAATAAACGTTAACATATATAACAGCTGTTACGTCAGTTCTACTTTACTTGTGCTCATTTAAAATACAATCACTCAATACTTGTCTTTATTGTTATTACTGTAAAGTCTTAATTTAGCTGTAGCCTGCTTTTCCCATTAAGTTTGACTTAACGTTATTTTAGACTGTATCTAGCTGTTAGCCGAATTAGCTGTTAGCTAAACTAACGTTAGCTTCCCGGTGGAGGCTAGCGTGGAACAGATCGGGCAGTGGCGTAAATCCTCGTACAACAGCGCATGCGCGAACACCTTGCGCATGCGCAGAACGGATTGTGCAGGCGGCATGGATCGTGTACCGACAGATGTATTAAGGTAGCGCACCCATTGGTTCGTCTTCTTCTTCTCTTTTATGGTTTATTGGCGGTTGGCAAACGAACTTACCGCCAACAACTGGACTGGAGTGAGAACGAAAGATAAACGCAGAGAAAAAGGAACTACATTCTCTTTACTAAATCAATTTCTCTTAGAACCCAGTAATGTAAAAAACATTCCCCAGTCTAGAATATGTTATTTCATTTTCAACTATCGGGCGACCCCCTAGAAATTTTCTTGCGACCCACTTGGGGCTCCCGACCCCCAGGTTGAGAACCACTGATCTACTGTACTCAAACACATTTCATTACATTTTTTTGTATCTGACAACTAAAGTTTCACACAAAACATGTGATCACTGTATAAAATATGAAATCCCCTTCTCATCAAGTCATTTAGTCCATAACAAAGTCCTAAAATGAATCTCTATCAGTGAAAAAAAGAACATTAAAACCTATGTCCAATGCAAATCAACTTGTTTCAAGTTTAATGTTCCTTACTTCTAATGCAGCAACATGTTCTTTTTATTCTTGCTTGTTTCAAGCACACGTTTAAACACACTGTTTTAAATTACAATCAAAAATATGAAATGTTATAAACAAATTGTTGTTGTATAAGTTTTGCATCAAGGTTTAGAGGGGCCGGAGCTTTGATAGGAATGTATTATGTCACAAATCGTTTTGACCAGTAAGAATGATAAAGGGGTCATTTGTCCTGACCTAACAGGTGCAACTGAGCTAACAAGAGCTTCAGAAAGATAATCAATCAATCAGTCTATAGACACCCACAGAGTCCTGGGATGAGGTCTAATCAGCCAGATTAACTGAAAACACCTGTGTGGGTGTTCAGGGCCTTTCAGTTCAGACGTCATGTGTTCATCAACAGATAGGAAACAGGTGTGTGTATGTTTCTCTACATAGTATATTAACTTGGCTGTGAGCAGGAACTAGGCCACTCAGAACTGATAACAGGACTTCTAATAGCTACCGCAAAACAACTAGTTTGGGTCATGATGTTTGTCTGGTTTTGTGTTTTCGTTTGTGCCTTCACTGGTCGCTTTGTAACCGAACAATCTCCGATCGTCGGTGCCCCACAAGAAGTCCCGGTGAACGACGCCAAAGTTTTAGACGCAGCACGGTTTGCTGTGGTTGAATTCAACAAAGCCAACACGGAAGACATGTTTGATTACACTCTCGTGACCATAACATCGGCTAAAATTCAGGTAACGTTAAACTTTATTATTCAAGTACAGAAGAGGATTAGGACCAATGTCAAATGTATTTAAGTTAAAATTTGTGACTTTAATCTCAGAACTCAAATACATTTTTGACATTGGCCCTAATCCTCTTCCATACTAGAATAATCAATGATTATTATTTTATTTATACAATAAACGTCATGCTTACGAGTCCTGCTGTTTCCTGTAACTTTAGAGTATCGCAGTATTTGTTCCAGCATTTAACTACATCCTGGAAATGCGGCTGCGACCTACAAGGTGCAAGAAAAGCAACACTGCTGTTAACAAATGTAATTTCCCGCGTGAACCCAAGGCAAGTTTAAGATTTCAGGTTGTGCATGAAACTCAGAAAACACCCCTTAAAGCCCAATACATGTCTGCCCCAGTACATCAATGTCAAATGTTTAACCGGATGCACTAATTGTTTGTCTTATATTTCAGGAACTTGTGTGCCACTTCACTGTGTATTACTCTTTAACACAGCCACGCGCACTTTCTCAAAACGAGTGCAGGAAACCTGTCAACCCCTGATTCTGACATTGTGAATTAAACTTACTATTGAATTGTGTTTCTTTTTTATTAAAATGGGCCACTATCCACAGCCTGTATTGATGTTCATAAACCAGGGATTTAATTGGATCACAGATATGCCACTTATGAGTTGAGTAACTCTGTGTGTCCGTCCTGGAAGCTGTAAAGCTCAACTTGTGTGACTCGCACACATGGCCGCTAAATGGAGACGTGGCTTCCTCTCCACACTACAACCACGGTCTTAAGGACTCTGCATTGAGGCAGGGCTCTTACAGATTCAACTACCCAGACAAGGAATAATTTTCCTTGAAACTTGGGTACATTTTGATGTTACCACTTAAGTACTGTTAGGATGATTTCTACTCCTATGGTATTGACTCCTCTCTAGGAGTAAATCTTTTGGCTCACTGGAGAAGAGTGCACGAACTGCAAACCAGGGGCAGAAGTAACACTTCATACGTTTACTGTAAAAGTAATGTTTGTGTACTTTATAAAGTGAACAAACACCCAATGAAAATGAATAAATCAGCTGCAGCAGCGCCGAAGCTGCAGGTCTTTCTGTCTGAAAACACACCTAATGTCTACCATACACCCATGCCATACCGTCTTATATACTGTCTATGTGCCATACACTAGAAGACGTTTGAAAAGACTAAAGTCTGACACAATCTCACATCTAACGTTACAGTCTCATAATATGTAAAGACTGGGGATATTACAGGGTCACAAATTGCAAGATTCGTTTTGAAAAATGTATCCCACAGTGCAACATTAATTGATAATATTTTTTCAAATGACATAATACAGTGAGTGGACTATTAAATGACATCAGTGACCACTTACCAGTTTTTACAGTTTATAACCGTAATTACACATCAAAAAAGGACAATAAACCTCTATTCAGACGGGTCAGAACAGAAGAATCTATGGTTGCGCTGAAAGATGATCTGCTTTCACAAGACTGGGAAATAATATATCAGGAAAAAGATATTGATAAAGTATATGATGAATTCCTAAGAATATTTAAACTATTATATAAGAATTGTCCGATTAAAAAATATTGCAGAAAACAGAAATATAGTGATAGACTGTGGATTTCAAAAGGTTTACAAAATGCCTGTAAAAAAAAAGAATAAACTTTATAGAGAATTTATTAAACAGAACTATAGAAGCAGAACATAAATATAAGAAATATAAAAATAAGTTAATTAAGATAATGAGAACTTGTAAGAGAGAATATTATAGTAAACTATTAGATGATAATAAAAATAATATGAAGGGTATATGGAATATACTAAATAGTATTATAAAAAGGGCACAAGACAGTCTAATTATCCCCAGTATTTCACTTGTAATGAAAAGAACATTAATAATATGGAGGACGTGGTCAATAAGTTTAATAAATATTTAGCAAATGTTGGACCAGATTTAGCAAGAAAAATTCCTATTCCACAGATAATCGACAACAGATACAATGATCTTACTGAAAGAAATCGATGCTCAATGTTTCTTAAAGCAGTAGAAGAAAAAGAAATAACAGACATTGTTAAAAAATGCAAAACTAAAGCATCCAGTGATTGTAATGAAAAGATATCAAGATAGTAAAAAAGGTAATTGATGGGATCGCAAAACCATTAACTCGTATTTTTAATTTGTCATTCCAAACTGGTAAATGTCCAACTAAAATGAAAATAGCAAAAGTCATACCTTTGTACAAAACTGGAGATAAACACCACTTCACAAATTACAGGCCGGTCTCTATACTGCCTCAATTCTCAAAGATTCTAGAAAAACTCTTCAATGACAGATTGGACAAATTCATAGATAAACACAAATTACTTACTGATAGTCAATACGGATTCAGAAAAAATAGGTCAACATCACTAGCTTTAACTGATCTCATTGAAGAAATCACAAATTCCACAGACGGTCTGCCGTAAGCCTCCATAGGCAAGCTAACATTAATTTATCTAACGGCTAATTTGGCTAACCGCTAGCTGATTGTAGCGGTCTGCCGTTAGCCTCCACAGGCAAGCTATCATTAGTTTAGCTAACAGCTAATTCGGCTAACCGCTAGCTGAGACAGCATGAAAACATTAAAAGGCCCTCAACATAAAACTTGAAAATAAACGTTAACATATATAACAGCTGTTACGTCAGTTCTACTTTACTTGTGCTCATTTAAAATACAATCACTCAATACTTGTCTTTATTGTTATTACTGTAAAGTCTTAATTTAGCTGTAGCCTGCTTTTCCCATTAAGTTTGACTTAACGTTATTTTAGACTGTATCTAGCTGTTAGCCGAATTTAGCTGTTAGCTAAACTAACGTTAGCTTCCCGGTGGAGGCTAGCGTGGAACAGATCGGGCAGTGGCGTAAATCCTCGTACAACAGCGCATGCGCGAACACCTTGCGCATGCGCAGAACGGATTGTGCAGGCGGCATGGATCGTGTACCGACAGATGTATTAAGGTAGCGCACCCATTGGTTCGTCTTCTTCTTCTTTTTTATGGTTTATTGGCGGTTGGCAAACGAACTTACCGCCAACAACTGGACTGGAGTGAGAACGAAAGATAAACGCAGAGAAAACGGAACTACATTCTCTTTACTAAATCAATTTCTCTTAGAACCCAGTAATGTAAAAAACATTCCCCAGTCTAGAATATGTTATTTCATTTTCAACTATCGGGCGACCCCCTAGAAATTTTCTTGCGACCCACTTGGGGCTCCCGACCCCCAGGTTGAGAACCACTGATCTACCGTACTCAAACACATTTCATTACACTTTTTTGTATCTGACAACTAAAGTTTCACACAAAACATGTGATCACTGTATAAAATATGAAATCCCCTTATCATCAAGTCATTTAGTCCATAACAAAGTCCTAAAATGAATCTCTATCAGTGAAAAAAAGAACATTAAAACCTATGTCCAATGCAAATCAACTTGTTTCAAGTTTAATGTTCCTTACTTCTAATGCAGCAACATGTTCTTTTTATTCTTGCTTGTTTCAAGCACACGTTTAAACACACTGTTTTAAATTACAATCAAAAATATGAAATGTTATAAACAAATTGTTGTTGTATAAGTTTTGCATCAAGGTTTAGAGGGGCCGGAGCTTTGATAGGAATGTATTATGTCACAAATCGTTTTGACCAGTAAGAATGATAAAGGGGTCATTTGTCCTGACCTAACAGGTGCAACTGAGCTAACAAGAGCTTCAGAAAGATAATCAAT
The DNA here is from genome assembly GCA_023566125.1 of Zingel zingel. Taxonomy (NCBI): domain Eukaryota; kingdom Metazoa; phylum Chordata; class Actinopteri; order Perciformes; family Percidae; genus Zingel; species Zingel zingel. The sequence continues at coordinate 4,668,698 of CM042334.1, read as the reverse complement.
CAATCAGTCTATAGACACCCACAGAGTCCTGGGATGAGGTCTAATCAGCCAGATTAACTGAAAACACCTGTGTGGGTGTTCAGGGCCTTTCAGTTCAGACGTCATGTGTTCATCAACAGATAGGAAACAGGTGTGTGTATGTTTCTCTACATAGTATATTAACTTGGCTGTGAGCAGGAACTAGGCCACTCAGAACTGATAACAGGACTTCTAATAGCTACCGCAAAACAACTAGTTTGGGTCATGATGTTTGTCTGGTTTTGTGTTTTCGTTTGTGCCTTCACTGGTCGCTTTGTAACCGAACAATCTCCGATCGGCGGTGCCCCACGAGAAGTCCCGGTGAACGACCCCGAAGTTTTAGACGCAGCACGGTTTGCTGTGGTTGAATTAAACAAAGCCAACACGGAAGACATGTTTGATTACACTCTCGTGACCATAACATCGGCTAAAATTCAGGTAACGTTAAACTTTATTATTCAAGTACAGAAGAGGATTAGGGCCAATGTCAAATGTATTTAAGTTTAAATTTGTGACTTTAATCTCAGAACTCGAATACATTTTTGACATTGGCCCTAATCCTCTTCCATATTCAATGACATACTTTGTTGTTTTTTTTTACGATAAACCTCATGCCTACGAGTCTTGCTGTTTCCTGTAACTTTAGGTTGTCGCAGGATTTAACTACTTCCTGGAAATGCGGCTGCGACCTACAAGGTGCAAGAAAAGCAACACTGCTGCTAACAATTGTAATTTCCCGCGTGAACCCAAGGCAAGTTTAAGATTTCAGGTTGTGCATGAAACTCAGAAAAAAACACCCCTTAAAGCCCAATACTTGTCTGCCCCAGTACATCAATGTCAAATGTTTAACCGGATGCACTAATTGTTTGTCTTATATTTCAGGAACTTGTGTGCCACTTCACTGTGCATTACTCTTTGGAACAGACACGTGTACTTTCTCACTACAAGTGTAGGAAACCTGTCAACCCCTGATTCTGACATTGTGAATTAAACTTACTATTGAATTGTGTTTCTTTTTTATTGAAATGGGCCACTATCCACAGCCTGTATTGATGTTCATAAACCAGGGATTTAATTGGATCACAGATATGCCACTTCTGAGTTGAGTAACCAACTCATTATTCCAGTGAGTGACTGGGGCAGCTTGTCTCTGCCGTGTGTCCTGGCAGCTGTAAAGTTTGACTTGTGACTCGCACACATGGCTGCCAAATGGAGACGAGACTACACCTTTTCACACTGCAACCACGGTCCTAAGGACTCTGTGATGGCCCACCCGGCAGGCACACTGAGTGACCCAAATCAAACACACCTAATGTCAGGGTGGCCTCTAGCTCACCCAGTAAGAGCCTTTGCCCCAATTTGGCTGAGTCCTGCAGCAGAGCAGGTTCAAATCTGACCTGCTTCCCTTTGCTACGTGTCATTTCCCCCCATATTTTTATTTTTTTTTCCGCCGGTAAAAGTAGTGTTACGCGCTGCATCAGGGTTGAATATCGTTTGGTTTAGCGTGGCGCCATAGAAACCAAACACTGGCTCTAGCCGTTTGGCAAACTAACTTAAAAGTGTTTCACTGCCAACGACTGGACTGGAGTGAGAACAAAAATGCAGAGAAAAGGGAAACTAAATTATCTTTACTAAATCGATTTCTCTTAGAACCCATTGGTTGCTGACAATTTTCATATGATTTAACTTCACTACAAAGACTTGCGATAATTTCAAATGCACATTGAGACGACGGGAGCGCCCCAACTCTAGTCTGCGACAGTGGAGTCGCTTGAAGGTTCGGCATAAGATGATGCGTAAAGTGGACTACTACATGTGCATGCTAGGGTCTGACTGATATGCTAACAGTGGATCCTGCAGCGGTGATTTGCTGAGAAACTTTTCTGCTGTTTGTGACAATAATGTGACCCAGTTGTGACTGCAGAGCTTTACTCAGCTCAACATGTTTGTGGTGTGTAAAAGCAGCTCTCTTTTGCTTTAAGTGTTTGTGGCTGCAGTCAAGTTTATATCGTCTTTATATCTCAGTTGTTGCCTTGTTAAAAGTTGATATGTCTAATGTCCCCAAGGGGCAATTTGGTTCACAACAAGTAGCCAACACATTCACACAAAAACACATACAAATATGAGATAATAAATACATAAGAGCATAAATACACATGTACACTATACGCAAATAAATGAAAATATGTGCTGTGACATGGTCAGGGATGGCAGATTACCTATAGGTTGTTAAGAAACCCAACAGCTGATGGCACAAATTATCTCAGGTATCTGTTAGACCTGGCACGTTTCCGAAAGGTATACCTCCTACCTGATGGTAGGAGGCAAAACTCAGTGTAGTGGGTGAGTGATGTTAGCCAGAATGGCCGTAGCCCTCTGTGTGGCTCTGGCCTCATACACATTCCCAATGCTGTTGAGGTCAGTGCCAATTATAGCCTTGGTGATGTTTTATTCTGCTGAGTGGCACACCATTGCTTTATATTGTTACAATTTTTCTCGACTGTTTACACACATTTTCTGAAAGCATGTTTCATACTCTCAGAACTCTACACACAAATCAATAAACACAATGGCCAAAACCCCTCAATTCTCCTGCAATATGAAACTTTACATTCAATACAATGTTATTTCTTCTCAAAATGGTATTTTGTTTTCAAATGACACACACAAACCATCATATGAATAGACATTAATAAGAACCAGCTGAACACTGATGTGCTCAATGTAAAACACTACTTCTCCATTCATCATGACTTAGGCCTTTTTTTTGTTCAGTTTTACACTTACTACAGACAGTACATACATAAGTGTGTTCTAAAATATTTAAGAATATTGTTTTTATACTCAGAACACACAAATACACGGTAACAAATATATTTTATTTTGGGAAAAAACACAAAAACATACATCCCAACCAACACAAAATTGCACATAGAGTGGTCTACATACAAAACAGAAGAATTTACTGTATACAGTTACAGTAAAAAAAAAAAAACTATGCTGCATCCTCTCTTCTGTTTCGGTCTGGCCACAGCACCTCATCCACATCACAACCAAAAAGCAGTGGGGGAATATCGCCTAGCATGGCGAATCCAGCCATGAAAAACATCAACTGCTATCTCACATGCGTCTTCCATAGCTTGGAGAAGGGGTATACGCGTTTGTGGATTATACACTTTCCATCTCCAGGCAGAAAAAAAATCCCTCAAAATTACGTATAGTAGCCTACAGGAGAAGCTCTCAGGCAGTTTGGACTTCCATTAGCTGTTTAAGTTTAATTACTAATGTTAACTAGCATTTTAGTTAGCAATAATTAGCCTGTGCCTATGTTATCTCCTTACATATACCTACGCTCTCCGTCTCTGCTAGATTGGGAATGATTGAGATTTATCTTGGCACAGCTACCAGAAGACTTCCAACTTTCAGACAGGTTGCTCACGTCACATCTACGTCTTCAAGCTCAGTTGGAGGCAACAAGTAGGTCAAGACGCGTTTAACGTCACCGGTCATGTAGGTGAGTTCGACTCATCGTAATCTTTATTTACCACGAGCATATGTATTTCTAACATAAGACTGAATTTTAATCTTTTTATTTAACTGTAAATGGGCTTCCACACATTTGTGCTCTACCTACAACTCATTGATACATTTTTTTTTGTTTACTGTATGTATTGGGATTATCCCAATTTACTATTTTCTGTTTATTTATTACTTAATTTTGTGATAGTATTTGACTCTTTTTTTTACCTGTTTTAATTTCTTTCTAATGTCAAACTTTATTTATTTTTACATTTTGTGAATCCATTTATTGTGAAACTGTCCCCTAACATCATGAAAATTAAACTCGGCGATTCTAAACGTTGTTGTAGTCAGCAGATGGTGCTAACTTAACAGTAAGTGCCTAATATTAGTATGCATTGTCATGCGCAGTTTATGCGGAGCAATGGAGCTCGTGAACGCAACAGAGCACGTGAATACAGAGAAATTCCACCCTAACATCTGTTTGTGTTCACTGTGGTGTTTAACTACTTTGTATTGTGATTATCCACATTTATTTCCCCCAAGCTTGAAAACAAAATCCAATAGTTAAATATTTGACACTTTAAATAAACTTGAGGCTCATATATCAGAGGAGATAATATTAATATTTAGGGTGTACTCTCCTTTAAACGCCCCGCGGAGAAGAGCCAGCAGAGATCACCAGACATCAGACGAGAAGCTCGGCCCCAGCAGCTCTCACCAGCGGGCAGAATGGACTGATAAGCATCACTGTTTGGGGCGATGTTCAGGTATTTAATTCATTACAATGTCTTGTCTTTTATATTTGTTGTGAAACCAGTAAAATTAAAATACTAGAGCCAGCATGTCGTCGGGCTGTTTGCACACCCAGATTTGACAGCTGAGCTCAGCATCATGTTTCTGCTTTCAGTCGCTAATCTTGGTGTCATTTCTGGCCCTGGTTTGTGTTATAAATCAATACCAATTTTGGGTATGTTCAGTGCATTTATTTAGCTATATTATATTGTTTGAAAATGTTATTTATTTCTGGATTACCATGGCCATTTTCATTAAGTATTCAATTAATGTATTGTAGTCTAGTAAAACATTCAGGAGTTTTCTTCATTTATACTTATTCCACATTTAAAAACATAGTTTATATGAATTTGATTATATAAATGAATGAGCTAACATCAAGCTCATGCAGTTTACATGAAGGTAAAATGATTTTTCTGATTATTTATTTGTGGTTTTTATTTATTTATTATTTATGATGCATACCAGGCCCACTAAAATGGGCAGTGTTGCATTTCCCTTTACTGTAATAACATTTGAGTTTCCCTCTAGGCTTTAATATAATCTGAAGATGAATTATTCATGGAACACAGAAAGAGATTTTTGTAGGGCAACATAGTCAGTGACTGCAAGAGCAGTCAAGCTTTTTTTAAGGTTATTAAGATTTCTGTTTGACTTAGCTGTTGAATTGAGATTGTGTTTTCTCATCTCTGGTAGATGTAAAGTGTTTTAAAGAACTGTCAAGTGGACACGTACCTTTTTAACTTGATGCTAGAGAAGAGGTCAGCATGATTTACTGTGGCACTGACACAAGAGAAGCATCTGCTGACCTTGTTCCTGTCTCTCCCTCTCTGTCTGTGTTATTTTCTCATACCATAACTTTTAATCCTCTCGCTCACCATTTATAGTGATCATTTTCCAGCACAAATATTTCTGCACTTTTGACAATTACAAGGAAAGACACCCGGCATTTTGGACATGTACCAATTCAACATAGCTTCAATTTCCCCGGGCTAGGGCGGGGGTCATCTGTACCCTTTGACCCCTCCCCTGACAGCAGCCCTGCATGAAAGGGGTATCTATCTTCTCATGCACTCTGGCAAGAAAGCGAATATTTCCCAAAATCTCAAACCATTTCTTTAAAACCAGCTTCAGACTTTGTTTTATCCGTTGAGTTGGTTACATAAAAATAAAAACCATGATTACGCATGATTCTCGATGGCTACATTACTGCTTTCTAGAGTCTAGGAAATTAGTGTTCCTTCTCTTGTAATCTTTAGTTATTTGACATTTAGTTAAATGCCTCTATTCATCAATGTGCCAAGAGTTTGGTAACCAATACATAAGAAAAATAAGTTGGATGGCATTTTTGAAATTGCACCAATTATGGGCCAAATTAGGCAGGTTAACGTAGACAGCAACAACTTTAAAAGGGTTAAAGTGTGACTATTGACTGAATGCCAATTGACTGTTGGGTTTACATGTTCCCTACTGAGCAAATGTATTGTCCAACATTGTTTGGGTCATGAGCTTCCCTGTATCTGAAGCCTATTTAAGTCAGAGAGGGAGTGTAGAAATGTGGACTGAATAATAACAGCTTTCCTAAAATGTACCTGAACACCAAACTAGTGAGCAGCAGCAGATGGGAAACCAACCAAACTGTTTAATCATGAGTCCGTGATGAACGAGGCTCCTGTCACAGAGTGTCTTCTGGGAACTGTTTTACTTTTTTACTTTTAGTATGTAGGCAGATCAATCACTAACTTGAAATGAAGCTTAGTGTGCTGCATTTTAAACCACAGATTTGTAGTGTTGTATAATGTCAGGAGGCTCTTATTTTATGCCAGTCTCAGATGAAGAGGGCCATTAATCAAATCGAAAATGCTTTTCGTTTTGTTCAAACTCTGGAGAGCAGAGTATGTGGGTCTCCTCAAGGTTTCTTTCTGGAAGTCAAGAGGGAGATTATTTTATGATTAATTCCCAGATGTGATTTAAATCACTGATTTTTAAATCTGTTCCTCACTTGTGACTTTTTTTATGGACTAAGATTTCAGGCTATAAGAAATCCTAAGTGAGTTGGTTTCAGAACAACAGATTTAATGCTCTGTGTGCTCTTGGCCTCTTATTCAATTCAATTTTATTTATAGTATCAAATCATAACAAGCGTTATCTCAAGACACTTTACAGACAGAGTAGGTCTAGACCACACACTATAATTTATAAAGACAACAATTCCAGTAATTCCCCCAAGAGCAAGCATTTAGTGCGACAGTAGCGAGGAAAAACTCCCCTGAATGGAGAGGAAAACTTCCTTTTTTGTCGTTCTTTCTAGCTTATCTCACTCTAATCACTCTTGTTTTGTTCCTCTCCAGATTTAGTTTGCCATGGAAACGGATATGATACCAAAATTCTCCTCAAAAGACGAGGAAATTGACTTCTGGAAGGCTCTTTCTCTCAAGTACAAGGAAGGGTACGTAAACGGGCTCATATTGTGGCTATTTCTCTTTCTCTCCTTCAGGCTGACACTGTTCTATATTTGTCTTATTGTCAACAACTCCCATTTAAAGACCTAAACCAACAACAAATGTATCCTACTGACCAGAATTGTCTGAGCAGCAAAAGCCAAACTATACTGTATATTTGTGACCATTTCTAAAAGAATAACATCTGTCGGTCATAAGAAAGATTGAGTATTCTTTAACTGTAGGAATAATTGGCCATTTTAACCCCCAATTTAGATATTTTTTTCCATCTTACTGGATAAAAGTTCAAATGCGACAGCGTACAGTACAACGATAAGAGTGCCTCCAGCTTTGTGGCAACAGTTTGTGTTTGTCTCTTTCCTGTTTTAACACGATAACCGTGCACAGAGCTGTGACCTCAACCCCACCCAACACCTTTGGGATGAACTGGAACTACTTTTTGAATCACAGTTTGTGCCACTGAGCTACTGTCTCGATCACAAGCTCTGATAGAGACAGCACAGTCTCTTTGTGTCTGTGGGAACGACAGCAGGAATACATCAGCTGACGAATGCTTTATCTGCTGTCTTGTCATTGGGTTTCAGTCACCCATTCTTCACTCTTTCAAAAAAAAGCCGGCGTCGGCATATCCAGTGGCACTTTAATATGTGGGACAAGCAGTGAAAGCTGCAGTGAAAACCTCTCCCTATTGTTTACCAAAGCGATGGCTCATGTTTCACATTGAATATAAGACAATCATGTGTCTTTGTCCTCCCATCTTTTGAAAGCTTTGTGTAATGATGCAGAAGCTGTTTTTGCTGTTGCTCAACATATCATTCATTATAAAGGCTGCGTAGATTAGCTAAGAGCTAAGAAATCTTATCACTTGATTTAAGATTAAAATCTCAACACTAACGGAAAGAAAGTCTGGCCCACACCTAGTTATGTAAGAGTCTGTAGACAATAGCTTCCTTTAAAGTCGAGGCTGCGTCTTGGAAAGTACGTTATACTAGTGTTTTCTTCTTGGTTGTTCCTTGGAAACAGCAGTTGACCTTCTCAAGGTCCATTTGATAGCTGTTCTGGAGCTTTCAATCATATTGCACGATCTTCATATACAGATTTAACATTCTTGTAACAAAAGAAGAAGATATTTTATTGTTTTAGTAGGATTTTTTCCCTAAGACTTAACTTCATTCAATAGGTTTTTATTTTTGTAAACCATAAGAACCTCAACGAGCTAGAACGGATTTGTGAGCAAAGTTGTGTTAAATAAGCAGAAATTATCATTAGCATTTTCATCTCCTGAAATGTTCTTCTGCTATCTGAGGATTCCCTCGTACTAACTATTTAGATGCACTGGAGTATTTTGAATAAAGAGTAATAGCTGTAAAGAGGAAGGACCAGTCTGCAAATGTTCCAAGTAAGACCTGTTGAAAGTGAGGTGTGTGTGTGTGTGTGTGTGTGTGTGTGTGTGTGTGTGTGTGTGTGTGTGTGTGTGTGTGTGTGTGTGTGTGTGTGTGTGTGTGTGTGTGTGTGTGTGTGTGTGTGTGTGTGTGTGTGTGTGTGTGTGTGTGTGTGTGTGTGTGTGTGTGTGTGTGTGTGTGTGTGTGTGTGTGTGTGTGTGTGTGTGTGTGTCCGTATCCGTATTCGCGGACGGTTACATAACCAGCACTTGTGGTAAAGCTGTTCAGTGACCGCACATCTCACGTGGTTGTTCTGGATGAAAAGTTAGACATCAGTCAAACTAAATGCACAGAAATATCTCAAATACAGGATGGACTGCTGTGAAATATGCTGCAAAACATTCAGGTCCGAACAATGAGTTGGAATGATCCGCTGACTTTTCCTCTCTCACCACCAACAGGTCAAAATGTCCACTTGTCTCAAGCAATCCCATTTTTCTGCAAAAAGAAATTCCTCTGGTTGCTGTTCTGAAAATCTTTAAACATGTATTCTTCTTATTCATCATAAGAAGTAAAATTATTTAGTTAAGTAAAAGTAGTGATACCTAGGGTTGCAAAGGGGCGAAAATATTCCGGTTAATTTTCGGAAACTTTCCATGGAAAGTTAAGCTGGGGAATTTTGGAAACATTCCAATTTGGAAACTTTCATGGGAATTAATGGGAATTTACGAGAATTAACTGGAAATGTTGGGTAATTCATACAAACTCAATCTTATACAAACATAAATATAAACATTTTGTTTTATAATAAGCAGACAGGCATATACAGTGAATAAAAAAATTGACGACTATAGGGAGGACATTCAACTGAAGTTGCATTAAATCAGGTTGTTTTAACCAAGATTATGCTGCAAGATGTTTTTTTTATCAACTACATTTAAGTTCCCTATTATAGACTAACAGCATTATAACAAGCAATATTAAAAATATCCAGTTTATTCCCATTAATTCCCGTTTATTCCCATTAATTCCCGTGGAAAGTTTCCAACTTTGAAAATTCCTGGAATTTTGCAACCCTAGTGATACCACACAATATAGAAATACTTAATTACAAGTCCTGCGTTCAACATTTCACGTTTCAAGTAAAAGTACAAAGTATTGTCAGCACAAATGTACTCAAAGTATCAAAGTAAAAGTATTTTTTTGTCAGAATGGACTCTGGGAGTGTGACATCATTGTGTAATAGTAGTTTAATGTTATAATGTTAAGTATTCTCAAGTACATCATATAATTGTACTTAAGTACAGTAGTTGAGTAAATACTTATTTACAAAGTACTTTCCACCACTTCATTCATCAGTTAATCAGTTGTAATGTTGCTGATGTTAAAATTTGGACATCGATAGTAAAACTATGACAATTACAAATCCTCTGAACCAGCTATTCGACATCATACCGTAGCTGGAATAGTATCTGGATCAGTGGCCAGATAATCAAATGAAATAAAGATTAAAAAAAATAAGTAAAATATGGTGCATGCTCCCTCCCGTGCACAGCGACCTCGACTTGTTTTCTAATGGCTTCTCGTCTTTCTGTCGGCCGCCAGGTGCCAGGAGGCTCGCGAGGAGCTGCTGGAGTTTCAGGAGGGGAGCAGGGAGCTGGAGGCCGAGCTGGAAGCACAGCTGGGCCAGGCTGAGACTCGTATGAAGGACCTGCAGTCCGAGAACCACAGACTCAAGCAAGATGTCGAAATGCTCAAGGTAACTGCAGGAGTTTAAAAGAAACTATCTGTGACTCAGACTTAGTCTATTGATGTGTGCCTCTGATCTGATATTAGGATAGAAAATATCAGTTTTATTAGCGATTAACGATTATTAAACTTAACTAGCGCTGCAAAGATTAATCCATTAGTTGTCAACTATTAAAGGTGCTCTAAGCGATGTCACGCGTTTTTTAGGCTACAACATTTTTTTGCCACATACAACAAACCTCTCCTCACTGCTAGCTGCCTGTCCCCTGAACACACTGTAAAAAAAGCGGTCTCTGTAGACAGCCCAGGCTCCACAAACGGCAACAAAAACAAACTGGCCAACCTGCACCACCAAACATAACAAACAGTCTTCCAGCCAATAAGGTTTCAGGAAGCACGGAAGGGAGGAGGAGGGGACGGGATGAGGAGGAGGGAGAGGCGACATAGCCTCCGTTTTGTTTGACAATACTTCGAACGTCAACAAGAAGTAACTTCACCCAACATCGCTTAGAGCATCTTTAAATTAAATGCCAACTATTTTGATAATCAATCAATCGGTTTGAGTTATTTTTTAGGAAAAAGGTAAACCTTCTCTGATTCCAGCTTCTTAAATGTGACTATTTTCTAGTTTCTTCTCTCCTCTGTGACAGTAAAATGAACGTCTTTGTCTTTGAGTTGTGGACAAAACAAGACATTTGAGGACATCATCTTGGGCTTTGGGAAACACTGATCCACATTTTTCACCATCTTCTGACATTTTAGAGATCAACTGATCATTCCCTCGAATCGGATACCTCACTGTACTGTACGCTCTAAACCAAGCTAGTATGGCATGTCTCCATGTGAACGCTTGAAATTAACATTTGATGCTTTTTTTCTTATGTCACCACCACTTGTCCTTGAGTGCAGTCTTGTGAGAAGACATGAAGTCACGCTGTAGCAGCTGCTGCTCCACAGGATGCATCAGTCATTTGTTTTTTCTTGTGGGCCTGCAGCTTTGCCTCTCTGGTTAGTTGTCAGAGGTCACAGGATTATTGAGAACACAAACCCATGCACAACAGAATCAAGTTCCCATGGGTTTGTGTTTGTTGGAGGCCTAAATGACCATGTAGCACTCCTGACCCAGGATATATATTGATATCAGGGCAAAACTTGCAAGTTGTGTCTAAATACGAGTATCTGGGAGTCTGGATTGATTCAAACCTGTCCTTTAAATCTCATGTTAAAAGTATATGCAAAAGCATTAGATTTAATTAGAGTAACTTTGGATTTATCAGACAATCACTCAGCTTTAAAACCGCTATTATGTATATGAATGCCATGATTATCTCACATTTTACTTATTGTTTGACTAGCTTTGTTCCAGCTAACAAATCCACAAGCAAACCACTTTAAACTCTATATAAACATACTCTAACAGTTCTAACAGTTATCATGTACAGTATGTATCATGTATGTTTTTTTTTATGTTTTGACTGTATTGTTATTTTATTGTATTTATTTTTTATTTTTTAGGTTGCCATTTTCAAACTGGCCAGGGACAACAGATGACAATTAGCCTGCTGAGCTAACTCTGGCTCATTTACAGTTGCTTTGCTGTTGATTAATGAACACTGTTAAATAAATTAAATTAATCAGTCACTTTACTATCCCAGTTGGGGAAATCCCATCCAGTCACAAGCCCAAGATAACAATACAAAAACACAAGTACTAAAATGTTACCTGTACATACCTGTACAATATACAGAACACAGTTTTACACAATACTACAGCAGGAATCTCAATCAGACAGTTATAATTTGGTTTGCCTCAGGGAGGAGTAAAGTCCTGGAGTTGATACAATCCATAAATTCATGTGCAATCTAAATGTAAATCTCATCTCCGGAAGATGCTGATGCACCCCTCGTTCTGCACTTACCACCCAACACCTGCTCTGTCCTAAACTGGCTGTACTCTGACACTGCTGATCTGTATAACTCCCATACATAATGCATCAGGTTCTGTCTCTGTCTCATTCTCGCTCCATAATTATTGAAAGGCGGAAGGCACATTTATGTGTCCATGTTTCCAGCAGGGATGAGATGTTTGTGCCAAAGTGTCTGTCAGGTTTTAGGTTCCACACATCAAGTGGATACATTGCTTTGCTTTGTGGGAGAAAACACAATAGTGGTAGTTTTTGCAGCAGCATTGCACTGTTTGCTTTTCGGGAATACGTTTTTGATCGTCATGATCGAATAGTGTTGGTTCAGTCTGGTAGTTGGTGTGGTCTTCAGGACAAACATTATTTTCAGAAAAAGAAGAGGAAAAACTGACACAATACACAACTTGGGCAAATGGTTGGATTTTATTGTTGATTAGATACGTTCACTCATTGTTGACAGTTTTCAGTACAAAAATACATCTTCCCTCCATGCAGTACAGCATCAGAAAACAACTAAATACAAACGGTAACAAAAATGTCCAATGTTGTTTGTGTTTTGCACCACAAGGCCACCATACAAACATCACATCACAGCATTAAAACGGTTTTAACTGTTATATATTTCACTATCATGTTAACGGGATGTGCTGAATGAGTTTTGGGGAGCACACAGAGGGTTGCATGACCGCAGTTGAGTCAGACGCCACAGTAACAGCAGATATAGGTCAGACATGCAGACGGGCCCAGCGGTACTTATTGAGCTGATTGTCTCGGAGCTGGTGGATATATAGGTCACACTTCACATCCGCTGCCTAACCGTGCCGAGGAGTAGAATGAGACAAGCACTGAAAAATGGATGAAAACATATAGGTTGTGTGCGTTGGGAGCCGTAAATCATGTTCTGACACAAAGCTCTGCCACCCAGCGTGTCCTAGATTAAACGCGTGCAATCAATATTGTGCTGTCTGTCTTCATCCTCGCCTTCACTCTTCCTCCTCTTCTTTAGGAAAGGGTTGAGCAGCAGTACACTCAGAGCTACAAGCAGATCTCCATGCTGGAGGACGACCTGGGCCAAACACGCAGCATCAAGGAGCAACTCCACAAATACGTCCGAGAGCTCGAACAGTCCAACGACGACTTGGAGAGAGCCAAAAGGTCTGAATGGGCTCTAAATGCTCGCCAAAATAAAATGCATCATTTGATTCTTGTCTTTATAGTTTCTCCACTAAGAGTTTGATGTTGCTGAGTTGCATGTGATATAAGCTCATTTTTATGGGTCGCTAAATGAAGATTTATTTCTTTATTATAAGGATAATACAGGATAGATGAGATTTATTTATATATTTTTAGTTTTATTCATTTATTTGACCGGGACGACACAAAGGCATTGTTACATTTAAATAAAATGCAACCAATGCTATGTGTATGGGACTTTTAATCTGGACTTTTAATTTTAGGCCTTTAAGGGATAAAACACATAATAAAAAAAAAATATATATATATATAGAAAAACAAACTACAAGCATTAATTGACACAACAATGACTGATAACAACAATTAAGAACAATAAGATGGATTGAAAGTGTGTATGCTATATAAAATCTAATTTTTGTCACTAAATAAAGATTTCTGTTTTCATAATAAGGATAATATAAGATGGACAACATTGTAAACAAAATGTTCCCACAAGATGCAAAGGTGGGGTTTTTACCCTTAAATTCAGCTATTTTGTGATTCCGGTTTAATCTAAATGGAAATTTGTAAAGTCTTTGTTACAAATAGCAAATGGCTCAAATTCAGTTACTTGCTTTCCTTGAATTAGATAAAAATCAATGCTGCAGATATTGATCCCTTATTCATACTTGAATAATCAATAATAATTAGATAGGACATACAGAAGGCAGCCATCCCCCAGAAGATATTTAATTAATGAAATGTCAATCTCAATGTTTCTTTCTTCCTCAGAGCGACCATCGTGTCCCTGGAGAACTTCGAGCAGCGTCTGAACCAGGCGATCGAGAGGAACGCCTTCCTGGAGAGCGAGCTGGATGAGAAGGAGTCGCTTTTGGAGTCTGTGCAAAGATTAAAGGATGAAGCCAGAGGTGATTGACTAGCTTTTTACTAATGAGCCTCGCCGTCGATCACTCGCTGCAGCTTATTAGCATACAGCTGCTGCAGCTTCCCTCGAACGATTTAAAATATCTGCTTTCCCACAGATTAGAGTTTATTTGGTGTGTGTCTTTACCTGATCTCTAGGAAGAGCTACAAAATGTTCCTTTTGTTTTTTGTAGACCTGCGGCAGGAGCTGGCCGTACGAGAGAGGCAGTCAGATGTCACCAGGATGTCCGCTCCAAGTTCGCCCACACAGGACAATGAGAAGATGGACACTGCTGTTCAGGCCTCCCTCTCTCTCCCTGCTACACCACTGAGCAAAGGTCTGGACAACGCCTTTGCCAACCCAACAGGTAGCTGCAGCCTGCCGTCTCTAAAGGGCTTTTTTCCCCCCTTCTCATCATGCAAATACAGACGGGGAAATCGGAGGAGTTCTTTATTAAAACCACTTGCATTCTGCTGCTTTCCATTTTCTTTTTTTAATGCATGGACACGCAGTCTGTCTTCTGGTGCTCTCAGATGGGACAAAAGTATGCATTTAACTATTAGGAGGATGTGGCATACAAATACACTTGTCAGGCACACAAGTGGATTAAGAATAAAAAAGTATTTGATAAATTTGGGCAAATACAGTACATTATTAAACATGTTCAGCATCCAACAGGTATCGGTACACTTGCCTACCTCATTTTATGTAATGTATTAGACCATATTTAATAAAGGCTTTTTAATTCTTTAAGGAGCTTTAATCAATATTTTTATATTAATAATGGACCACACATCTACTTATGCGAAAGCTGTTGCTCGTTGTGACTCTTTGCAGTTGCTTTCCATCTCTTTGTAGTTATTTATCATGTTTCTTTGTGGTCATTTTGCATCTCTTTGTGGTCAGAATGTGTCCCTTGAAGTGACATTTTGCAGGTGAAGGTCAGGGGGGCCCTGACACTTTAGGCCCCAGGGCCTGGTAGGCCTGTTCAGTAATCCATCCATTGATGAGATGTACATGTAGTAAAATAAAAAATCAATGCAAATCAACACATTTTTTTCTTCTTCACTCTCTCCTGTACAGTCCTATCAAACGGTTTTGGCAGCAACACGCCGTTGACTCCCTCCGCCAGAATATCGGCCCTCAACATCGTCAGCGATTTACTCCGCAAAGTCGGGGTGAGTCACTCTTTCTGACTTTCTGTTTCCAGGTTTCAGGTCTTTCCCTTCTCTCTCACTACATCAACACTTGATGTTGAAAGTCCCTGCCCTGTCTTTTCATCATCTTTTGTTTACGTGTCCACCGCAGGCTCTGGAGTCAAAGCTCGCTGCTTGCAGGAACTTTGCCAAGGACCAGAAAGCGAGGAAGGCGTACTCTCTCGACAACAGCAACGTGCTCAACGCAAACACCGCTAACTACTCGCAATCACTCCACACATCATATTTTGACAAAGCGTAAGTGAAACCAAAAACCCTCCTGCCTTTGGAACGTCTTTCATTTCTTAGCAGTCAGTGAGGAATGATTAATGACTCTTGTGATGTTATGTCACCGTCTGAGACCAGTCAGATGTGTTAACAAGATGCCTTCGGGGTGGTAAAAGCGAAGGTTATGTAATCTGTATTGTGTCTGATGTGGTGGATGACTCAGGCGGAGAGTTTGTGACCTGTGTGCATTTCTTCCCAGCAGGACAGAGATGGTCACATTCCCCGCATTGATTCTGGGTAATCGCAGCTCCTTCTGTTACTGAGAGTGTTGGGGAGCATTCATGCATGCTGCTGCTTATTTTAGCAAGGCCTCTCTTTCCATGTAGAGCTGATAGAAGTAACCAACTGTGGGCTAGATGACGTCCCGGCCACTAACTGCTAAAGGGTTCGTGGTGGTTTAATGGTGCTGGAATTTTCCTGCTGTCTTTTTAACTCTTAAGCTGACCTCCATAGATCTCTTTCCTACTAATGTGAGTTGTTGTGTTTTTTGTTTTGGCCCGAGATCTAACTATTAATTATAACCAACAAAGTGAATTTTTGTATTTTTGTATTTCATCTTACAAATGAAGTCATGAACGTTTGTCAGAAGAGAAACTTGAAGACAAAAATGAATTTAACTGACAGAAACAAACAAGAAAGTCAACAAATCCCATTTAAAAAAAAAAAAAAAAAAAAAAAAGTGTTAGTCCATCTCTTAATACTTTTCTGACTTCCCTGCTCTGTCTGCGGCACTCTGCTCCAAGCTCATTAGCTTCTACTGGAGATGCAAGCCTTTAACAATGATTCACAAATGTTTAGTTTCATTTTATTAAGAGTTTACAGCAATGCTAGCAGCTCTGTGACGCTGTACTGAGCTAAATGCTAATGTCAGCATGCTAAAATGCTCACAATGATGGTGCTAACATGCTGTTGTTTAGCAGGTTTAATGTTTAGTGTGTTAGCATGCTAACACTTAGCACTACACACAAAGTACCGCTGAGGCTGATGGGTCAGTTCTGCAGGTTTTTAGTCATAAATCAAAGTATTGGCTAAGAAAAAATGGAATATTACTCAAAGGCATAAATATTAACCTCATGGTGGCACTGGAGGACAAGTTAGAGGATCATCAAAGTCAGTATGATTCATCATCTGGAAACTATGAATGAGTTTGTACTGAATTGTGTGCCAATTCATCAAGTAAATATCGATGTATTTCATTGGATAAATAAATGAAACCTTCTGGTGTCGCTACAGAAAAAAAGTTCAGTCACAAAGGTGAGTATTTGTGGCAGCAGGTGTGTGTGTGTGTGTGTGTGTGTGTGTGTGTGTGTGTGTGTGTGTGTGTGTGTGTGTGTGTGTGTGTGTGTGTGTGTGTGTGTGTGTGTGTGTGTGTGTGTGTGTGTGTGTGTGTGTGTGTGTGTGTGTGTGTGTGTGTGTGTGTGTGTGTGTGTGTGTGTGTGTGTGTGTGTGTGTGTGATTGAGTCAAAATAAACTAGTGTGTGTTTTTAAAGGTTCTATGACATGCTTTTTTTTTGGGATGTTTTTATATAGGCCTTAGTTGTTAGTGGTCCCCTAATACCATATCTGAAGTCTCTTTTTATATAGGCCTTAGTGGTCCCCTAATACCATATCTGAAGTCTCTTTTTATATAGGCCTTAGTGGTCCCCTAATACTGTATCTGAAGTCTCTTTTTATATAGGCCTTAGTGGTCCCCTAATACTGTATCTGAAGTCTCTTTTTATATAGGCCTTAGTGGTCCCTAATACTGTATCTGAAGTCTCTTTTTATATAGGCCTTAGTGGTCCCCTAATACTGTATCTGAAGTCTCTTTCCAATTTCCTGAAATTCAGTCTTGGTGCAGAATTACAGCCACTAGAGCCAGTCCAACCAATGAGCTTTCCCTAGTATGTGCCATTGATGTGTCTGTAGCTTTAAATGCTATTGAGGAGGAGAGAGGGGGGCAAGGTGGAGAGTGGTGTAGCCTTGACCAACTGCCACTTTGCTTGTTTGCAAGCCATGATGTCTCTCTCTTTCTCATGGGTGGGCCAAATTCTCTGGGCGGGCAAAGCAGAGAAAGGTGTGGTAACCTTTCCCCTTATGACGTCATAAAGGGAAGATTCCAGATTGGCCCATCTGAGCTTTCATTTTCTCAGAGGTAGAGCAGGATACCCAGGGCTTGGTTTACACCTATCCCCATTTCTAGGAACTGGGGGAACCATAGGCAGGCTGGGGGAACTCACATTAATGTTAAAATACCTGTGAAATTTTCATGCCATGGGACCTTTAATAGTTTCTGGACAACAATCAAGTTATATGGTATAAAGGAAGAAGATATATCTTGTTGACATAAAGGAAGAGATATATCTTATGGCATAAAGGAAGAAGATATACTGTATCTTGTTGGCATAAAGGAATTGTAGAGTATCAGTAGACTGATCCTTTAAAAGTCAATCATATTGCGTTCTGTCACTTTTTCTGCTGCATCACTGTGTTGACAGCAGTTACTTGTTGTGTGAGGCTGGTGGTGAGAGCAGAGACTGGCGGTATGTGACTGTGTGAGGCTGCATATTGAGATGCAACACAACAAGGTTATTGTTCCTTCTGGTGTCAGCGCAGGGCGTTTGTTATGCACACCGTTCACCTTCGGGAAGGTCTGGAGAAGCCACAGGCATTTTGTCTCACCGACTGTGATAGAGGAACACACAATGAGAATAGAGCTGAGTGTTAAACCTTGATTCTTTTTGAGTACTCACCAAATTGTTTACATATTCATTGATCAGATATTTCCTGATCTAAAACAGGGAACTTCTCTGCATTTTTAGACTTATTCTTTTCTTTTAAACTTTTATTCAACACTGATGCATTTAGAAGTTTGGCATATTTTGATAAATCATAAGGAATTAAAATGTTTATCTTCCATAAACTAAGGTGTCAAAAGTTAAAATGTATTTGGTATTGATTCTGAAACTTAGGTATTTTGTTTTGCCCTGGCTTGAGAATTTGCTTTATTTGACATTTTCTTGAATTGTACTAAAGCAATCTTTAGGGGCTTTCCGACCAGAGGGATTTTGCAGTTCTTAGAACTAAACGTGCCTAGAACACTTTTTTCGTCGTGTTCCGACAGGAAACATTTGGGGATTTTTTAGTTCCTCTGGCCGCAGTAGCGTACTTTTTTAGCTCCTACTTCAGAGCAGGGTCTTTTCCCTTTTCCCTTTTCCTAGGTGTACTTGATTGGTCGAACTTATAAGTCACGCTCACTGCCAACTCGGAACTTGCAGACAGAGCAACAACCAACAACGGGACATTTCTAACAATTTTCACCATCTTATTTATCATTAAATTCACTTCTGACAACGTTTTAGGCGAGAAATTAACTGTTTAGATTTCGAATATAGGCAATCTTGCGAAAATTGATGCCGAATTGACAATTTGCTTCAAAGTTTTCGGAGTTTTCGGAGCTCCATGAAGTGAGGCGACAGCCAGCAAGCGCCTGCCCCGGCCTCTAGCTCGTCGCTGGGCCAGTCCTGCTCAGACACCTCGCTGTGAGCTGGAGGTCTCTCAGACCGCTCTCGTAAATAAGAGGCTTTTATTTCGCCGTTGACGGTTCGTTTGTTTAAATATCACAACACATCATAAGATTAACGGGAACCTGTGGTTAACTGTCTTTTCGGAGTTAAACTCCACAAGTGTGTCCTGCGGCTCGCCGGCCGTCTCACACACACACACACACACACACACACACACACGTCCACAGCGCAGCAGGCAGAGGCGGGGTCTGTTCCGAGTACCAGTCCCTATGGCCACTTGGCCAGTGGGAATGCAAACGGAAAAAAAGATTTTGGGGGAGAGTAGTTCTTAGAACTGCTTAGAAGTGTACTTTTCCTCTATAAAGTACAAGTACTATCCGGTCGGAAAGCACATTTTCATTCATACTCTGAGCGGTGCTTTCCAGAGTCATGACTCAGGCCTAAACCAAACAAGGGATACTGATCATAGTTGGACTATGACCCACACAAGAAACCAGTTTAACCAGTCGTTCAGGATAACTCTACAACTTCCTTCCCACTTTCAAGTTCCATTTTTGGCAACAGATGCATAACTTTGTTTAAAACACTGTCTGGTAGCTGCAGCGTCCTCTGTGAATGAGATGCTGATGCTGATAATGAGGAGGAAGAGTTTATCTGACAATTTGAGCAGTTTTTTTCTTTCATTTCCATTAACCACTGCTAATGCTTGCTCTTGGGGGAATTACTGGAATTGTTGGGTCCTTGAAAATTATAGAGTGTGGTCTAGACCTACTCTATCTGTAAAGTGTCTCGAGATAACTCTTGTTATGATTTGATACTATAAATAAAATTGAATTGAATTGAATTTCCATCCCTTATTATGGGAGTCCAATACTGCCAGGAAAAGAAAGGAAAACTAATATGGTAATTCCCAATGTATTCTTTAATTAATTAAATAAAATTAAACTTGTTAACCCAAGTAAAAAATGATTTTGTAATTAAGGTTTATGTTCATTTTTTGTTTTTATTTGAGCTCGATGGTTCATTATTGCGACAGCGTATTAGGCCATTGCATGAGGAGGGTTATATTCCGAGAAAAAACTCAGAATTTCCAAGATGAAAGTTTTAAATTTACGAGAAAAAAACTCTAATATTCTTTGAGATTATAAAGGCGTACATTTATGAGAAAACAAAACAAAAAATCTTTTGTCAAGGAACAACATTGCGTCACTTTTTAAGGTTGGATTAACCTCATCACACCACAGAAGTTACTGCATGCCGAGCATTCTGCTGTGCAGTAATGACCAAATCAAATTATAATCTGCAATTGAATTTAGGAATGAGAAAATGCTTGTGATTTTAACCCAGAATCACCATATTATCATAATCATCCGGACTTAATAATCTACTTTTAGAAATGGCAAACTTATTTTAGTTTTGTGTAAAAATGTATCTCATAGTTTTGATTTACCATAAATATTTTGTCATTTCTAACTTTTTTCCTGGCAGAAATGGGCTTCCATAATTACCAGCTTGTTTTATTGTTGCTGCTTTAATAAAGTGGCTTTCAATGAAATTCTATGAAGGCTTTTATCTTCAACTTACTCCAATACATTCTCTTAGTATGTCTGGCTGGTCGTGGGTTAATTAATGTAATAATCTGGGCAACATCGCTGCTTGGTTTAATGTAACTGTTGTAACTTTTTTGCAGCAGGACCGTGAACGGACTGAAACCTGGAACCCTGACAGCCATCACCGCCCCTCCTGCTGCCTCCTCCCCGGGCTTAGTGCCACTCGCTGTGTGACGGCAACACACCCGTCCTCCTAAAATGGAAAATCCCATCTATAAAAAGAGAAGGCCTCAGACAAATATTGTAAAACTTTATTGATGTAATGTCACCCCGGGACCCGATACTCAGTCATCATAGGTCCCTGTCTGTCTGTATATGTCATGTGTTGCTGTATCTGCTGTTTGCTCACTGGCTTGTACAAAGATCCACTCTCTTCACACATTTAAACATTTATTAAGGATCTCACCCTGATTTGTGAAATGTTTGCACTATATCAACTAAAAAGGGAAATATTATGCAATTAAAGTGTTTTTTAATTATTATTTTTCACAACTTTTAACCAGCAATAACTTCAGTTAAGGCGACCATTAAGTGCGCTCACTGCTGAAACCATGAATTGAAAATAACCAATTAAATTAGTGGCAGATGTCCTGGATAATTGTCCGCCACATATGGCCTCCATCAAATATTGATGTTTTCAAAAGGTTAATGTTTTAAACATTATCTCTATGATTTTGGCTTTTAACTGTTATCTCGTGCCCCCTGTTTTTATTGCATTTGGTTTAATCTGTTTTAAAAGAAAGGAAGGGGAGTATTTGTGTCATTGTAGTGAGTCAAACGCACCATCTATCCTCTGAACTAAGTGACATGATGTGTACAGTATTGGTCATATTGATCGTTATTTATAGACGGACATTAAAGTGGTGCTGTCGTCGTGTTCAGACCAGTTGACCAGCATTCTTGTGTTCTGTTGTGAAAGTTTTTGATCTGTTTTTAAAAGCTTTGATTTATCACACGACATGTTTTCAGTACACGATGAGCAGATGAAGCACTTTGACTTTGTGTGAGCTCACTTTTTATTCTTTTTCATTCATGTGCAATATTGCCCGTTTGTTATAGTTTGTGGGTTTAATTTATTTCAGATTTCTTTTACAGCATGTTTTAATAAAATGTGTTATTACACTCCATCTGTTACATTTGTAATGTTTCCATCAGTCCTTACTGTGGAGGAAATAAGGGCTGAAACTAACACTTATTCTCAGTTAGAAATGTATCAATTGAACTTTTAGTTTTTTTCCTCACACACAATCTTGTGTCATTCTCTGGTTCCAGCTTCTCAAATGTGAATATTTGCTGTTTTTCGCTGTTTTATATAATTGTTGATTAAATATATTTGAGTTTTAGACTGTTGGTCGGACGAAACAAGCAATTATAAGACGCCACCTCGGGCTCTGAGAAATTAAGGTGAGCTTTTTTGTTTTTCATTCTTCTACAATTTAAACTTAAAGGTGCTCTAAGCGATGTTGGGTGACGTTATTTCTTGTTGACATTCGAAGTATTGTTAAACAAAACGGAGGCTAGCTCGTCCCTTCCTCCTCCTCATCCCAGCCCCTCCCTTCCGTGCTTCCGCGTACTAACCCCGGTTATTGGCTGAAACGCTGGAACACTGTTTGTTATGTTTGGTGGTGCAGGTTGGCCAGTTTGTTATTGTTGCCGTTTGTGGAGCCTGGGCTGTCTACAGAGACCGCGTTTTTTACAGTGTGTTCACGGGGACAGGCAGCTCGTGGATAGTGAGATGTTTGATGTATGTGACGAAAAATGTCGTAGCCTAAAAAACACGTGACATCTCTTAGAGCACCTTTACACAATCAACAGATTAAATAATTATGAAAATAACTGTTAGTTGCCGAATACATTTATCTGTTGATTGTTAAATTAATTGTTTAGTCTACAAAATGTCCACAACAAGTTCTCTGAGCCCAAGATGACATTTGTCCGACCAACTAAAAAACCCAAAAATGTTCTGTTTACAATGAACAATTATTGCAATTGTTGATGGTTCAGGGTTTCTGCAGGTTTTACCAAGTCAAATTTAAGACTTTTAAGACCTTTTTATGAATTAAATTTAAGACCTATATCACATCATACAAAAAAAAGTCAGATGTCAGAGTCCTGAAACATTGTCTGAAACATTTTTTCAAGCCAAGTCTCGCTAAACTTGCACTTCCCCCATAGCTGAAGAATAAAATCTGTTTTATGTCTGTGGTACAGTCCGAAAGAGTCTCGCAATAATAACATGAAAGCTGATTGGCTGCAATATAAGTTGCATGTTGGTGTCATTTGTAGTTGTAATACAGCGAATTATATATATATATATATATATATATATATTATAATTATTGAATAGCAAAAGAAAGAACTACAACACCACAGAATCAAAAAAATAATTATAAATCGCTGCGGGAGGATTTCAATGAGCATTAGATATAGCGTTACATGGAAGAAGGAAAATTAAGACCGGTTTAAAATTATTTAAGACCTACAACACAATACTCCACTAAATGTATGACTTTTTAAGGCCTTCAATTTTGATTTTGAAATTTTAGACTTAAGACCCCGCAGAAACCCTGTGGTTAATTTTCTGTTAGATGATCTAGTAATTAATTGTTTCATCACATGAGGAAATTAAACATGATTTAAGTGTATTGAGGACTACTGTCTACTTCTCAATCAGCAGTTTCTTGAAACTTGCTTGAATTGCGTAATCCATCACGTCAGCATTCATTTTGATATTAAATTGATAATGTAACTTGAGAGATTAGAAAATTCTAGCAAGATTCTGTCATACGATTTTTATGCCTAATGGAAATTAATAGAAACTAACAGAAGGAAACTCTCCAGCGTGCATTTGAAAATATAAAGAATACATAATTCATAGTTAAGGAGATAAAACTTGTCAAAATGTCCAAGTTGTTATCAGCACCGCCCCCTGCTGGACAAACATGTAAGTACAAGAAAAAGAGAGTTGATAATTAGCAGTTTGGTCATTTAATTATTAATATTTATGTCTCAAAACAGACACAAAATAGTAGATTACATTTCCCGTTCATGTGTGTGTGAATTAACAAAAATTCATCCACTGATAAACAGTTTGGCTTCTTGCAAGACAGATGTCTCCAGTACAGATATTGTCGTGCTATGTACAGTTAGATATAATATATGTAGTGTCCACATCTGTAGAGTCTGAAGATTTGTGTAGCACAACAGTAATAGTTCAGGCTGCAGTTCAGCTGATCCCTCCTCTCTTCTTCTCAGCCACCTCGTCTATCTGCCTCATCCTCCTCTCCAAGACCTCCATCCTCTTGGCGTCGTTGCGAGCTCGCTCCTGAGCCCTGAGCTCCTCCACATCCTGAAAGAACCTGTGCCTGCACAGACGAGGAGGAATTAAATAAAGATGAATGATGGAAGAATTCACAATAAGACATCACTGATTAATGTACACCACATATGCCCTTTGTAGTTTAAAAAAAGAATAGAGAAATATGTTTTCATTTAGGCCCAACATGTCAGGACTAAGTCAGATATTTGTGCATTTTTGTCAGACTACTCAAATAATTTGAAGCTGTCCCCTAGAGTTATGGCAAATTATGTGAATTTCTGACATTTTGTAAAGGAAAAAAGTCCCTCAGGAAGGACTCATTAAAAAATTATGCAGATATTGTGCATTATTTGTCCTGCACAATATCTTAATTTCTACCATTTAATTTTTGTATTGTACCTATTTCATTGTTTTTAACTTATAGTTTAGTTGGTGCCATTGACGTGTAATTAAAAACACCGTTTACTACTACATAAGTAATGTTTCTATGCACAATAATGCTAGTTGTATGCAGCTGCTGATTAATAAGGGAAAAGGGGGAAATAACAGTAAATGTCAGTTGTGTGAAGGAAAGTGGACCAAGGTGCATCATAAAACAGGTTTATAATGCATGGTTATCTTGAAGGTGCCCTTTAATAATAACGTTATGTACTTCACATTTCCAGGTTAATGCAACCACAAAATACACAGCATGCAATGAATCATAACTCACCTGTTAAAGAAAGCAGTGGCTAGTCCCACAATTAGCGTCCCAAATAAAATGGGTTTCGTCAGACGCTTTGCAGCGGACAGTTGGTGTTGCTTCATTATAACTAAATTCAAGAGAAGTGGCTACAGGCCGAAATAGAAACAGATAATTAACCTACATTTGCTTTTTAGCTGACCTTTAGAGCTAGCATTAGCTCTCTGCTAGCTACACACACCTCCTTCTTGTCGTGCAGTTACTCACGTAACACGACTTCCGTTTCCCAATTTTATGAATCAAAATCATCCCCCCAGAAAATATAGTAAACATATAACCACCCACGCCAGAATATGTATGATATTTTAATTTGTTTAAAAGTGGTTTGAAGAGTTAGTTTAGTTGATGTAACAAATAATTTTAAACCGGATAAGGTTTAGGCGGAAGTGCGCAGTTGTACGGACACATTTACGAGACGGACCAAAACAGGAAATGGCGGAAAATGAGCCCAGCTTCGAAGAGTTTGTCTGTTGTGTTCTTTTAACGTTAGTTCGTTTAATCGTATGTTTGAGTGAACACCGGGTCTGATGCTAAGCTAATAAAGCCAAAGATGTGGAGGAAAGGCTCGTCTGAGGGCTCCGACCGGTTTGAATATCTACAAACTCTGGTCACTGAGTTCCAGGACACCGACAGTGAAGGTGGGGACACTTTGTAGTTCTGTCTGTCATGATTCAATGGGATATGTAAGTTAAGTCCCCTGAGAAACCCTAAAAAAAGTCTTTAAGATATATCTGGTGAAATTACACAGAGCTAGTTTTACATTTGGAATCAACCACCTCCATAACTGCTGCAGTCTACACTGACCAGGAACTAGTATTAAGGGTTGGAAGTACATTTACTCAAGTACAATTTTGAGGCACTTGAACTTTACTTGAGTCTTTCCATTTCATGCTACTTTAGTTCAATACTTTCAGTTCAATACTTTATTGCCATGTCAACACAGTTGATTGGAATTTGTCTTGGGGTCACGGTAAAAAATTTTTTTTAAAAAGTACAGTACATAAAAAAAACAATCACATAGATACTCATTCCAACCAGTACAAAGCTGTATAGACCTTGTGCTATTGCAACTTCCCATAAAGTGTCTGGTGCAGTCTATGAAGTGCATTTAGTCCAGGTTTACTCTGCAACGTGCCTGAGCATTAAGGAGCCTAAAAGTACAAAAGCGGGATGTTTTTCCCTTGAGACTTTGAACTCTCTTTCCAGAGGGCAGTAGTTGGAAGAGGGACCTGGCAGGGTGGGAGGGGTCGTCTAGCATATATTATACTCTCTCTCTCTCTCTCTCTCTCTCTCTCTCTCTCTATATATATATATATATATATATATATATATATATATATACTTGTACTGCTGCCAAAGTATGTAACCTCCACTATAACGCACAGTATCTGCCCTACCATCAAGTATTTCATCTGTGTACACTTCAGATCATGTCTAACTAATCACCTTAGTGAATATGGAGAAGTTACTACTTTCCTAGCAAAAGTTGTTATGGTATACGCATTAATTTACTAATTTCACTTCATCAGAGGCAAAGGAGCAAGTGCTGGCTAACCTGGCCAACTTTGCATACGACCCAAAGAACATGGAGTATCTGAGGGAGCTGCAAGTGCCCGACCTCTTCTTGGACATGCTCACTGAGGAGAATGACAACGTTGTGGAATTCGGGATGGGTGTGTACAAGTCCTTATCTCTCTCCTATTGTTTTTACATTGTGCAAATGCTGTCTCCCAACCTAAAATGCAATCACTTCTCGTGTGTGTGTGTGTGTGTGTGTGTGTGTGTGTGTGTGTGTGTGTGTGTGTGTGTGTGTGTGTGTGTGTGTGTGTGTGTGTGTGTGTGTGTGTGTCATGTTCTCAGGGGGGCTGTGTAACCTGAGTATGGACCCTGAATGCCGAGACATTATCCTGCAGAGCAGCGGGATCAGCTTGGTCACAAATTGTCTGTCAAGCCAGAGGGAGGAGACTGTTCTGTCGGCCATCACAACACTAATGAACCTCACGACGCCCTCGTCCCGCTCTGAGATCACTGTTCCGGCCATCCTGCAGTGCATGCTGCGCTTCTCCCTCTCAGAGAGCCACCGCCTGCGCAACCTGGCTGCTGTGTTTCTGCAGGACTGCTGCACCGAGGAGCAGGTGGCCCGAGCGGAGCAACAGATGCAGGGACAGCAGACTGCAGTCGGCATCCCGCTGCCCAAAGACTAAGTTAATGCTGGCGTATGTGGGAGTTTGATATATAAGTGGATAAGTTGGTTCTCTATGAGAGTATAAGAACGTTTTTTTTTTTGTTTTTTTTTTTACTTTTTATGGCCAAACAATATATGGGCACCCAAAAGTCACACCCCCCCTCTTCTGGTGTCAGTGTTTTCCACCAGATGTTTGAACCTGCTGCAGGGATTATCTCCCATTCAGCCACAAGAGCATCAGTGAGATCCAACACTGATGTTACATGATCTAGTCTGGCTCACTGTTGGCGTTTCAGTTCATCCAAAAGGTTTTGGATGGTGTTTAGGTCGGAACTCTGAGCAGACCAATCAAATTCTTCCACACAAACTGGGAAAATAATGTATTTATGGAGCTGGCTTTGATTTGTCATATTGAAACACAAACTGCTCCAACAAAGTTGGAAGTGATATTTCACTGCATGTTATAAGATTGAGATTTTCCTCAGTTGTCCACATAGCATTGGCCATAATGTGTATTTTTAAATCTTAAGAACTTTTAATACAAGTTTTGCAATTAGAGTTTAGGATCACAAAACCGGCTAACAAGATAATTGGCTGCTATTCTGCACATTTAGCATCAAAGTGCATGTCAGCGCTTACATTTAAATGTTATGCTCTTTCTGACCACAGGAGGGAGACTGGATG